>CAWUFW010014418.1:0-414515 GCA_963921515.1 Calotriton arnoldi
TGATGATGGATTAAACCCAGATCAGTTGACTGGGGGTGAGTGTTTGATTGGCTCAAGCGTTCCGTCCATCATCCCCTTTTGTATCGCTTTGTTCGCCCTAAGTTGGCAGGGGTATGCCCAGACGTGGGTCCCTTGCTCACTTTGCCACTGGATTCAAGCAAGCCTGGCTGATGACGGCTGGAATGCCAGAAACCGGTCCTAGGATGCTTGTTTCCGGTCCAGGGAAGACATGGCTTGGCAGTTCGGGCTGGACTGTTCCCATGAGGCACAGGGTCAGACTGATTTGCATATGGCCATGTCTGAACTGGGGTGGTGGAGTGAGCTAAAGAATGATGATGGATTAAACCCAGATCAGTTGACTGGGGGTGAGTGTTTGATTGGCTCAAGCGTTCCGTCCATCATCCCCTTTTGTATCGCTTTGTTCGCCCTAAGTTGGCAGGGGTATGCCCAGACGTGGGTCCCTTGCTCACTTTGCCACTGGATTCAAGCAAGCCTGGCTGATGACGGCTGGAATGCCAGAAACCGGTCCTAGGATGCTTGTTTCCGGTCCAGGGAAGACATGGCTTGGCAGTTCGGGCTGGACTGTTCCCATGAGGCACAGGGTCAGACTGATTTGCATATGGCCATGTCTGAACTGGGGTGGTGGAGTGAGCTAAAGAATGATGATGGATTAAACCCAGATCAGTTGACTGGGGGTGAGTGTTTGATTGGCTCAAGCGTTCCGTCCATCATTCCCTTTTGTATTGCTTTGTTCGCCCTAAGTTGGCAGGGGTATGCCCAGACGTGGGTCCCTTGCTCACTTTGCCACTGGATTCAAGCAAGCCTGGCTGATGACGGCTGGAATGCCAGAAACCGGTCCTAGGATGCTTGTTTCCGGTCCAGGGAAGACATGGCTTGGCAGTTCGGGCTGGACTGTTCCCATGAGGCACAGGGTCAGACTGATTTGCATATGGCCATGTCTGAACTGGGGTGGTGGAGTGAGCTAAAGAATGATGATGGATTAAACCCAGATCAGTTGACTGGGGGTGAGTGTTTGATTGGCTCAAGCGTTCCGTCCATCATCCCCTTTTGTATCGCTTTGTTCGCCCTAAGTTGGCAGGGGTATGCCCAGACGTGGGTCCCTTGCTCACTTTGCCACTGGATTCAAGCAAGCCTGGCTGATGACGGCTGGAATGCCAGAAACCGGTCCTAGGATGCTTGTTTCCGGTCCAGGGAAGACATGGCTTGGCAGTTCTGGCTGGACTGTTCCCATGAGGCACAGGGTCAGACTGATTTGCATATGGCCATGTCTGAACTGGGGTGGTGGAGTGAGCTAAAGAATGATGATGGATTAAACCCAGATCAGTTGACTGGGGGTGAGTGTTTGATTGGCTCAAGCGTTCCGTCCATCATCCCCTTTTGTATCGCTTTGTTCGCCCTAAGTTGGCAGGGGTATGCCCAGACGTGGGTCCCTTGCTCACTTTGCCACTGGATTCAAGCAAGCATGGCTGATGACGGCTGGAATGCCAGAAACCGGTCCTAGGATGCTTGTTTCCGGTCCAGGGAAGACATGGCTTGGCAGTTCGGGCTGGACTGTTCCCATGAGGCACAGGGTCAGACTGATTTGCATATGGCCATGTCTGAACTGGGGTGGTGGAGTGAGCTAAAGAATGATGATGGATTAAACCCAGATCAGTTGACTGGGGGTGAGTGTTTGATTGGCTCAAGCGTTCCGTCCATCATCCCCTTTTGTATCGCTTTGTTCGCCCTAAGTTGGCAGGGGTATGCCCAGACGTGGGTCCCTTGCTCACTTTGCCACTGGATTCAAGCAAGCCTGGCTGATGACGGCTGGAATGCCAGAAACCGGTCCTAGGATGCTTGTTTCCGGTCCAGGGAAGACATGGCTTGGCAGTTCGGGCTGGACTGTTCCCATGAGGCACAGGGTCAGACTGATTTGCATATGGCCATGTCTGAACTGGGGTGGTGGAGTGAGCTAAAGAATGATGATGGATTAAACCCAGATCAGTTGACTGGGGGTGAGTGTTTGATTGGCTCTAGCTGCTCCGTCCATCATCCCCTTTTGTATCGCTTTGTTCGCCCTAAGTTGGCAGGGGTATGCCCAGACGTGGGTCCCTTGCTCACTTTGCCACTGGATTCAAGCAAGCCTGGCTGATGACGGCTGGAATGCCAGAAACCGGTCCTAGGATGCTTGTTTCCGGTCCAGGGAAGACATGGCTTGGCAGTTCGGGCTGGACTGTTCCCATGAGGCACAGGGTCAGACTGATTTGCATATGGCCATGTCTGAACTGGGGTGGTGGAGTGAGCTAAAGAATGATGATGGATTAAACCCAGATCAGTTGACTGGGGGTGAGTGTTTGATTGGCTCAAGCGTTCCGTCCATCATCCCCTTTTGTATCGCTTTGTTCGCCCTAAGTTGGCAGGGGTATGCCCAGACGTGGGTCCCTTGCTCACTTTGCCACTGGATTCAAGCAAGCCTGGCTGATGACGGCTGGAATGCCAGAAACCGGTCCTAGGATGCTTGTTTCCGGTCCAGGAAGACATGGCTTGGCAGTTCGGGCTGGACTGTTCCCATGAGGCACAGGGTCAGACTGATTTGCATATGGCCATGTCTGAACTGGGGTGGTGGAGTGAGCTAAAGAATGATGATGGATTAAACCCAGATCAGTTGACTGGGGGTGAGTGTTTGATTGGCTCAAGCGTTCCGTCCATCATCCCCTTTTGTATCGCTTTGTTCGCCCTAATTTGGCAGGGTTATGCCCAGACGTGGGTCCCTTGCTCACTTTGCCACTGGATTCAAGCAAGCCTGGCTGATGACGGCTGGAATGCCAGAAACCGGTCCTAGGATGCTTGTTTCCGGTCCAGGGAAGACATGGCTTGGCAGTTCGGGCTGGACTGTTCCCATGAGGCACAGGGTCAGACTGATTTGCATATGGCCATGTCTGAACTGGGGGTGGTGGAGTGAGCTAAAGAATGATGATGGATTAAACCCAGATCAGTTGACTGGGGGTGAGTGTTTGATTGGCTCAAGCGTTCCGTCCATCATCCCCTTTTGTATCGCTTTGTTCGCCCTAAGTTGGCAGGGGTATGCCCAGACGTGGGTCCCTTGCTCACTTTGCCACTGGATTCAAGCAAGCCTGGCTGATGACGGCTGGAATGCCAGAAACCGGTCCTAGGATGCTTGTTTCCGGTCCAGGGAAGACATGGCTTGGCAGTTCGGGCTGGACTGTTCCCATGAGGCACAGGGTCAGACTGATTTGCATATGGCCATGTCTGAACTGGGGTGGTGGAGTGAGCTAAAGAATGATGATGGATTAAACCCAGATCAGTTGACTGGGGGTGAGTGTTTGATTGGCTCAAGCGTTCCGTCCATCATCCCCTTTTGTATCGCTTTGTTCGCCCTAATTTGGCAGGGGTATGCCCAGACGTGGGTCCCTTGCTCACTTTGCCACTGGATTCAAGCAAGCCTGGCTGATGATGGCTGGAATGCCAGAAACCGGTCCTAGGATGCTTGTTTCCCGGTCCAGGGAAGACATGGCTTGGCAGTTCGGGCTGGACTGTTCCCATGAGGCACAGGGTCAGACTGATTTGCATATGGCCATGTCTGAACTGGAGTGGTGGAGTGAGCTAAAGAATGATGATGGATTAAACCCAGATCAGTTGACTGGGGGTGAGTGTTTGATTGGCTCAAGCGTTCCGTCCATCATTCCCTTTTGTATCGCTTTGTTCGCCCTAAGTTGGCAGGGGTATGCCCAGACGTGGGTCCCTTGCTCACTTTGCCACTGGATTCAAGCAAGCCTGGCTGATGACGGCTGGAATGCCAGAAACCGGTCCTAGGATGCTTGTTTCCGGTCCAGGGAAGACATGGCTTGGCAGTTCGGGCTGGACTGTTCCCATGAGGCACAGGGTCAGACTGATTTGCATATGGCCATGTCTGAACTGGGGTGGTGGAGTGAGCTAAAGAATGATGATGGATTAAACCCAGATCAGTTGACTGGGGGTGAGTGTTTGATTGGCTCAAGCGTTCCATCCATCATTCCCTTTTGTATCGCTTTGTTCGCCCTAAGTTGGCAGGGGTATGCCCAGACGTGGGTCCCTTGCTCACTTTGCCACTGGATTCAAGCAAGCCTGGCTGATGACGGCTGGAATGCCAGAAACTGGTCCTAGGATGCTTGTTTCCGGTCCAGGGAAGACATGGCTTGGCAGTTCGGGCTGGACTGTTCCCATGAGGCACAGGGTCAGACTGATTTGCATATGGCCATGTCTGAACTGGGGTGGTGGAGAGAGCTAAAGAATGATGATGGATTAAACCCAGATCAGTTGACTGGGGGTGAGTGTTTGATTGGCTCAAGCGTTCCGTCCATCATCCCCTTTTGTATCGCAATATAGTTTCTTAGACATCTTTTGACACACCCACAAACAGACTGATGCACTCACTCACATATGTACTCAAATGCTCACATAGTGAAGTTACGCATCCATAGAAGTAACTCTTTAAACATGTCTCGGCCGGGTAATGCAGAGTCTATATGTGCAGTTTTACTGCTAAGTTGAGATCGAATCAAAAAACCCTTTCTCAAATCTTAAACTCCCCTCCAGCTACATATAAGTCCCCTGTAGAGTAGGCCATAGGTATGCCATAGGGCAGGGTGGTAGGTACTTAAAAGATAAGACATGCACTTTCAAATTTCTGTGAGTTTGATGCACACTTAGAGACAGGTATGCTCAGTTATACATACACTCTCCTACCCACACTGCAACTCATAAACCTATTTACAAAAGCAGAGAGGCACTCACACACCTACTTAGATAGCAACAGAGGCACTTAGACATTCAGTCACACACTAACATACCACTTATGTATCCAGCAGTAACACAATCAATTGTACACACTGTTACATCTCTGAGCAGTCACTAACACAGGCACTAAGCTAAGGATACAGTGACCTGCATACAATTTTAGAGACCTAGAGAGTTACTAACAGAAACAGTGAAATAGTGATATAGTTACTTATACATCCAGTCACACACCCACAGACAGACTGATAAACTGACTCAGATATGTCTTCAAGTGCTAACACACTGTGTACACACACAGGGACAGAATTATGCATACACCTATATACCCAGGTTGTGACTTAAGGATAGACTATGACACCCTGACACGCAATTATGCATACACTAACACACCTAGGTGCACTCTGAGGTATATAGTGATATGACCACATATACACTTGTCCATACACTGAGACTCCCAGGCACACACTCATGTACACACTAACACACCCAGTCACACACTGACCCATACAATAAGAAACCCAGCAACACACTAATACATACAATGACATGGCCAGACACACACTCATGCATACACTAATAAACTCAGATACACACTTATACACACAGTGACACAGCCAGACACACAGTGATGCATACACTGATACAGACAGGCACACACTTAAACATACACTAAGGCACCCAGTTACACTCTGATGGATATAGTGACACAGCTACAGATACATTAATGTATATACTGTGATACATAGCGACACAGTGATGGACACACTGAGTCACACACTGATCCATACACTATCATACCCAGATAGTCATTTATGCATACAGTAACACTCTCTAACACTCACTATTACGTGTGGTTAGACACCCAGGCTCACAGTGATACATACGGTAGTATAACCACGCACACACTGATGGATACGCTGACTCAGGCAGAGACACACTGATGTGAACATAAAAAATAAAAGAGTTAGAGTGGCTATATTATCTAATATAACTGATTACATTGTCAGTTAAATGCTTTAAAACTGTCATTTAATAGTGGGAAAAGAAAACATAAATGTGTTCATTTGCTTTTTCTCTTTGCAGACATTTACTTTCACTTACAACAACATAATTACATTGCCATCAAAAACTGAAAGAAGAAAGAAACAGAGGAAATGATAATATCTCGTCAGTACTGAGAAACAAAAGGGGCAAAATGGAGAGAATGTAGATAAAGAGAAAAGAGCTGCTGGTAAGAAAACAAGAACGTTTTTTTAAAAAGTATGTGGAGAACTGCAAAGTGAGCAAAAGCAAGTATACAAAAAGCAAACTTTCACAACACCTAAGAAAGGACAAAAAAGCATGACAATAAGAGTAAAAAAATCATATAAGAAAGCAGATAGTTTAACAAGAAGACAGAGGCAGTTTAAAGAAATTAGAGTCAGAATGTTTTATAGTAGGGTAATTCACTATCTCATAAAAACTATGAAGCAGTATAAAAGGAGAAGAGAAGCAGTCAAACAAAAGGAACGTATTGAGGCTGTAGCTAATAAGGCATTTGCCCTGAACAGGAAGCTATTTATTTTGATTCTGAGCAGAATGAGAACACTGGGCAAAAACAGTGTTGTCTGTGAAGAGAAGAAGCCAAAAAAAAAGACTAGAAGTAATTATTGCAAAGTACTCAGTGGTGAATGGAAGCATACTTCCAGTACTGAGCCTTTTTTAATGGAGAAAGTTACTTCTAAGAGAACACATGCATGCAGTTGAAACAACTGGTCAATTTTATGAGGTGAAGGATGGTACTCCCATTGAAAAAGAGGAGATGGTTCCTAGGAATGTTGAAGAAGTGATAGCTTAAGAGGAACAAGGAAGGCGTAGACAGGCCCCTGTCTAGAAATGAAACTGCAGCAGTATTTGCAGTGTTCAGCTGCAATCTACTAATATATTGAAAACTTTTCTATGTATGTTTCCATGCAGATTTCAGAAACAGAAAATAGGGATTTTGCAAGGATTAGATTCATGCAAAGTAAGAAAGTATACAAATTTACAGGCACATTCACTAGCATATCTATCAAAGAAAGCGTGCCAAAGCTGTCATCACTTTAGAATGTTAGCTGTTGACCACTCTAAAATGTGAAACTTAGTAAGGAGTCTTTACTATGTCAAAACTCCTGCACTATGTTTAGGAGAAATTAATAGAGCTCTTTTGCATGATACAGTAGTAGATGTTAGAAAAGTTTGTGAAGATGTTCACTTTCATTTCTTTGGTCCTGAACAAGAGTATAGGGAATGAGGAGTTGGTACGTGCAGGTGTAGATGAACAGCGCACTTGTGTTAGTGTTGATAACTTTGCAGAAGAGATTAGAAAGTTTAACACAGTTTCTTCTGAAAAGCCAAACTGTGTTTGAATTTATTGGCGATGCAGTCACTACAAAAGCCAAACTCGCAATGTAGTGGTATTCTCTAAAACCGAGCAGGAGAACAGAGATAATTGGCAATAATTTGCTGTTTATTTTTTTGTAGAAGAACGCTTTGAGTTGTCCACATGGCAAAATATTTGTAAGTACTGCTACGATAAGCTAGAGCATAACAAAATGTCAGCTATAGCAATACATAACAAGCTAGAATTAGTATTTATTTTACAAGAACTAAGAGATTTAGATTGTTATGAGTCAGTTCTGATACAATGTATACACCCATTTCAGGCTATAGTTAATATGGAGCCAAAGACAGGGAAGCTGCTACCAACTGAGCTTCAGAAAGGCCTTAAAGGAAGAGTTGTCTACCTCTTGCCTTTAGATTCTAAACAAAATGTTGAAACTGTAGGTGTAGAGCGAGATATTGAGGAACCACTAATTATTCTAGTAAATGGTGTGCCTGGGAAGAATAAAAAAATCTGGCAAGAGTTAGGGGATGTTAGTAAAGTTAAAAAAACATTATACCTGGTACAAAATAATATTATAAAAATGTTGATGTTCTTCAAAATGTAACATATATGGAGGATAAAACATTAGTATCAAGTGGACAGATTGAAAAAGTGGATTGATCCAGATCAGAAGAGATTTATGAACACTACAGCATCCATCCCCTGCATCAGTGATGCTATTGATCTCTTTCAAATGAAACAAATAAAAGGAGCTCCCATGAGTGTGCAGTAGAAAAGTTTAGAGACTCACTGTTTTCCACAACTGTTTCCTACTGGAGCAGGTAGCTGCTATGATGACTGACTCATACAGATACCAGCAGCTGAATAACTCTCAACCAGATCATATTCAGAGGATGCAAGATTTCGCCAGTGCATTCAATACATTTTCCATCTTCTGTTTGATGGGGATGTGTCTGGACTTTCAAATGCTGTAAACCACATACTAAAGTCAGGAGTTAAGCTTCAAAATCTCTTTGCAAAGGAATTTGTTGGCAAAGTTCATGGAAAGTATGAAAACTTAGAATGCAGCTTGATTAATTTGATGGCATGCCAACGTAGCACCAACGAGTATTGGTATCATCGTCATGGAGAACTCAAGTGTATTTTGAGAAATCTAGGTGCACCTACTTGGTTTCTAACACTCAGTTGTGCTGAGTAGGCATGGGATGGCCTGCTTGACTTTTTGAAAGAAGCAAACTCAAACATTAAGGACATTAATGTAAAGACAGCAGGAGAACTTTGCTTCTTGGATCCAACCAGTGTTTGCAGATATTTTAACCACGGGCTCCAAGCTATGCTGTCTTTCATCTGCAACAAACCAAAGCCTCCTCTTGGCGAATAACTGATTTCTTTTGGCGCAAAGAGTACCAAGAAAGAGGTGCTCCTCACATTCACATGCTGTTATGGATAAAAGATGCATCAAAATTTGGAACAGACAATGATGAGTCTGTACTCTCTTTTATCAAACAATATGTGACATGCGCCATCCCGAAAGATAGTAGTGAAAAAGGTGTGAGACAACAAGTTGTCCAGTTTCAAACATAGTTGTGGGAAGTACTGCCATCAAAAGTAAAGCTTCAAAGGAACATTTTACACAAGATGTGTCATTTCCCTAAAAAGTGAACAACTTATTGTCTGCAGTCAGACATACACTGACAAGGAAATCATCAAAAAATGCATACAACCTGAGAAGAACAGAGGCCTCCAAGTTTATTAATGACTGCAAACCTGAGTTTCTCAAAATGTGGAATGAAAATATGGATCTACAATTTGTTGCAGAGAACTCCATTGCTGTTGCTCGTTACGTCACTTCATGCATTTCAAAATCAGAGAAGACAGAGATGAAGGAGATGTGGCAGGAAATTTCAGCAGGAAAGACTCTAATTAAGAAATTGTACAGCTTCAGCTTGAAAATGCTTTCCTGTAGAGAGATGGGCTCCTAATAGTACTGTGATCAGTTGAGCTTGGCCAGTTTGTTCTCTAAGTCAAGGGGAATTGTTTGGGTAAGTCTAGGCCTAGCAAGCAAGCAAAATAGAGTGTTGAAGTATTTCCCGGAAATTCAGTACTTAGAAGAGATTGACCTAGAAAGTGCAGACATTGTCAAAACAAATATGTTGGATACATACTATTAAAAAAGGAGTCAACATCTAGAAAACATGTGCCTCTATGAAGTACTTCAATACTACGGATACAGAAGCAATATAACAGAAAACATAGAAGAAGGGAAGTATGCGGTAGTTGGATGTGATGGTTATTTGGTGAGACACAGCAAAGGAAATATAATTAACAACAGAAAACTGAGTTGCCAAACTCCATATAGAAGAGAGTTTTTCCATTTTTCTATTTAGCACTTCTACAACTGTTAAAGCCTTGGTGTACTGAATCAGAACTACATGGATACTATGACTGCTATGAAGACTCTTTCAATGCTGCAAAAGACAGCATTCAGGGCCCGATTCCGATCTCGCTCGGAAAGCCCTACGGCCGACTCGGTCCCGTAGAGCTTTCCGACCGACTCATGCTCCTGGGCTCCAAACGCCCGAGTACGATGCAAGTATGCGCTGATGGACTCGAGTCGCTCGGAGCCCCATTGAAGTCAATGGGATCCTGATGTACGTTGCATACATAGGCTTCCATTGAGAAAAAAGTACGTTGCGGAAAAGGGTGCCCCCTGTCGTGGGGACGTGTCGGTGCCCCCTGCACCATACATGCATGGTCCCCCCTGTGACCAAGTCGTAGGGCTACGGGTGAAGTGGGGCCCGCTACGGCCCCCCAAAGTCCACTTCCCGGAGCTTTTTCGTGTCGGAGGTTCCGAGTCGATCTGGCTGCTTGACGCGCGCATCGTACTTGGTCACTCGGAAATCGGACCCTTTACGCTGCACGAGTCGGCCATGTTGTAGTCGTCCGGAGGGCTTCGCTGACGGATACAAGTCGCTCGGAGCACGAGGCGATATTCACATCATACTCGCTCGCTCGTACGGTGGGACGAGTCGGTCGGAAATCGCACTCGCAACTTGGACTCGCTCATGACGGATGCCGTCAGGAGCCCTTCCGAGCAAGATCGGAATCGGGCCCTCAGTGCTCAATCTTTCCACACTACTTGCACATGTTAAAATGTTGAAAGCTGAGATTCAACAAAAAGAAACCATTGATGCTGAGGTAGCTTTGAAGAGTTCACAAAGCAGGCAAATTTCTGGACCACTAAGTCAAGATCCTCTTGGACAACCAGTTATTCAAAATGAAGCTGCCATAGCCATGAATGAGGCTGAGACTGCAATGCAACAAGCAAGACAGGAAAGTCTTGATTTCGAACACTTGATAGCACAACTGAGTGATAAACAGAAAGAAATGTATATCAAAGTATAACATTAAATAGAGCATGGATTTCTGCATGAGAAGAAAGAATGTGAATGCTCCTCATTTTAGCCAATACTACTATCCATCAGCGGTCAAGCTGGCATTGGGAAAAGCTTTCTAATTTAAGTTCTCACTGCTTAGCTAGAGAGGACTACAGAATCAAATTTATCATGTGTAGTAACATCACCAACTGGATTAGCTGCACACAACATTAAAGGAATTAATTTACATCAACTACTTATGCTACCTGTTGAACATGACAATAAACTGGAATATCAGAAGTTATTTGGTGAAGCTTGTCAAGAGGTGTCAAGAGTATTGAAGAAACTGAAGCTTTTAATCATTGATGAGGTGAGCATGGTCTCAAACGTAATGCTTGCCTTTGTGCACTTTGTACACATTGTATTCAGTGACCTACTTCAACTTACCCCCGTGAAAGGACAACCTGATTTTAAGACACTTCTCCATAATCAATCAATCAATCAATCAATCAATCAATCAGGAGCTTTTAAAGTGTGGCTACCCACCCGGGAGGGTGTCAAGGTGCTGGTGTCGGGGGCTGCTGGTCCCTCTGGGTATAGTATCATGCGAAGAGCCAGGTCTTGAGGTCCTTCTTGAGGTGGGTCAGCGACTTGGATTGCCTGAGGTGGAGCGGCAGGGTGTTCCAGGTCTTGGCGGCGAGGTAGGAGAATTTACTTCTACCGGTGCTGGTCTTGTGGATCCTGGGGACGGATGCTAGGGCGAGTTGGGTGGAACGGAGTTGTCTGGTAGGTACGTGGAATGCGAGGCGGTGGTTCAGGCATGCTGGTCCTTTGCCGTGGAGAGCTTTGTAGGCATGTGTGAGGAGCTTAAAGGTGGTTCTCTTCTTGACTGGGATCCAGTGGAGTTGTCGGAGATGTTGCGGGATGTGGCTGTGATGTTCTGTAGTTTCTTGAGCTGTTCTGGGTGATGCCGGCGTAGAGTGTGTTGCCGTAGTCGAGTCTGCTGGTGATGAGTGCGTGGGCAACCATCTCTTTGGGTTCTGTGGGTATCCATCTGAATGTCTTTTGAAGCAGGCGGAGTGTGTGGAAGCAGGCTGAGGAAACTGTGTTGATTTGGCAGTTCATTGTGAGCGATGAGTCCAGTATAATGCTGAGGATGCCAGCGTGGTCAGTCGGGGTGGGAGGAGGTCACAGAGCGGCTGGCCATCAAAAGTCGTTCCAGGCTGAAGGGGAGGGTCCCAGGTTGAGTACTTTGGTCTTGTCTGAGTTGAGCTTGAGGCAGCTGTCTTTCATCCAGGTGGCAAAGGCCTACATTCCGCTGTGAAAGTTGGTTCTGGTGGTTGTAGGTTCGCTGGTGAGGGAGAGGATCAGCTGGGTGTCGTCGGCGTAGGAGACAATGTTGAGTGTGTGGTTTCTAATGATGGCTGCGAGGGTGGCCATGTAGACGTTGAAGAGGGTGGGGCTCAGGGAGGAGCCCTGGCGCACCCCGGAGCTGATCTCTGTAGGTTCTTAGAGGAACAGGAGTAGTCGGACTCGCTGAGTCCAGCCAGTGAGGAGGGAGTGGATCCAGTCCAGTGCCTTGTCGCGGATGCTGGTGTCATAGAGTCTAGGCCTGGGCGGTGAACTTCGCTCCGTTCGCGGAGTTTGCGGAGTTTTCTGCACTCCGCGGAGCTCGCAGAGTGCAGAAAACTCCGGTTCGCGATGTGCAGCAGAGTTTTTTCCCCGCTCGCGATCGCGAACGGTAAGTTCGCGAGTGCAAGCTGCCGCTCGGGTAGAATTTCTACCCGAGCTGCAGGAATACCAGCACAAACTGCAGTTCGCACTGCACTCCACCACTCGGGGAACTTTGCAGAGTTTTTTTGTAACTTCGCAGAGTTTATTTGTAACTTCGTAAAGTTCCGTGTAGCAAAACTCTGCGAAATATGCCCAGGCCTAATAGTGTCTTGTGATAAGGGTGCGGTAGAAGATGGTATTGAAGGCGGTCAATAGGTCAAGTAGGATAAGGGTTGAGGTCTCTCCCCGGTCTGGGAGGAAGTGGATGTCATCGGTGGTGGCGATGAGTGCAGTCTCCATGCTGTTGTTGCTTTGGAAGCCAGATTGGGAGGTGTCCAGGACGTGGTTCACTTCTATGAATGCGGAGAGTTGGGCGTTGATGGCCTTCTCGATGACCTTGGCTGGGAAGGGGAGAAAGGAGATGTTTCTGAAGCTCTTGAGTTCCTTTGGGCTTGAGGACGGCTTCTTCAGCAGTGGGTTGATCTTGGGGTGTTTCCACTCATCGGGGAAGGTGGCGTTTTCGATATAGAGCAGTTGATGGTGCGGTGAAGCTGGGGGTGATGGCGGCAGCTGCTCTCTGGAAGATGTGGTATGGGCAACGATCTGACAGGGCTCCTGAGTGGATACTCTTCATGGTCTTGAGTGTATCTTCTGTTGTGAGCGGGGTCCAGCAGAGCACGGTCTGTTGTTGTGCGGCATGGTTGCATGCAGTGGTGGCGGGCGTAGTAGCAGGGTCTACGGTGTCGATGCTTTCATAGATCTGTCTGATCTCATGGTGAAAGAAGGTGCCGAGTTTGTTGCAGTGGTCTTGGGAGAGAGGGACGCCTGTGGTCTCGCTGTTGGGCCTGGTGAACTTCTTAACAATGTCAAAGAGTTCTTTGCTGTTGTGTGCATTGTCGCTGATTCTGTCTTGAAAGGCCGTTTTCTTTGTGGTTTTGAGGAGGAGGTGGTGTGCTTTGACGGTGGATTTAAAGGTAGCGTAAGTTTCCGGGGTTTAGTTGTTTCTCCATCTCTTCTCGAGACGTCTGCAGATGCGTCTGGTCTCGTGGAGGGCAGGAGTGAACCAGCTGGCTTTCTTGGAGTGTTGCTTGCCTGATCTTTCCTTGAGGGGTGCCAGAGTGTCGGCGCAGTTGGAGCACCATCGGTGGAGGTTGCGTGCTGCGGTGTTGGCGTCCGTTGGCTTTGGCGGAGAGGTTTTGCTGAGGGAGCCGACGAGAAGTTCTTCGGTGGCCTTGCTCCAGCTGTGATGGGGGGCGCTGAGGGCGATGGTGCACGTGGAAGAGGCGAAGGCCAAATGCACGCAGTAGTGGTCGTTCCAGGAGAGTTTAGTGGTGTGGCTGTAGCTGATGTTCCCGCTGGCGGAGAAGATGGGGTCAAGCGCTTTCCGGCTGTGTGGATTGGTGTGGTGACTAGCTGTTTGAATCCGATGGTTCTCCAGTATGGAGGCTGTGTTCTGGTTGCTGGGGTTGTTCATGTGGAACTTGAGGTCTCCGAGTAAGATGTAGTCGTGGATGCGATAGCCTGGGCTGCGATGAGGTCTATGATGGTATCGGTGACCGGCGGTCGGGGTCCGGGGGACCTGTAGACGAGGGTGCCATGGAGGGAGGTGTTGGGGTTGGAACTGGAAGTGGAGGTGTTCCGTGGTCATCGTTAGAGTGCATGGTTAGTCGGAGGATGCTCTTGTGGATGATGGCGATGCCTCCTCCTGGGCAGTTGGGGCAGTCCTTCCGGGTGATTTTGTAGCTGTCGGGGATGGTGATGGCGATGTCTGATGCGGAGCAGGGGTTAGTCCAGGTCTACGTGAGGAAAGCGATGACGGGAGAGGTGGCGACGAGTAGGTCCCAGAATTTTGTTGCATGTTTGTGGAGGGATCGCATGTTGAGGAGGATGCATTTGAGCCAGTCGGGTGCGCTGTTGGTCGGCTGGGTGGCGAGAGGAGCTGGTCTGTTGGTGTGGGTAAAGGCGCGGTCGCAGTTCTAGTAAGTGAAGGGTCCATGGGTCTTCTTCGGTGACGCTAGATGGCAGGCAGCGTGGCATCCAGGGTTGAGGGCGAGGAGGGTGCTGGTGTCATAGCATTGGAAGGCCCGAGAACCAGGGTCCCTGGTGCTGGGCGCGGTCCAGGTGCGGATTGGCGCAGATTGTCTTGCCTTTGGCGCTCCTTCGACACACCAGCGGCGAGACCGCACAGGGGCCGCAATTAAGTAGTGCTGCGGGGGGCTGAACAGCTGGGAGGAGGGAAAATTCTGGAGCGGGAAGGGACACTGGAGGGGAAGGGGGCCACGGGGTTTGTATGGGCGATAAAAGGGAAAAACAAGAGAGAAATGGAAAAAAGGAAAGCCAGAGGGAGAAAAATGAGAAAAAAGGGAAAAGCAGAAAGAGAGACTGAAAAGGCAGAGAGAGGGACAGAAAATGCAGAAAGAGAGACAGAAGGGAAGCCCTAGCAACAAAGCAGTGAGGCTCTGCAACTAGACCACCAGGGATGAGGTGCAGGCAGGAGCCTGTGGGTTGAGAAGGGCCTCGAACTCCCGACCTCTAAGTTAGCAGAAGCATTGGGGACAACAGCAGCTACCAGATGGAGCTGCACTGTGAAAGGGGCAAGCCCACTAAAAGGATAGTGGACTGCACTTTCACCGAGCAGTGGCCACCATTAAGAGTGCTGCAGGGAGCTAAACCGCTGGGATGTGGGAAAACACTGGAAGGGACACTGGACTGGGGCAGGCCCGTGGGGGATCGCTGCGGCAGCGGCAACAAAGGGGAAAAACAAGCGGGAAACAGAAAAAAGGAAAGCCAAAGGCAGAGGCAGAAAAATGAAAAAGAAAAGAGAAAAGAAGAAAGAGAGACTGAAAAGGCAGAAAGAGAGACAGAAAAAGCAGAAAGAGAGACAAAAGAGCAGTCCTAGCAGCAGAGCAGTGACACTCTGCCACTAGACCACCAGGGATGAGGCGCAGGCAGGAGCCTGCGGGTTGAGAAGGGCCTCGAACTCCCGACCTCTAAGTTAGCAGAAGCATTGGGGATAACAGCAGCTACCAGACAGAGCTGCACTGTGAAAGGGGCAAGTCCACTAAAAGGATAGTCGACTGCACTTTCACTGAGCAGTGGCCACCATTAAGTAGTGCTGCGGGGAGCTAAACAGCTGGGATGTGGGAAAACACTGGAAGGGACACTGGACTGGGGCGGGCCCGTGGGGGATCACTGCGGCAGCGGCAACAAAGGGGAAAAACAAGCGGGAAACAGAAAAAAGGAAAGCCAAAGGCAGAGGCAGAAAAATGAAAAAGAAAAGAGAAAAGCAGAAAGAGAGACTGAAAAGGCAGAGAGACGGAAAAAGCAGAAAGAGAGACAAAAGAGCAGTCCTAGCAGCAGAGCAATGACACTCTACCACTAGATCACCAGGGATGAGGCGCAGGCAGGCCTCCAGGTCAGCAGCAGCAACGGGGATAGCAGCAGCTACCCAACAGAGTTCCGTTGTGAAAGGGGCAAGTCCACTAAAAGCATTGTGGACTGTCAATGAAACAAGGAATTATTTGGAAAGTATTGACAAAGTAAATATTTCGTTAAACTTCAAATACAAGGAACTAGTGAAGAATATGTGTCAAGTTTCTGATGTGGAATATGTAGATATCCTGAAGGACATTAGAGTAGTCGACTCAAAAAACTATTTTCTTCTAACGATACAGCAGCACAACTAATGTACAATTTCATTGAAGAAGACAAATCCATAATCTGTTTAATGCCTACACTTCAAGAGTGCTCCAACTTCAACCAACAATTACTGAAACTGGATAAGGAAGATATTTTGGAAATTACAGCTATTGATAAAATGTAACACCAGGGAGTAACAATACTACAAACTGAAAAACTTGAAGCAAAATTGGATTCTTTGGAAAAGTTTGTTTCGAGGACTGCAGGAGTAGAAAAGTGTTTATATGAGTGCATAAACTGTTGAGTAATTGTGCGGGATAATTTAAATGTTGAGGAAGGATTAGTAAATGGTGCTACGTGCAAAGTTATTGATTTCATTAATTTTCCAAACTGGCATGAGGTTAAATATTTGTCTATAAAATTTGATCACATTGATGCCGTGAAACAGATTGGCCGATGTAGTGTACGTTTTTGCTTATAAGGACTTATATTTGCGGCAGCAACAGTTTCCAGTGTCCCTAGCGTATGCTGTAACTATCCATACATCTCAAGGTTTAAGTGTAGGTGCAGCTTTTATTAACATTGGAAGTACAGTATTTAAAGAAGGTAGAGTGTATGTTGCATTGTCTCAAGTAAGAACATTGTCCGGTTTGTTTTTAGTTGAATTTGATGATAGGAAAGTTAATGCTGTTGCAACCTGTGTAAGAGAGTACAATTGCTTAAGAAGTCTATACACTCCTCATTTAGTTCAGTATCCTATTAATGGGAAATAGATAATCTGTCCAAAGTGGAAGCTTACAAAAGAGTCGACAAATGTTCGAGAACAGAAAAGAACCAATACAAGCTAGAAGGCATTAAGAAGAAAAAAGTGGAAAATGAGGGAGATATTGTATGTTACCAGTTGGAAAACAGTTCAGGTGTCAATTGCAATGCAAATGTTGTTCTCGGTGTTCTCTTTTATTTACCACATCTTGTAAATCAAATTCAACAGAAACCAGATAAGAGATTGTGTTCTGCACTGTATCATTTGCTCGAGCAATTTCTGTATTTAACACCACCAGATTGCAAAACTGTGCCTTTTGACAGATTGATTAACCCCTTCGATGCGCGTGACGAGCTCAGCTCATCATGCTGCGCGGTAGCGCTGTGCGCATGACGAGCTGAGCTCGTCATGACCACACCCGCGATCGGAATGTCCAGCACACGAGCGGAATTCCGATCGCGGTCAAGGGGTTAAGAATGCAAACCAAAATATGCCCTGCCCAAATTGTAGACCAGATGTTATGTCTTTGTTGCATCTACAAAGAACTGGAAAATACCCTGTATTATTGTTACAACGAGTAGATACATCTAAAATTCAAACCGAAATTACAAACTTCAAAGCTGGATAAATATACATTTCTGGAAGAACTCGGACTACTATGGCTATAATCTTTAAAGACTCAAACTGGATGGACAGAATGCAATGACAGCAACCTTATATTGAAACCGAAACTGCCTTTCAACCTATGTAACTCATACGTTTTGTTTCTTCAACCAAAGTTCTAACGAATATTTTGGGGAAAAAAGTAATGTACAGTGTTTCTTCTACATAGATCATCATTGTTGTAGACAGCTTTCGGCCTATCAGGGTTGATGTCTTTAAAAAGTTCTCCAAAATTCAAGATTCCTTTTATGTTCCACTAAGGAGTTAATATAACATCTGTTTACTACACTGTGTAATTAAAAAGTGAAACTGAATAGACACAATGCAATCGCATCAACCTTAAAATGAAACAAAAACTGCTTTTCAAACTACAAAACTGTCACCTTTTCTTTCTTCAAACAAAGTTATACGTACTATTTCTGTAAAAAATAAGTAATGAATAGGAAGGCTTTGATTAAGAATTTTAAGGACTACAATCTCAATCTACTACTGAGGGGCCTATCCTTCCTAGAAGCCAAACTGCAATATAGTTTAGAATCTAGCATAGTTGATATACAGCCTTCTCTTGCCAAAAAACTCTAATTGCAGTTTAGGCACGATGCACTTCCCTTATGTGCTGCTACTCACAAGTGCGGGGGCAGTTCCACTAAAGATTGTCCGACTTGCAAAAATTGTACGGAGACAGACCTACATGTAATCAATCAATCACAGAATTTGTAAAGCGCACTACTTACCCGCGAGGGTCTCAAGGCGCTGGGGAGAAAACAAGGGGGGGGGGTGCTGCTACTGGTCGAACAACCAGGTCTTGAGTAGCCTCCTGAAGGTCAGCAGGTCTTGGGTCTGTCGTAGGCTTAGTGGAAGGGTGTTCCAGGTTTTGGCGGCGAGGTGGGAGAAGGATCTGCCGCCGGTGGTAGTTCTTTGAATGCGAGGGACGGTGGTGAGGGAGAGGTCGGCGGAGCGGAGTTGGCGTTTGGGGACGTAGAAAAGGAGTCGTCTGTTGAGGTAGGCTGGGCCAGTCTTGTGGAGTGCCTTGTGTGCGTGGATGAGGAGTTTGAAGGAGATTCTCCTGTCGACGGGGAGCCAGTGCAGGTTCCTCAGGTGGGGGTGATGTGGCTGTGGCGTGGTACATCGAGGATCAGGCGTGCGGAGGCGTTTTGTATGCGTTGCAGTCGCTTGATGAGCTTGGCCGGGGCTCCCGCGTAGAGGGCGTTCCCATAGTCAAGTCTGCTACTGACGAGGGCCTGGGTGACTGTTCTTCTTGTGTCTGTCGGGATCCACCTGTAGATCTTGCGAAGCATGCGGAGGTTGTTGAAGCAGGAGGAGGAGACTGCGTTGACTTGCTTGGCCATGGAGAGCGTTGAGTCGAGGATGACTCCCAGGTTGCGTGCGTGGTCGGTGGGTGTCGGGGCTGCTCCCAGCGTCGTTGGCCACCAGGAGTCGTCCGAGGCTGAGGGGTTGGAGCCGAGGATGAGGACCTCTGTCTTCTCCGTGTTCAGTTTTAGTCGGCTGATCTTCATCCAATCGGCGACGGCCTTCATTCCTTCATGGAGGTTGGATTTGGCGGCGAGGGGTCCTTGGTGAGGGAGAGGATCAGTTGAGTGTCGTCGGCGTAGGAGATTATGTTGAGGTCGTGCTGTCTGGCGATGCGTGCGAGCGGGGCCATGTAGATGTTGAACAGTGTTGGGCTGAGGGACGATCCCTGGGGTACGCCGCAGATGATCTCGGAGGCTTCGGATCGGAATGGTGGGAGGCGGACTCTCTGGGTTCTGCCGGCGAGGAAGGAGGTGGCCCATTCCAGGGCCTTGTCTCGGATCCCTGCGTCGTGGAGGCGTGCGCGTAGAGTGCGGTGGCAGACAGTGTCGAAGGCGGCGGAGAGGTCCAGCAGGATGAGGGCTGCGGTCTCACCGTTGTCCAGCAGGATCCTGATGTCGTCGGTGGCGGCGATGAGGGCAGTCTCAGTCTGTGGTTGCTGCGGAACCCCGATTGGGATGGGTCCAGGATGCTGTTTTCTTCGAGGTATCGGGTTAGCTGTTTGTTGACGATCTTCTCGATGACCTTGGCTGGGAACGGAAGCATGGAGATGGGCCGGAAGTTCTTGAGGTCTCTCGGGTCCGCCTTGGTTTTTTTTAGTAGGGCGTTGATCTCTGCGTGTTTCCAGCTCTCTGGGAAGGTCGCGGTCTCGAAGGAGAGATTGATGATGTTGCACAGGTGGGGTGCGATGGAGCTGCTGGCTTTGTTGAAGATGTGATGCGGGAAAGGGTCTGACGGGGAGCCGGAGTGTATTGTGCTCATGGTCTTGATGGTGTCCTCGATGTTCACGCTGGCCCAGGCTGGCAGGGGGTCGTGGTCGATGGTGTGCGTCGGGTCTGGTGCATCAATCTTAGTTGGGGCTGTCTGGGTGTTGAAGCTGTCGTGGATGTCGGCGATCTTGCGGTGGAAGAAGGTGGCGAGGGAATCGCACAGGGGTTGCGACGGCGGGATGTCGTTGGTGTTGGAGCTGGGGTTGGAGAGTTCCTTCACGATGTTGAAAAGCTCCTTGCTGTTGTGTGCGTTGTTGTCGAGGCGGTCTTTGAAGGAGATTCTCTTGGCGGACTTGATGAGGTGGTGGTGGTTATGGATGGCGTCTTTGTGGGCTGCGTGGCTGTCCGGTGTCTTCTTATCACTGTGCCATTTCTTCTCTAGTTTCTGGCAGGTACGCTTGGAAGCTAGGAGTTCTGAGGTGAACCAGCTGGCTCTTTTGGTGGTGTCACTGTAGGTGAGTTTTTTCAGCGGGGCGAGGGTGTTGGCACAGTCGTCCATCCATCGTCTGAGGTTGCAGGCAGCGTCGTCGGTGTTGGATGGGTCGGAGGGAGGGCTGAGAGCGAGGGTTGCCCGTAGTTGGTCTTCGGTGACTTTGCTCCAGCAGCGGCGTGGGATCTGTTCGGTGCGGTGGTGTGTGGTGGGTTTCTGGAAGGTGAAATGGATGCAGCGGTGGTCGGTCCAGAGGAGTTCCGTGGTGTGGCTGAAGGAGACGTGGGAGCTTGAGGAGAAGATGGGGTCAAGCGTGTGGCCGGCGGAATGGGTCGGTGTTGTGACGAGCTGGCTCAGACCGAGGTTGGCGAGGTTGTCGATCAGGGTGGTGGAGTTGCTGTCGTTATTGTTCTCCAGGTGAAAGTTCAGGTCTCCGAGGAGGATGTAGTCGGTAGAGGTCAGGGCGTGCGTGCTGATGAAGTCGGCGATGGAGTCGCTGAACTGGGGTCGGGGCCCAGGGGGTCTGTAGACAAGGGTGCCTCTAAGGGTGGTGTTGGGGTCCGTGTGGATCTGGAAGTGCATGTGTTCGGTGGTGCTGAGAGTGTCGTCGGTGCTGGTCGAGACCCTGATGGTGTTCTTGTGGACAATGGCGATTCCTCCTCCTACTGCGTTGACGCGGTCTCTGCGGGTGATCTTATAGCCTGCGGGTGATCTTATAGATCATGTACTGTTTTTTTGCCCAACATATAAGGTAATAAGACATCGCTGGCTACGACAGTTATGTAGGAACCTTGGAACCTCCCATTGCTTACAGGCCTATAGGATCCTAAAATATGATAGCAGTATGCCAATTGTTTTTTCAGTGTCCCGTTATCTGTTTTCAATGTGGTGTGTACGCCGAGCAGTTTTAAAGAAAGAGCAAGTCCAAACTATCCACCCTATGTCTCCACCATGACCCGGGACTCTGCTTTTTAATTCCGCCTTTTAACTTATGAACTTGCATTACATGTCTGAGATACTCGGAGCCTTCTTAGGATATTTACTATACCTTCTAATCTTTTTAATGATCAAACCTTTTAACGTGTATGCATAATTTTTATACTGAAATAGCTGTATCGATTGTACTGTATTTTTATATGTTTTACCTGTGCTTTTATGGCCTTATCAGGCCGAAATAAAGTATCTATTGACTTGAATAGGATTTAAGCTACGCAGATCATCAGCGTTTTAACCTCATTTGGCCTACTAGGGTGTTGTCTTCAAAAGGTCTCCAAAATACAATTTTCCTTCTTATGTATTAGTACTATTGTACCATTTATCATAATATGAGAATTGTTTTTAGGACACATTTGTGTAGCTTTGTTTAGAAATTGTAGGTAAAACAATTGATTAAGTGTTTGTAGCGATTGCAATGCATAGTGTAACTTATTTGTAGTTATATACTGTGCAGTTCTGTTCTTTTTCTACAATCTATGAGATTGATTTTCCCCATTGTTCGAGGATGAATATTTATACAGTACATCTTTAATGGTGTGCAAGTATGAAAGCTGAGAACAGTAAAAAAGGGAAAATGAAATGTTTTACTATAATGTGATATACAATTACAGCAGAAGCAATGTGTACTGTTTTGTTTCTGAAATTTTTCAAATGAAATACTGCCTTAAATGTATGTACTTTTTCCTTTTCAACAGATGAATTACAGCATCTATTAGAGTAAAGTAATTTACTAATTACTTTAAAGAAACTTACATTGTCAAGATGTACACCAAGGGAGACTGTCATTCAGCCACTGAGATATCCAGACTAATAATGGTACAGACACCCACATACTCATTCACAAACCTATACCTGCATTCATACACCCATTCATGCACCCATACACCCACTCACACACCCAGTCACTCACCTATACAACCACTCAAGCATCCTCTCACTCACTTAAACAATCACTCACATACCCATTGATGCACTGAGACAGCCACATACAGACCAATTCACACACTCATATATGCACTCTCACACCTAGTCACTCACCCATACAGCCACTCACACATCCTTTCACTCACCTATACAACCACCCATACACACATTCACAGACCCATACATACACTTACACACCCATTCATGCACCAATATACCCACTCACATACCTAGTCACGCACCTATACAGCCTCTCATGTACTTACTCATGCACCCACTAAAACACCCACTCACTCACCCATAAAACCATTCACACAAGCACCCATTTGCTCATACAGCCACTGACATATACACTCACTCACCCATACAGGCGCTATTGAACCCACTCACTCAACTATACACTCATTTGTATTGACACTCACTCTCTAATACAACCACTCACATACCAACCAAATACCCAATTAAACAGCTACTCATGCACCCTTATACCAACTCAAACACCCAGTCACTCACCTATACAACCACTTATGCACCCTTTCACTCAACTATACAGCCACTCACACACCCATTCATGCACCAAAACATCCAATTACAGATCCATTCATACACTCAAATATGTACTCTCACACCCAGTCACTCACCTATATAACTTACATACCTATTCATGCACTCATACTGCCACTCATACACCCATTCAGACACCCATACATCCACTCACTCACCCATACAGCCCCTCATGCACCCACTCAGCCACTCATACAGGGACTCATGCACCCTCTTACACATCTACACAGCCACTTACACACCCATTCATGCACCAAAACAACCACTTGCACACCTATTTACACACTAATACACCCACTCAAACACCCAGTCACTCATCCATACAGCCACTCACTCACCCTCCCACTCACCTCTACAGCCACTCGCATACTCACTTATACACCGAAGTAGCCACTTATAGACTCATTCACACACCCATACACCCATTCAAACACCCAGTTACTCATCATACAGCTACTCACGCACCCACTCACTCACCTCTACAGCCACTCACACACCTATTCATGCCACTTACAGACCCATTCATGCACCCATACACCCACTCAGACACCAATGACTCACCCATACAGCGAATCACGCATCCTTTCAATCATCTATATAGCTACTCACACGCCCATTCATGCATCCATTCACACACTTGCACACCTATTCATACACTCTTACACCAACTCATATACCCAGTCACTCACCCATACAACCACTCAAAACTGACTCACTCACTCATACATGTACTCATCCACCCGCTCAACTATACATCCACTCACACACCCATTCATGCACTGAGGCAGCCACTTAGACACCCATTCAAACTCACAAATACCCACTCACACACCCACTCACTCACCCATACAGCCATTCATGCACCCTGTCACCACCTATATATCTGCTCATAGACCAACTCACTCACCTATACTGCCGCTCATGCACCCTCTCACTCGCCTATGCAGCAACTCACACATCAATTCATGCACTGAAACAGCCACTTAGACACCCATTCAAACTCACATACACCCACTCACATACCCATTCATGCACCCTGTCACTCACCTATACAGCTACACACAGACCTATTCAAACACCGAAACAGCCACTTACACACCCATTCATGTACTAACACAGAGAACTCACTCACTCATACAGCCACTCACACACCTACTTTCTCACTGAAACAAGCAGTGACATACTTACAAGCATGCAACATATAGCTTGTCTTTCTTAAACCAGAAAAGTTTACTTTTTTTTAAATTTTGTTATTTTTTGGTGGTTTTTGTTTAAGTTTCAACAGTGGGAACTATAAAATAGTGTTTCAGAAAAACAACACACACAACTTGTGCAAGAGTTCCAGAAGTGAAAAAAAATCAGCATGAGTAAGTCTTTGCATCGCTAATAATTGTTGGAATACATTATTCCACCACTATTAAAACTTTGTTGCAGAACGTGCAATATGTCCCAATATTACTTAGTTCAGGAGCTATAGCTGGGATCATAGCAGTCCCAGGAGCCGCAGGTGGAAGAGTGTCTCCTGGTTGTAGTGGTGGCAGTGTTTTTGAAGATGATGCAGTGCTTGCCTCATGCTCCTTTTCTGCTCTTTCAAGTTGTTTCCAGTGCTTGGTTTGTAGATGCTTTAACATGCTGGTGGAACTGAATGCATACTTTTTTTAAGTTCCCCTCAAAAGTGTCTTATCACAAATACTGCACATTATCTTCTGTGCCACCATCTTCTTCTCACCACTGGGGATTGTAAATAAATCCCAGGCAATACTTCATCGTCAGATGACGAACTTCTGTTGCCATTGTGGGGTTTGCAGCAGAAGAAGCCATTTAAAAAAAGTTTAAAAAAACCAAACTCATAACAAAATGTTTGAAAAACAAACAGAGGTGTGAATTTGAACAGCCACACCTAGAGGATAAAAAGAATGGGAGGGGACTTCCTGTTTCAATCATTGAAAGCTGTTTTAAACAGTGCAATCCATTTGTTTTGGTATCACATGAGATTCATGACGCGTCGCGATGACGCCATGAAGCCATCACAAATTCTGAAAATACACTAAAACAATGTTTAAGATTATTTTTTCTAAATACTTAGTTATTCCTTTATATGAATTGTTCACTTACTTCAAACATTACTATTACATGCTCTATATATATATATTTTACACTATCAAAAACATGCTGTTTTTACAACTAACCGCAATACTGGAACACCCATATCACGACGTTTCACAATGGAGTCACAAATTTGAAAAAAAAAAAACATCTGGGCACATATTTTTCAAATGAGCGAATCTTTTTTCAGAGCCATTTTGTTTCTGCAGTATTTTTCTGGCCAAGCAAGTGACATTAGAATTTGAAAACAAGTGCTTTGTTGATAGTGGATGTGTTATACCTGTTGAATAACAGAGTTACTTGTTGGACTGAAAGCCTATCATGCAGAGGAAGGAAGTAAGTAGTTTGTTTCAAAGTCAGCCTTAGACTAAGGTTAGTTTACTCTACGTCCTTTTGCCTACCCAGGGTTTCCAGTGGTAACCTCAACCCCTAGTTTGCCAGCTCAGTTCCCTTCACTTTTACTCCTGATGTTTTGATGCCATTAGCTAGATTGCCTTTCCTTACCATCCCAGGTACAACCAGGAGCAATGGCGCTGCTCTCTCCTGACCACCAAACCACTGCAGTCCACTAATGCTCCCATCCAGAGTCTCTCATGAGCTCATACAGACCTAGATGAAATCAAGGTGCTGCTTGTAGGTATGAGGAAGGAGTGAGGCACTGAAAGCAGATTCCACTTGTGCCAAAGCCCCTCCTTAAACCCCTGGTGTTCTCTCTCATTGCCAGCAAACCCCAGTGTTGCACAGTGGAGCTGCCAGCATCCCTAGTGCCTTGCACCTCTTCTGATTGTCTGCCATCCCCAGAAGGAGCAGGGAGATCGGTGTGACACTGGAGACATTTCCTTGTGGTCTATTACGTATTTGTAGTGTGGAATACACACTGGACATTTACCCAATCAGGTAGCACTTACTAATTAACCAGTAGAAAGTACTCCAGGATGGGTAGACATTTTCTACAAAGCTGTGGACTCTTGTTGGTTAAAGGGGCTGGTGAGGTTCTGTCCTGGTGCAATCACTTACACAGCTACTGATACACCCTTACAGTCACTCAGACACACACTCACATACCTATTCTCACCCACTGTGCAGACCCATATAGCCACTCACATACCCACTCATAGACCAATACAACCACTCATAAACCCACTCACACAGCTACTCACACACCAACTCACAGACCCACACAGCCACACACACACCCACTCACACGCCCATGCGACCACTCACAAACCAACTCACATGCCCACACACACACCCAGTCACAGACCCATACAACTATATACACATTCACTCACAGACCTATACAGCCACTCACACACCCACACAATTACCTATACAGCCACTCACACAACCACTCTCAAAGTTTACGGGTTATAGTTAGGAAATAAAATTAGAAGAATCGTAGAAATTCAGGGAAAAAAAATAAAGTTACGGGGATGTTCTAGTTAGGTAATGCAATAAAAAAACATAGAAATTCACCAAAAAACCCAAAGGCTATAGGGACGTTATAGTTAGGAAATAGAATTTTAAAAAAACATAAAAATTCACTGAAAAAAACAAAGGTTCCAGGGACGTTATAATTAGAAAATACCTTAAAAATTCACTGAAAAATAACAAAGGTGACAAGGATGTTATAGTTGGGTTTAGATTTCACTCACACAAAACCATAGAAATTCAGCAGTTATAGTTACCTGAGCTAACTATAACTTACATACCAGCAATGCACTGCTTATGACCTCACATATTACATCATTCATGCCATGGTCAGTGACATCACTGATGATATCTCAAATGACACCACTGATGACATCACTGATAACATCATCCACAGAACCACTCACACACCCTCTCATAGTGCAATACAGCCTCTCATACACCCACTCACCCATCCACCCAACCACTCACATACCCATTCACAGACCCATACAACTACTCACACACCCACTCACTCATCCATAGAGCCACTCACACACCCACTCACTCACTCACTCATATAGTCACATACACAACCACTCACTCACCCATACAGCCACTCACACAGCCACACAATTACCAATAAAGCTACACACACATACTTCTTCACCCATACATCCAATGACACACCCTCTCACTTACTTATACAGCCTCTCAACACAGCCATTCACTCACTGATATAACCACTCACACACCCACACAAACACATACCCATTCACACATCCATACACCCACTCACATATCCGCTCAATCACCCATACAGCCACTCACACAGACACTCACTCTCCAATAGAGCCACTCACACACAACTCACACACCCACACAACCACTCACACACCTACCCACACACCCCTACCACCACTGGCACTCCCATAAAACCACTCACACATCCACTCACAGATCCAGAATACCACTCACAATCCCATTGACAGACCCATACAGCCACTCACATGCCTACTGACAGACCTATACAGCCACTCACATACCCACTTACAGATCCATACAGCTACTCACACACCGATACAGCCACACAGATACCCACTCAAACACTGATACAGAAACAGCCACTCAGATGACATATGGTAGAATTAGTATCCCTCATTAGTAGTACAGAAAGAATAGTAATTTAACTTATGCTGTAGCTTAGTGTATATCTTTAAGTCTCAGAAACGTTTATGAAACACTTACAATCACTGGATGATGTCATCAGTGATGTTATCTGTGATGTCACTGACCATGTCATGAGTGATGTAATATGTGAGGTCATAAGCAATGAATTGCGGGGGCGTAAGTTATCATTTGCTCAGGTAAGTATAACTGCTGAATTTCTATGGTTTTCTACGTTTGAAAACCGAGCCTAGCTATAACTTCCCTGTAACCTTTTTTCAGTGAAAAATAAATAAATATATACATATATATTCAAACAATGTGATTCCAGTTTTCGGCACGCACAAAAGCGGGTGCAAGCGTAGGGGCCGAACCCAAGCCCTAATTCAATTTAAAAAACAAAGGACGCTGCACTCTCGAATCCAAAGTCCAAGATTTATTTATTTTCTCAGAGCATGTAACGCTTCACCAAGGCCTTTCAGCCTCTCAAGGCCTTTATCATGGTAGGTGAGTGTTTCTTTCATTTTACTATTTATACTTTCACATTAGCCTCCAATGCGGCATTGTGGGAGTAGTAGTTAAAAATTCTTTTTATTTTTTAATTTTATTTATTGCTTTTTTGTACATTGCATACATACAAACTTACAAAACAAAACATTTCGGGCATAAAAGTGGAATCAGTTGGTCAGTACAGCATTTTTACATCAGTTCACGGTGTGATCGGTCTTCTAACAATGGTTCAGTCTTTTGGTGACATAGTTACATCTTGATGAGTACGAAGATAATCAGTTAACGTTACCCAGAAGTCCCTAGGCCTGGAGCGAGAAGGCAATTCTTCCTCATAGGTCTGCAGGGTATCTTTGCAGGATGTCATATCTCGAAGCCACTGTTTGGTATTAGGATAGCTCTTGTCCCCCCAATGCATGGAGACTCTTCTTTAACTAAGAGTAATGCAATCACACAAAACTTGCGTTTAAGGGATTTTAAATTGGGCACAATCCCAGGAGACATACCCTGATCATACATTCTATCTGCGTCGCGAGCATTGTACCAAGTAGAGTTGTGACACTTTCCCAGTATGTTCTAATATCGGGGCATTGCCACGCTAGGTGGAGAAAATCTGCATTATCAGTACCACATCTTTGGCAGTGCGCATTTTGTCGAAGCCCATAGCTATGTAGCTTTTGCGGGCTATAGTATGTTTGATGCAGATATTTATAATGTATAACTCATAAGTTACCATTTGGGGTGAGCATGTCCATCAGGGAACAGCAGGTATGCCATTCCTTCTCAGTAATATGTACATCCAGTTGCATATTCTAACTGTCGAGCTCTTTAGATGCCTTTCCCCCAATATCTGCCTGAAGCAAGACGTACAGTTTCTTAACAAGATGTATATTGTGTGGGTTTTGGATGATCATTTGTAAAGCTTGTAGGGTGAGTGGTTCCTGTGGGTATGAGGGGTATAATTGTTTGATAGCGCCTTGTAATCTAAGGTATGAGAATGTAAAAAGCAGTGTTGGATTGCTTATATAGTCGAGCTGACCAAGGTCTATGAATACGCCATTGTCATATAGGTCGTCCATCGTGTCTATCCCCACGTTGTGTAATTGTTCCATTCCTACCTTTTCTTGCGTGACCGATAAGTCTGGGTGGTGTTGCAGTTGTAGTGCAGGTGCGTATAGCGGCAATTTATTCGCAAGTTTACCCATCCTCTGCCAGGCTAGGTTTGTGGTATGAATCGTGTTGATCTCATTTCTGCAAACATGCGTGCGTGAGTGTGGTAGTATGTTGCGTAGTGGTATCGGGTGTGCGTCACCATCTTCAACCGCTGTATGCGGTAGATACCTGATCGGATGGTACCAGTAGTGCGCATATTGTGCCTGAGCACACAGGTAGTACAATAGAAAATCAGGAACTTTGAAACTGCCTTCTGAATAGGGCAGAGTCAGTGTATAGAGGTCAATACGCGCTTGTTTACCAGCCCATATAAGTCGAGTGATCATGGTGGAGATCCTACGAAATATGGCCGTCGGCGGTGTAACGGGAATGTTGTTGAAGAGGTAGAGAAGTTTAGGCAAGATAACCATCTTAACAACCGCCATGCGATCTGCTAGTGAGAGTGGAAGTTTAATCCACCGCTCCACTTTATCTTCTAGCTTACTAATAACTGCGCCATAATTTTCACGTAGAACCACCTCCGGATTGCGATGATACCAGATTCCCAAGTATTTAATGGAGTCTGCCTGCCATTCTAGGGGGAACTCCGTCGGGCAGGATCTGGTAGTGTCAGTTAAAGGTAGGATGGTTGATTTGCTCCAGTTTATTTGGAGTCCTGAGTGTCCCCCAAATTTAATGTACTCCCTAAGTAGGGGGGATAACTTGAGAGCTGGAGCACGGACATACAGCACCATATCATCTGCATATAGTGAAATGTTGAGGGGACGTTGCGGAAATTGCAGGGCCGTGTTCTTATGGCATTGCCTTATTTTACACGCTAGGGGCTCCAATGCGATAGCAAATAGTAGCGGCGATAATGGGCATCCCTGCCGGGTGCCCCTTGTAATGCATATCACATCTGATACATATTGGTTTACCCGTATCCTAGCTATAGGCTGTGTGTATAATATTTTGATCCATTGTAGAAAGATGGGGGTAGTCCCATTTTCTGCAATACTGTAAATAGGTAATTCCATTCAATTGAATCAAAAGCTTTTGCTGCATCTAATAATACTGCAGCAGCTTCCAGATCAGGGTTAAGTTGATGGGATAAGGCGAACAGGGTGCGAATGTTGTGGGCGGTAGAGCGGTGGGGTATGAACCCTGATTGGTCTGGCAATACTATGTTAGGCATCAGGGGTTGGAGTCTGGTGGCAATCAATTTAGCCAACATTTTTGTGTCTGTGTTAATCAGCGACAATGGCCTGTAGGAATCGCAATATGCGGGGTCCTTATCTGGCTTTAACAGGGCTATGATCATAGCCTCTCTTAAGGTAGGTGGCAGAATCTGCTTTTCATGTGCATCGCCATACATCTCAACCAAATGAGGGGCTATCAGGTCGACGTATGCTTTGTAAAATTCATTGGTGAAGCCATCTGGGCCCGGAGCTTTGCCATTAGGTAGTGATTTTATTATGGTCGTAACCTCTTCTACCGTAACAGCTTGGGAGAGGTATTCCCGTTGGGAGTCTGAGAGCCAGGCTATGGCCACATCTTTGAGGTATTGTAGGATGTCAGGGGACGTAGCTACCTTTTGGGAGTTATATAGATCACTGTATGTGTCCATGAATGCTCTCAATATACCCGCTGTGTCATAATGTGTGGTGTCTTGGCGATCTATGATTTTAGTCACGGTATGTGTGGTGCGTCCGGTGCAAATTTTATGAGCCAATGTTCTTCCTGGTCTACCTCCCTCCTCATAGGATCTGGCCACACCATGTTTGGCGATATATTTAAGTTCTTGGTCAGCATAGTCTTGGTTTTTGGTAATTATGTTACAAATCTCACCTAGCAGTGCCATGTCTTGAGTGCGTTCAAATTGTTGTTCCAGGGTCTTAAGTTTCACTTCCCGCTGGGTGAGTTGTTGACGTATGTCTTTGAGGATACCCGAAGTTGTACTGATACATACCCCACGTATCGTCGCCTTAAAGGCCTCCCATAAGAGACTAGGGTCGTCAACTGAGGGCTGGTTCAACGTGAAGTATTCCTCAATGGCCGTCCTAATGGTATTATCATAGGCAGAGTCTAGTAGTGCCTTAGCATTGAATCTCCAGATATATGGTGGTGGGATATAGAAGGGAGGCTTCAGCGTTAGACGAATGGGCTTATGGTCCGATAATGTTTTTGGTAGGTGTTGTATGTCAGTTGTCCAAGTGGACATTTTTTCTGTTGCGAGCCAGTAGTCAATGCGTGGCCAGCTGCCATGTGGTGTGGAGTAGTGTGTGGCCTCCGTATTGTTGGGGTTGCGCAGCTGCCATATGTCTACCATGTTGAATTCTGCCATACCCTCTGTTACCGCCCTCACCGCCCGTTTGTGTGGTTCCCTAGTAGCTCCTGATCTATCGACTTCCTCTACAAGTGATAGGTTGAGATCTCCGCCCCATAATAGTTCCATGTCAGGCAGCTCTCTAAGGGTGTGCCATATATTGCAGAAGAATTCGGGGTCATCTATATTGGGACTATATGTATTAATTAGACCCATTCGGTGCCCTCGCAGATGTCCCGTGACAATAATGTAGCGGCCCTGCTCGTCAGTTATGGTGTGTTCTATAATGAAGTGGACGCCCTTTTTTACTAATAGGATGACTCCCCGTGAATAAGAAGAGTATGAAGATGTCAGGACAGTTTCAGCCCATTTACTGCCTAAAGGGCATTTGGTGGCTTTGCCCAGGTGGGACTCTTGCAACATTGCCACATCAACTCGGTGACGGTCAAGGTAAGCGAATACTTGTCGTATTTTTTTAGGGTTATTTAAGCCCCTAACGTTCCAGGTTAAGAATCGAATCTGTGATGATTTTAATTTAACTTCAGTAGGTTCGCCCGGGATCTGGGTGATGTGGAAGCAGATAGGTATCACTTATGCGTTCATGTGGTGTAACAAACATCAATATTCCAATTATATCAAACCATGTAAGCATTGTAATAGCTGTTGCGGTGTACTTCAATAGTATAAGCCCGTATAAAAACAATAACTGCCCCGTAAACCCCCCACCCACTTTGGCATCCCAATCATGCCAAAGCCATACCCATATAACCAACAGTGCCATTGCACTAACCAATACGGGGAGCACCCTCGGGGGGCCGCTGAGTGCTCGTCTCAACATCTGTAAGAAAACAGATGTGGTCGGGGTACATTCATTTCGTTTGGTGTACTTTCTAGCTACATCAACATCATAATAGACTATGGGGTGAGTTTTAGTGTCATGCCCCGTGTATGACAACAGTTTATGGGTGGGCGTACAGCTTAGTATATACATCATTGTATTGCGTGAAAGAAACAGTATACGAAAACTCTTAGCATAGACTACATCATAATCAGTTATCCACTTCAGAGCAGTCAGGGTTAAGTGTGCAATAGTGGGATGATATATATCCATTAGCCTTACCATACATTTGGTAGGTTGTTTTAACTTAGCAAGGCGTGTAACATAGCCGCCCTATGCGGTAAACATCCTGAACATAGGAGAAGGTCAGTATATAGCAGTAATCTATCCTGTGAAAAATCTCACTTACCCGCCCAGCGTGCAGGGGACACTGAACAGCGCAGTGAGTGGGAACCACCAGCCATGCAGTCTCAGGTCATGAAATACCTTAGTGAGAATATTTAGTGTATAACTAGGGAACTATCCCAGTTGCGATACATAACATGTCAGATGAAGATAGGTACCTACATTTTGCGAAATACCAATTGCAGAGCACATGAAATACATTACCACCCAATTCAGGGAAATCAGTCTGAGTCCGGATCAGACATGTCTGTACGATGGGTTTTGCGATCAGAGAGAGTCTTTTTGATAAAGTCTTGTGCTGCTTTGGGTGTTGTGAAAATTTTCGAGCGTCCATCTTGTGTGACGCGTAGTCTCGCTGGGTACAGCATCGTGTATTAAATTCCCAGTTCTCTCAGTTTCTTTTTGATTGAGGTAAAATCTTTGCGGGCTGTCTGCACCGCCATCATAAAATCTGGGTAGAAGGAAATATTATTGCCCTTGTAGTTTATCTGTTGTTTCTCTCTCGCCATGCGTAAGATCGTGTCTCTGTCTCTATAGTTTAGTACCCGTGCAATGATGGGCCTTGGTGGGTTCCCTGGTATAGGAGGAGGCACAAGTGATCTGTGGGCTCGTTCAATAACGAGTAGGTTAGAAAAGTTTTCTGTTCCAAAGATGTCACGCAACATGTTCTCCACGTATGTTTCCAGCCTACCCATGTTTGTACTCTCCGGTATCCCAATTATGCGCACATTATTTCGGCGGGACCAAGCTTCCAAATCTTCATTTTTCTGTTGTATGACTGCCAGTATTTTGTCCATCTCCGCGCATTTGCGCGTCGTCACGCTGGATTCATCCTCGACCACAGATTTGCGTACTTCTGCCTCGGTCAGTCTCTCGCCTTGCTTGTCGAGTTTAGACGCCATGTTATCTACTCGCTGTGTGAGGGAGTCGAGTTTGCCATTGATAGCTTGGAGGCTTTGTTGAATGGCCTGCAGGGCGGTGTCCATCTTGGACTGCTGTGTATGGTCCGAATCTAGTTCGGTGTCCGAGTGTGCCATCGTCTGCTTGTTGGAGCGTATGTTTTCAAAGGTCAGCTTCGGCTGTTGTCTGTCTGGTTTTCCCATTATAATGGCGTCTGTTTTTTTTTTTTATGTTCCCCGCAGTTTGAGTGGATGTCGCAGCAGAGTGTGCACGGTCGAAGAGTGGGTAGCTGCTTGTCTGTATCGTAGAGGTCGTTAGTGAGGCTGGGAAGCAGAGGGGCGAGATACAGCACGTTCGAATCCAGACACCTCCATGATATGCGGGGCCTCTGTGCCAGTTCACGTCTAGCCGCACTTGCGGGCGAGGGTGGCCCCAGTGTAGTGGCTATGAGGGATATCAGCTCAGGGCACTCCTGGCGTTCCCGATAACAGGATATTAGCCGCGCAGTCCAGCCTCCACATGTAGTCGTCCCCGGAGCGGCCTATCGTTGAGGCCTTGCCGTGTGATAAGCTGTAACCAAGCCACTGGTATATTCCGGAGTACGCCACACGTTATGGATCCCCTGCACATAGCCTGGTTAGGCTATGGTGATATACGCGCACCAAGTATAGATTGCTTTTCCAGGTCTCGCGACCGCCGATGCGTTTCCTTGGGCCGATGTAGGGGTTGCGCACAGCGCGCAGTTAAGGGTGCAGGTCGTAGTCTGTGACGCTGGATGGAGACGTCACGCGGCAGCTAGCCACTACGATCCTCACAATTTGGCCAGTGTTGTCCTACGCCGACGGCATGGGCTTCAGAAGTCTATGAGCAGTGGGGGAAGTTACGGGGGTATATCGCCGATTTTGGCACGTACCGTGCAATTGCTGAATGTCCTGTCAGGTTCTAGGACCGTTATGTGGGTGTCATTTCACCAGCACGTCGCCCTGGAATGGCGCCCTTCGTCCTCAGCATCGGCAGTATAGTGCTTCCTGCAGGAGCGAGTCATCCGTTGGGAGAAAGCGCCGCTGTGCAGGTCACGATGGCGTTGCTCTCTCTCTCAGACCCACTCCGCCATTTCATACCATGTACGCCACCAATGTTACCGCTGTCGCCGCCATCTTGTTGACGTATCCGCAACCGGGGGGTCCTGACTTTTAAGTCGAAATTCTCCGCAGTGACATTGTCCCCCGCACATCAGAGGGCAGTATTATGGAGCCAAAGAGTTCCGATGTGTCCTCCGATGATTCTTTTTCGGCGAGGTACACCAATAATGGCAGTTTTCTGCAGGATCGTGTCCTCGACCGGCGGAGCGGCACTAACGTGCAGCCATTCTGCAGCACGCCCTCTAGCGCCCCCGTAGTTAAAAATTCTTAATCAACATTTAGATTTCTTATTTGATTTACAAAATGACTGTTCTTTTTACTTTTCACATAATTTTTGTAATTGTGTTGTTGTTTCGCCAGCATGGTAATGACGTTATTTGCATAGTACTTGAATATTTCACATATTGGATCACATTACAACCAAATCTACGGCAAAAAAACAGCTAATCCCAAATTTTAAGTGTTATATGTATCGACTATGAAGGTGTTTTGATTAGTAAGATGTTATTTTCAGTGTTATTTTGATAAATATACATTCAATTCCCCTTCTGCCTGCTTGGTAGAAATATTCCAGCCATTTTATTTAATCTTGAATTTTAAATAAAATGATAAATATTATTAATTCGGGTTGAGTACCCCTGTTTCCATGGTTTTTGTGTCCTCCGCTTTGGTTTTTGTGATTACATCCCGTACGTTAATACAATCCTTTTAATTCACATTTGTGATATGTCCAGTCATGTGTCTTCATTTCTGTAGAAAATCTCCATACTACAGTGTCTTTTTGGTGGTCTTCATTTTATCATAGATGTACATATAATTCTTCGTCATTGTTTATTCCCGATTGTGCCTTGGTTTTTAGTCTTATAATATAGTGTGATTGCAATTGTTGTAGTCTCCTTATTCAGTCACCACCACATTCGTTATTTGTTATTGCACGTATCCCAAAGAATTTCATTGCCTTCCAATTGCTCTCTTGGCATAGTGCCATATGTTTTGCTGTGGCATTCGTCATGTCTTTGTTCTTCACCGCTGTTATATGTTCGAGAATTCTTTTCTTCAACATGCAAATTATGCTTCCTATATATTGTAGTCCACAATTACATTGGATGACATATATTAGAAATTTCGTAGTACAGGTGATCTTTTGTTTTATTTCAATTGTTTTTTCATCTTTGACTTGTTTGTTTTTTCTGTTTCCAATTTTGCAAGCTTTGCAAGTATTGCATTTTGAAAAACCGTTTTGTTGTTCCCATAACTAGTTCCTTTTAGGTTTTTTTTGGAAGTGGCTTTGCACCAACATGTCTTTTAATGATTTTGTTTTTTTGTATGTTACTCGTGGTCTTGATTCTAATAAAGTTCCTATGTCAGGATCATTTGAGATTAGATGCCAATATTTTTGCATTCTGTTGACAATTCTTCCACTTTCTTTGCTATATGTGATTATTAATCTTGGAGTTTCCGGATTCTGCTTTGTTGCCACTTGTTTCTCCTTTTTAGTTATTAGAGTTTCTGCGCGAGAAAATTATTCTGGATTTTATTCCTGCTCTTCTTGACAACTATTTCTTTGTATCCTCTATTTTTAAGTCTCAAAGTTGTTTCAGCAATCTTCTCTTCTGCATCTTTGTCTTTTGAACAATTTTGTTTCATTCTCATGAACTCTCCATATGGAATGCTTTGTAGTAATGATTTTGGATGGAAACTGGTACTATGAAGTACACTATTTGTTGGCATTTCTTTCCTAAACAGAGTGGAGTGTATCTGACCTTCCTCTATATATAATAGCGTATCCAGGAAGGCAATTTTTGTTTTACTGGTTATACATGTAAAAGATAGACCCACATCATTTCTATTCAGTTTTTGAAAATATTTTCTGAAATTTTCCTCTGTTCCATTCCAAATTATAAATAGATTGTCAATGTATCGGACCCACAAAATTACTTTTTCCATTTCTTTCTGATTCTCTGTGCCCCATGCAATGGTCTTTTCCCACCATCCCCTTGTGATATTTGGGTAGTTTGGTGAAAAAGAAATGCCCATGGCAGTGCCACATTCCTGGCGAAATAGATAGATTAAAAAGAAAAATGTTGTTGGTCAGACATATTTCTATCATTGACACCAGCATTTGTGAGTGTTCCAATTCCGTTATTCATCTTTGTTTAAAAAAATATGTGCATGCCTGTAATCCGATTTCATGCTTTATCGATGTATATAGTGAGACTACATCTATGGTCGCCATTGTGTAGCTGGTGTTCCTACAGATTCCAGTTAGTGTTCTTAAAAACAGACTCTGTGCAATTGGTGCCAAATATTGGTTTACATATTTTGATATGTTTTCATACAAGGAATCACACGAGGAAACAATTGGTCTGCCAGGATGCTCCTCGAGCGTTTTGTGAATTTTTGGTAAAAAATAGATTGAGGGAATAGTTGGAAAATCTTTCATTAAAAATTGGAGTTCGTCATCATTTATTAAGTTCAACTTCTGTCAATCATGTAACTTTCGATTAAGGTCCATTGTCATTTGATTGATCGGACTGTTTTGAAGTTTTTGGTATTTAGTAGTGTCATTGAGTTGTCTATATGCCTCTTTGATATAGTTTCTTTTATTCATTAGAACAATGTTTCTACCCTTATCTGCGGGTTTAATTATTATTTCTTGGTTTTCCATCAGATGTTTTAATGCTTCTTGTTCTTTCACAGTTAAATTCTCACTTTTTGCTTGATGTCTTGTTTTTGACATTCTCTCTAGTTCTCCTATTATAGCTTCCGCAAAAAGGTGAAATTTATTTCTAGGTGATAAAGATGGACAGCATTTTGATTTCTTTTTAAGCCCACTGGAGGTATGTTGATCAGTCTCTATTGACAATTCTTTTAAAATTTGTTTTTCTGACATTTCCTCATCATCAAGATTGTACTTTAGATCAAACATATTTTTCAAATCCGGTAATTGTTCAATGCTCAGCTCAATTTTGTCTTAATTTGGTTTATTCGACTTATCACATTTGTCTTGATCATTCCCTTTAAAGTTTTTATTGGCATGTATTTTTGCTAGTTTTAGTTTCCGCACATATTTATATAGATCAATCCCTGTCCGAGGTCGTCGGTTTTAATTCCGACCGGCTGATTACAATACAGCCGGTCGGAATTGAAACCGGCCGGTCATTCGGGCTGGATTCTGATGGATCCAAGGAGCCCGTCGGCCAGTTGAAAGCCGGTCCGTAATCCATATGGACGTCTTTTTACGCCGTCCAGATTACGATGCGCGGTTTCCCGACATGCTTTCCATGCCGGGCTCTCCAACATGGAAGGACTGTCAGAAAGTGTGTTTGGGGGCCCTTAGCAGGGCCCCTTTCTGCTTGCAGCCTCCGATTGGGGGCCACCTTGTTGATCCCTGCACCTTGTGGCAGGCACCTTGAGGTGCCTGCCACGAGGTGCAGGGATTAACACAATCTCCCATTTCTCTATGGGAGCTTGTGTTACGGCCAGTTTTCCCAGAGACCTGGGAGTATGCAACTGCACCATGTGTGGTCACATCATAATTAGGCGGTCGGGACCGCCGACTGGAGTTCGGTCGGTCCTGTTTCTGCGACAGTTTCGCGAGGACGCAAGTCTGCCCGACAATGTAATAAGCCCCTAAATGTTTCCAATTCAGGTTCTAATTCTGATATGTTCTTTGCAAATCCATGTATTTTCTTACTTTCATTAGGTATATAGGAGCAGCAGTGAGTCAATTTAAGCATTTTACAAACTCCGCCCTTTTCTGCAAGTAAAATGTTAAATGCAAGTTGGTCCTGAATAACCATGGATTGTATAGCATCTAGCTCAGTATTCATTACAAGCAACGCTCCAGATGTGCTCATTGCCATTTTGTCAACAACAGTTGCTAACTTTCTAATCTTTTCTTCATTTGAGATGACTCCTACAGGTGGTATGATCGCACCAAATATGTCTCCCACTAATTCAGCTGCTGTTTCAGTACTTTATTTATGCCTATGTGATGGTGTCATTGTTAGTGCATCTAAGCTGTGTACATGTTACATCTTAAGAATTAGTACGCCTAAATAAAAAATACCCTCCCAATCAGCAGGCAACAAGAAATAAGCATTCTGTCCGCAAATCTAATAAACACCAGGATTTTAAAAAGCGATACTTCTCCAAAAATTGTATTTGCAGTAAGTAGGTTTCTACAGGCAATTTGGCACAAAAGGAACAAAATTCTAACAGCAGTCATTTAATGCTCGTGTCCATATTGTCAGTAATTTCTTTCTTTGTAATTTTGATCAGCTTTTTAAAGATTTCATAATTATACATATACATCTTAAAACTCTTAGATTTTATTGGGAAATTGTTATTGCAAATTTTCTTGCCCCTTGCACACAACTGCTGGTTGTATTTTGCACTGTCTCCTGCATAGAGTTACCCGCACTGATCTTCCTTGTACTGTATTTACCAAATTCCTGCTCCAAAATGTTCTAGGATACTGCTATTGATGTAATATCTTGCTATAAAAATGGAGATGTGTCCTGTATAGATTTTATAATGGGTAAGGATATAATTATTATTTTTATATATACTTCCTTTGGGTTAGGATGAAGTACGTATGAATTGCTCTTGTACATTTGGTGTTTTTATGTCTTATTTTTATAGTGTCTTTTTATTGTGTGTGTATACTTTGATGGTTTTCGAAAACCGAATAAAGTATTATTATTATATTATAACACCAGGAATCACATTTTCTTCTCCTTGCAAAATTTGGCATGTGCCTCTTGTCAATTCGAATGTGTGTTCACAACTATTAATCCCTACATGCCTGTCTAGTTTAGGTGTCCTTTTCAGGTAAATGCAAATGTTTCCTTTGTGTTGACTGTTTAGTCTTACTCTTGTGTAGACCATTTTCTTTCTGAACTCATCTTCTTCCTTTTTCCAAACGTATTTCAAAATATCACTATCCTTATTATTACCTTGTGCTATGTTAATGTATCTCTCTTCTAAAGCCATTATGAATACTTTCTCCATTGGTCGCATTAAGGCTGTTAAATTATTTTTGTAAGTCTTAACGCTGTCTATAGATCTATGTGGAAATAAATAATACCAGGCTGTATCCATTTTCTTTGCTTGTGGGTGTAAATGAATGCTTTCTATTAAAGGCCCTCTAGAGAGAATAAGATCGTAGTTAGAATAGAAATATTCAAAGCGTCCTTGTTAGTAAACTAATGAAAGTAGGATTCTGCATGAAATAGCATAAAATAAAGGTATGTGGTAGTATATAACTTCTTTTGAAGCATACGTCGGTAAATGTGTGCAGACGTAGCAATCCTTGGTGTTCATAGCAATTGGGTATTCTTGTATTGATCTAGAATAGACATTAGTAGTGAAATCATCTTTCTTGTAACTAATAAAGAAATATTTTAATTGATCTTCCTCACTAATGTATATATGTGATTTAGTAGAGTTCTTTGCTTTGGGTTCTGACTCTAGGGTTAAGGAAACTCCTATTATTACTATGGCAATCATTTCTACTGTTATTATGAAAATTGAGCACATGATACATTTACACTTCTTTCCAATGCAATACATTTCTTCTCAAGTCAGACCCAATGTAGCTTGAATTCAACAGTTCTATGGCAAGTTTTAGTAGTTTGTTTTTGGTAGCGTTGTCTTCAATAGTTCAGTTTATAATTAGACAATCCTTAACCCTACTCCTTGTTCTTCTAAAATGTTGTCCCTACTCTTCCACAGCTCACTCGAACCTAGGTTGATCTTCTGTAAAACAAAAAGCTAAAACAACAAATGTCTAACAGTCACAGTTCATTTTTGTCAATCAGTCCTTTGAGGTCTCTTTCTTTCTTTTGTCAGATTCTTTACCATCAAATGTTCCCCAATTCATTCTCAAGGAGATTCAAACAGTTCAGAATTCACATTACACAAATCTTCCAAAGTAACATTCAGTGCATAATTCATGTAGTATGACCATTCAGGTGCTGAGTATCTGCAACAAGGTAGTCTTGCTCTTTTCGATCTTCTCAGAGAATGTTGACTTTGTTCTATACCACTTTCATTACTGGACTCGATTTCTTCAGGTGTAGTCTCTGGTATGCGAGCTCTTGAAGAGCTTCTTCTTATTCTTCCTTGTTCATAACTTTGTGTTCATTCAGCTCTGTGATTTGTTTTTCTGGACCCAGTACTTGCTCCTTCACCTGGCTCGTCAAGTGGTACTGATATAATTTCTGTAGTACTTCTGGTCTGAAGATCAATCTCTGCTTCTTTTCCGCTAGAGACTTCAGTACCACTTTGTGTAACTTCAGGCACTTGAGCTTGTCTTTCAACTTGCTGATCTTCACCCCTCTCTTGTTGCTGTTGTACATGCAATGGTACTACTGGTCTCTGTGGTCTTTCAGGTGGTGGTGCAGTCACCAATTCTCTTCGATCAGGATCATAGACCACAACTGCTTCTTCTGGATTTCTCACTTTCTTCAGAGGCATGAATCCAGTTTGGAATCCCAGCGCAATTAATAGAAGTATTTGTCATCAGGATTATCTGCAAGAGGCCTTTCCACCTTAGTTCTAGACAAGTCTTCTGAACATGTTTCTTGATCAGAACCCAATTACCAGGACTGAGGTCATGGCACTGTTCTTGATGCAGATCTTGTGCTGCAGCTGAAACCTGATGAGAGATAGGATGGACCATATCAGCCAAACAATATAATATCATCAGTAATATTTAAAAGAGCATTTGCAGGAACAGCAGGTAACCTCCTTGCCCTGCCCATCAGTATCTCAAGCAGCGACAAACCTGTCTTCCTGTCTGGGGTACTTCGAATGCTCATTAACACCAAAAGTAGTGCATCTGGCCATTTCAATGAAGTTGAAGCACAAACATTTGCCAAGCAAAACATTGTGGTTCTGTTATAGCACAACAAGGGACACGAGAGGGATCCTAAGTCACCACAGACTTAGTATTATTTTCGTTTTTTCAGTGGGTGGGTCATCAATAGATTTTTGAGAGGTCATCTCACCCTCAACTTATCGAGGCATGCTTCATCATTTTATGACCTCTCACACAAGGGTAGGAACAATGCCGCCCCGGCAGACTCGACCAAGAGAAGCTAGTTTCCCCCCCAGAGTTCTTATAAATCTATTTTCAGGACAAGGCACTTGGTCCTGTTTTTTAGGGATAAGAAGAGAAGGGTTTAAAATATACCTAAAGGTATACTCAAGAAATTCCTTTATTTAGTGAGTACCTCTGGTATGGTTAAAAACATTAGAAGAATCGCGGTCAACTAGTGAGTTACAATGGTTCACCTGACCTGCATTCATTCCTTTCCCAACATGTTTCGACTACACTTAAAGCCTAGCAAGGTCTGGGGTCTTCTTCAGGGTAATCAAGCTATGGTATGCATTTAAACCATGCCACAAGGGTAGAAACTGTGTCCCTACCGGTCCCTCTGCTGTATCAGCTTAACCTGCAGAGAGGGAAACAAAAAATAGTGTCAGAAACAGAATTAGCAGATGATGTAATCCGCAATTTTCTTTAAGCATCTCTAATTGCCTAAACGTATTAATTACTTAATGATAAACAATAAATAAAATAGTTCTTTTAAAGAAATAACCTATTCCGAGCACACACCTATCTTGTAACTAAATGAGGGGATCATCTGAACCTTACTCGTGGGACCATAAATGTATTGATGGCTCATCCTGGTCTCTGGGAGTGGTGGTGAAAACACCTCCTTTGTAACCAATGATATCTGTAGCATTTGTTTAAAAGAAACAGAAGACGAGTAGGAACAGAGGAATGGAATATGCAGGTGTACACCTAATTAGGGACACGAACATGGTAAATGTAAAGATAGTACCAAACTTAAGTAAATGTATAGTTACACTTTGAATATGCAGCCATTCACAAGTTGACTTTCATTGTGGGTATATGGAAAGTAATAGAGTCACTTACCCTAGTAATATTCAACTAATGGCTTTGTGGCAAATGTAGGGGACACCTCCTTCATAGTCACATGCTGACAGTAGACAAATAGTTAAAAACAAGACAAAAAAAATGTTTATGTAGTGACATGACTGTACATAACCAGTAATCGCTCAGGTAACCTTTTTGCCATTCTTTTGTATGTGTGCTTGTTTGATACAAACTTGACGGTATTTGCAGCATTCTTATAACGACAGTGGTCTCTCTATGGTAAAAGCTCTTAAGTCACCCTTCGTAAAGCATGCAATCGCACACACCTAAATGTTAGTGCTCACCGCGTTAAAATATAGCTCGTAATTCATTCATACTTGAATTATTATAAATAGAGCTCAAAGAGAGGTCTCACAAGATTTCCAGTTTGGTATATTTTAAACCCTTCTCTTCTTATCCATAAAAAACAGGACCAAGTGCCTTGTCCTGAAACTAGATTTATAAGAACTCTCTGGGGAGACTAGCTTTCCTTGGTTGAGTCTGCCGGGGCGGCATCGTTCCTACCCTGGTGTGAGAGGTCATCAAATGATGAAGCATGCCTCGATAAGTTGAGGGTGGGACGACCTCTCAAAAATCTTTTGATGACCCACCCACTTAAAAAAACGAAAATAATGCTAAGTCTGTGGTAACTTAGGATCCCTCTAGTGTCCCCTGTTGTGCTATATCATTTTTGTAGGATACACTTGAGGTTGAACCTCCATTACTCTCCTTTCTGTGATTAATTGTGGTTCTGTTAACCTGTTCTATTATTCCAGATGCTTCAGGTCTGTAACTGCAATGTAGTCTTTGTTCAATTTGTTGTGCTGTGCAGATCATTTTCAGACTTCGTTGTTGAAATGGGCTTCTCTATCTGGCTCAAATGAAATCAGCATTCCGTACCTTGGTATCAATTCTCACAATAACAGTTTTGCTACAGGGAGACTGTCATTTCTTCGGGTTGGGTAGGCTTCCACACATCTCGAGAAGACAAACACTATGATCAGGACATATCCCAGCCCATTTTAAGCAGGCATTTCGATAAAGTCCATCTGCATCCTGCTGAAAGGACCACCTGATCTCCCTATGTGTGCTAGTGTAATGTGTGTTCTCTTTACTGCAGTCCTCTGTTGACAAATTACGCATCTGTGGCAAATTTATTCAGCTAGCATTCGAAATCTGGGATTGTACCAACTTTGACCAAAATGTCTTACCATGGCATCCCTACCTAAGTGTGTTTATCCATGATAATACAGTGTCATTGGAAATAACAAACTGTCTGGCAACACTGATCTCCCATCAGCTGGCTCCAAATGTTGTTTGCATTTTTCTCACAACCTGCTTTTTTCCAACTGTTGTGGTCTGCTTCTGAAACATTCTCCTGCACCCTCTTTAATTCCTTCCAAGTGTCAGTGACTTTCATCAACATGGTAAATCAAGTTTCCTCTTCGGACTGACATGTGAAATTCATATTAAATGTGCAGGCCAACAAAGCATAGTACCGTGCAACTGAATCCACATATCTATTACCCATGGCAATATATCCATTACCACTTTGATGAGCTGCGCATTTAACCACCGCAATCTCTCCAGGCAACTGTAAAGCTTCCAGTAGATCCTTGACGTGAGTTCCATTTGTGATCGAAGTACCTGAAGAGGTAAAGAACCCTCACTGTGACCACAATTGCCCAGAATCATGGACAACACCAAACCCATATTGACTATCTGTGAAGATGGTGACTTTCATGTGTGCAGTTAAACTGCATGCTCTGCTAAGGGCAATCAATTCGGCAACTTGTGCTGAGGTAACTCTTTGAAGTCATGAAGCTTCAACAACATCATTTATAGTGCACACGGCATATGCTGCTCTTAATGTGCCATTGTTACCTCCTAAACATGACCCATTGACAAAAAGTACATGGTCGGGCTTATTCAGGAGTTCATCCTTAATGTCGGGTCTTGGTTTGGTGCATAAATCCGTGACATCTAGCCAATCACATTCAATTTAATCACAAATAACATAATTTACAGGTAACAAGGTAGAAGGATTAAGAACCTGATATCTCTTCAAAATTACGTTTTCATAAGACAATATAGTCTGTTCATACCTAGTTAACTTATTGTATGTCAGATATTGTGTTTTTTTCTTGTCAACAACAGCTCCACAGCGTGAGGGACCATAATAGTTTAAGGGTATCCCATCACTATATTCTCACTCTTCTCCAGACTAGTGCTCACTGTGGTAACTGCTTTAAGGCAGCTGGGAAGACCTGCGGCTACAGGATCAAGTATAGTAGAGAAGTATGCCACAGGCTTTCGAGCATCTCCATGTATCTTTGTCAACACTGAGAGAGCACACCCTTCTCTCTCACTGCGAAATAGTGTAAATTATTTTGAAGAATCTGGCATTCCCAGGGCTGGGGCACAACATAATTTTTCGTTCAGCTCGAGAAACGTTTTGCACAATCATTGTCCCATGGAATCAGATCGGACACATCTCTGTGTGCCAACCTTAGTAAAGGTTTTGCCATTAGGGAAAAGTTTGGAATCCACTGTCTGCATTAGCCAACCATTCCCAATAACATTCTGACTTCCTTTTGAGTTTGTTGTGGATTCATCTATAAGATTGCTTCCACTTTCTCCGGCAACACCTTTCTAGCTCCCTTCACTGTGTTGTGTCCCAAATATTGAACTTCTTTTTGACAATACTGAAGTTTCCCTGGAGACACTTTGTATCTGTCTTCAGCCAGGTGATTTAACAAATCAATGGTGTCTTGTTTACAAGCTTCTCGTGTTCCTGATGAAACAAGAAGATCATCGATATAGTGGACAAGAACCGATTTATATGGCATCTGTAAAGTCTCCAGATTTCTTTTCAGAATCTGGTTGAAGATAGATGAACTCTCTGTATACTCTTGTGGGATACGACACCATGCTAATATTTTCTGCTGGAACACGAATGAGAATAGGCATTGACTTTCTTCATGCAATGGCATTGAGAAGAAAGATTGGCATACGTCATGACTGTAAATCATTCTGCAGTACATGGAATTTGGAATAATACTGTGGCTGGATTCGTTATCATGGGACAACATGAAACAACAATCTCATTAATTAATTTTCCTTAATCCTGCACTATTCTGTATTTCCCACTGGACTTGTGTAATCACATAATTGGAGAGTTACATGGACTTCCAATTAGTTCTCTCAAAATTCCTTTCTGCAATTTGTCTTCTTTCACAGGTATTATTCCTGCATTTATTTCTGGGGTCAAATGATATGGGGTGTTCTGGGATACACTACATTTGCCTTTACAGTAATTCAGACTGGTTCTACACCTTTGATAAGTCTGATGTCTTTTCCTGTGAAATTCCAAACTTCTGCATTGACTGTGTCATCAGGTAGTTCGTCAACAGTTAATAAGGGAAACATTTCAATATTGGTTTGCTGTCTAATCATTTTAAAATCCACATCCTTATCATGTGTCTAGAAAGCTACACCACAATTTAACTTGCACAGTAAATCTCTCCTCCGCAGCTTCACAGGACTTGAATTGCAAACATCATTCTGATGTATTTCTTGAAATGACCCGAGCGCGCGCATGGGCTGTTTTCGCAAGGATTACCCAGAGACAGCGAGGAAGAGGAGGAGGGCAGCCCGGGGATGCCGCAGAACAGGTAAGTGGTTAATAATTTTACTTTTCATCAAAGTCTAATTCATTGTTAATAGGAGGGGTGGAGGCGGGTGGCGGAGCGGAGTTCCACGGAGTTTGTTCCCAACTCCGTGGACCTCCGCGTAGTCCCGCTACACCAACTACGCCCAGGGTTAATCTAAATAGGCCATATAGCTTCTTTGCAGGTGAAAATTTTTTGAAATATCAATTTCATATTTCTGTTAATTTGTCATGTACCAGGGCTGCTCTTCTTTTCTCCTCCTTATGCAGGTAGATCTATTTTTTTCCTCTGATATTGTTCGATATGTTCAAATTCCAAACATCCCCTTATCTTTTCTTCCAATTCCACTTTTGATTTAGAAATGTTTAAAGGCTTTTCTTTTTCAGTGTCTGTCCTCTCTGTGCTTTCCACTTTCCTAATTCCTGACGCTTTCTCTAACCAAGCTGGACTATAACCCTCCTCAGTGGAACTTATATCACCAGGGGCAATAGGAGTCGTAAAAACTAGCGTTCCCCCATCTATTAGCGCTTGCACCATTTGTGGAGGTTTCAACACAATAATTTAGGAATTTTGTGAACTTGGAACAAATCCTGTTGAAGGTGTACCTCCAGCAATTTGTTGAATTTCTGGCCTGAAATCCACAATTGGAGGAGCACTCGCAATGACTCTGGGCACTGCTTGGCCATTTACAGGAGTTATCGGAGCTGTACTACAAACTGCAGTTTTATTAGCCACAGTAGGAGCTGAAACTTGTGGTCGAGCCACAACTGGTGAAATAATTTGGAGTACTTGTACAGGTTGCTCAATTTGTGCTACACCGGATCTACAGGATCAGTAGCCACTGTACTGCTTGTACAGGCACTTGATTCACTCGGCTCAGTAGGGGTTGTGTATGGTGGAGATCTTGAAGATAAAATCTGCTCTAAAATATCATCTCCTGAGTCAGTATCCGTCTCATCCCCATCCTTCTCTTTGAGATCCCTCTTATTTCCTGTCTTAGTTGCTTCTGTAGTAATAGCTGGGTACCATCTGGTTCACTCTATTATAGCCTTTCTCCATCTACACCGTCCTGCGTCCCATTGAGCATCTGCATAGTTACGCATTGCTCTTTTTGTCCTCTTCTGGTATTTTACCCTCTCTTTGTCCCTTGCTACTTTTTCCCAAACACTCAGGGCTTCATATTGAGTAGATCTAGGTAGTGGCTTCATTTTGTACAATTGTTCTTTCAAATTATCAAAGAATGTTGGTATTAAATGTCCTATATCTAGGAAAGCTCAATGCACCTTCTATCTCAGTTATCTCACTCCTTTGGCGAAGCCAATTACAAGTGCTTAACCCATGCACAGTTGTCATAATGTATGCAGGCGTTCCTTTAGTATGTGCCTCTTCACCTTTCCATACCAGAATTGTAACACCTCCCTTTATCAAATTCTTTATTTCTTTAAAACATTTCATAATTGCAGTTCAAATGAGAAGCAAGGCAATCTTCAATTTAATGTTATTGTTCTGTTCCGTATATGTAACATTTCAACAAACCAATACTATTACTGCTATAAATAAATAAATTTGATAAATGCAAGTTTCCTTTTGATTTATATTCTGGATAGAATCACAGTTTGTTTGTTCTTACTTAATTTTTATCCATTAAAGGGAAGCCTGTTTTATGATCTGCACCATCATCAAGCTGCTGATTTGGCACTTTGGTCATTAAAGATTTAACTTCCACATTTGAAAATATATCCTCGTGTGTTTTTTTTTTTGATTTAGGAATTTTCTTTTGCGCACATAGGTAGGTACAGTTTTTTGTTTATTTTCTTTTATATCATTTGTGTCATTACCCTCCGTTCTACTTTGAGTTAAAAGTTGGGCATTAGTATCTATTAGCAACGGACCTGTTGATTCAGAATACCTTCTGGCTACACTAATTTCCGATGTATGCACCAAGTTCGTTTCTGGATTTTTGGTGCTTACTTATTTATTTAGTTTAATGTGTGTAGCTCTACTTTGTGTTCAATAATCTTTGATTTTATAGGAGTTTGGACTTTAAATTCAGGGGCAGCTGGATCCTCTGTTAGTTCATTTACAGTTTCTTCCTGTATGCATAGTTGCTTTTTCTTCCCACAAGCTTTAAATATAGGGAATAAGTTACCTTTTCCTGTGGATTCTAGGTTTGTTGTAACTTTCTTCTCCTTTTTATTGTGTGTCTTTCTCAGGTGCTTCCGTTCCCCTATTGTTAATTGTTTGATGGATTTGGTGGGACTGAACCCTGAAACGTCTCTAAAACCTCAGAAACCTCTTTGTGATAAAAGTCTTGTCAATCTTCTGGTGGGGATTTTAAGGGCTGGATCGCTATATTATTGTGTGGTATGTATATCAACGCAGTATAGACAATCTGGTGGGGTAACTTTGTTGCATGAGATTGAATCTTGCCTTGAGGGATTGCTTTTCAGTCTGGCAGTGGGTCGATGTGCTTTGGAAGTTCAGTAGTTATGCTATTATTCCTGAATATTTTTAACTCCTGCACCAGGACGTCCAATACGTTTCACAAGGATGCTAATTTATTCATTATCGATGAGCATGAACATGTCTGGGACAGGGAGCCCATCTCAGTTTCCGCCAAATAGATGAATTGATTTATATGCTCTACTATTAGTCAATTTCCGCAATGTAGGTAGGATGATTGTGCAGCAAGTCAAGTTGCAGCACAAATGTGTCTGCTTGAAAGTTGAGTGCTTTGATTGTAACATTATGGGATCGATTCCGATCTCGGTCGGTAGGGCTCCGAATCGGATTTGGCTTTACCGGATCCGAGTCGGAGGCTTTGTTTCCGACCGAGTCGTACTGAGGTCCGGACGCCCAAGTACGATGCGATTGAATGCAAAATCGCCGACCGACTCGTTTCCGGGTGCGAACCGCTCCATCCGACTCGTTCGCACTCGATTCGTACCGCGCAATGGAGACGTTTTACGACCGAGCCAGTACGATGCACGATCCGGACAGCCGGATCGAGTCGGAGCCTCCGACACAAAAAAGCTCTCGGAAGCGGACTTCGGGGGTCCGTGCCGGACCCCCCTTCACCCGTAGCCGTACAGGTCAGACACAGGGGGGACCCATGGGTCCCCATTATACATGTGTGTACGGTGCGGATGGCACCAACGCGTACCCACTACAGGGGGCCCCCTTGTGCGCAACGTACCCATTGAGTCAATGGGAGCCCATGTACGCGTCGTACGACCGGCTCCCATTGACTTCAATGGGAGTCCGACCGAACCAAGTCCGGCAGCATACGGCCGCATCGTACTCGCTCTGTCGGACTGCAGGGGTCCGGCTCGGTTGGAAAACAATCCGGATCGGTCGGAGAGCTTTCCGACCCAGATCGGAATCGGCCCCTAAGTATTTTGAACAGCAATGTCCAAGCGGAGGACCTATCTTTATGTTCATCAGCGCTTAAAGGATGTACCATGTTTGGTGAGTTATCATGATGGTCGTGAGCATTTACTATTATATAGTCATCCTGAGTTGATTCAAGATCTGGGTGATATGTTTTCATATCCTTTGACTGGTTAATAACTGCCATTGATAGAGACTCATCTGGCAGTTGATTCATCTTTGTAAGATCCCGATATTGTATCCTCATTAGTATCGTGTTGAGATATCAGATAATTGTTACAGTTTTTATTTTGGAGACCAGATCCAGTCTGCATATTTATTTTTGTATTTAAACAACCAACTATACTTTCAGTATTTTTTTCCAATTCTGATCTCCACAGCTTTAACACCAATCCCACTGCTTTTTGTTGGTTTTCTTTTTCTTTAAGTTTATTAATTCTATTAGTTGTAGCTGTTGCTGTTTCCTTCAAATACTTTAATAAAGTTGCTCGGTTCGAGGGAATGGCCAGGTTAACCCCTGTCTGTTGTTTATACTGTTCCATAGCCCAAGATAAGGCATATTTCCTCTTCTTTTCCTTTTGTATTTCTCCAAGGGGGCGGATATGTTCCTAAGGTGACCAGATCTCATTTTATGAAAACTATTAATTCAAAGTTTATTCTGAGAAGTCCTCTTTTTCATCTTTTTTATTTTATTTATTTTTAAATCCTACAGTAGCTAAAATATTGAAATGCTATAATATGATCCACAGATCTCCAGTTGTAACAGTTATGGCTAAAGGCTCACCTACTGCACCACCAAAATGGGAGACAACAACTTTCCAGCTTTCCAATTGTCAACTATTCATCACGGGATCAAATCTAGGGCCTGTCTTAGACGTCTTGACTTCTTGGTTCCTTGGCTCCTGGCCTTCGTTCTCAGCCCAGTCCTACAATGAAGCCCAACAGCAGGGACAGCAGTTAACTGCTCTTCCTACCATTGCTGACGCCGCCTGCTCCCACTCGAGGTACAGTTCGGCCCTGGCTCGCTCACATGCAGTACTTGACCCGCCGCTCCCCGTACTCTGCCATGCCTGCCGGTTTCCCAGTGGAGGGGTGGAGCACATCACAGCTCTCATGGGACCAGAGGCCCCAGTGCTCCTCCCACGAACCCATTGATGGTGATGGTGGGGAAGCAAGCGGAGTAAGGTTAGCCGGATCGAGGAAGCTATCGGTTGTTAATCCCCCAGGTAAGACAGTACAAGCTCAGCAAGCAACGTGGAATGCGGTTCCCTGGTCACACAAGCAACATGACTTCCTTCCTTCATTTGTAGGTACAAAATGTTTATAATATAATTAAAAATATTACATTTATTAAACTAAAATTAATTTTAAACTTTAAAACTGTGCAATACATTTATAAAATATATTTTAACATAATTAAAATTAATTTAATTTGTAATTATTTTAAATTAAAAATGCTTAATTTAAAAAACATACAACATAAAAACAAATTGAAACATCTACTCTTTTAAAATAAGAATTAAATTAAGTGTACTAACAAATACATTTATTGTATAATGGTAATATAAATCTAATTTTTAGAAATCTATAAAAGGGTAAACCGATTTTAAATATATTTTTATGCCTAATAAATTAACAAATATACCACATACCCTAAAGTAAGACACTAATATAAAATACATTTTACAAAATAATTAATAATATAATAGCAAAAACTAGTAATTTAAAACTTGAAAGCAATAACCTTATCCAAACTAAACATAAAACAAAACAAAATGTAATCAATAACAATTAAAAAATGTAAAACATAACAGGTCCTTGTATCAGCTCCCCCTCGCTGCCCTCAGCAGGTTTCCTAATGCTGCAGCTCGCATCTTTGTTCCCCTGCTTGCTGCCGCATTGTCTGTCCTGCCCTTTGACTTTCTTAACGATAAATAACCGTTGTAACTGTATTGTATTAATAATTTTGTAACCATATTTTGGCTGTATTACAACTGCAGCTTTATTTCCTTTTTCTGCCATTAAAGCTTAGCCCAATTTTTATTGTTTCTGTCTCCTGTTCATTATTTGTAGCCCCCTTTCATTACGATGGTAATCGGTTTTGTTTTGTTTGTTTTGGTCTAATCTTTGTTCAGTGAGCAGGCCCACCTCACCGCCCGCTTTCCCACCCATTTCGCTGCTCCTGCCTCCCGCCTCCCGCCTCCTGCTTCCCAACCCCAGCAACCCTCCCATCTCCCAGGACCTACTTAATAGAGGCCGTAGTGCAGCTGCACCGCCTGCGTGCCAAATGCACAGCAAACAAAAGCCCATCTGCACCCATCCATGCCTGGCCATGCCCAGCGCCAGGAACCCTGGTCCCCCTGTCACCCACAGATATTCCACTGCCGAGCTCAAAATCCTGGACCCCAAATGCTGCAACAACCACTGCTGCCTCCTGTCGCCTCGATCAACAGTGGGACTGTTTACGTGCCAACACTGTCACTTCTCCTGCAAGTCTGGACCTCCTGCCCTCACGGAAACCACAACTAAACCCACCTCACCGACCACGACCACCCCACTGTTTACTGCTCAATGCCCAGTCACTCTGCAAACATGCCACAGAAATCTGGGACACCATCAGCTCCCTCACCCCGACGTCATCTTTATCACTAAGACCTGGCTCAACCCCACTTCGGCTCCCAACATCACCACTGCCGCTCCCGACAGCTGTAAGATAGTTCACCATCATCACACCAACAAACACAGAGACGGCTTCACCATCATCCACAAAGAAACCATCCACTGCACCACCACGGAAGATGGCAACACACTGACCATGGAACACGTCAACTTCCAATTTCATACCAACCCTCACCTACAGAACCCAGGACCTCGCCCCAGTCTCTGCAACACCATCCCTAACTTCATCGCCCCTCTCACTATGGACTCCAAACACTACATCTTCCTCGGTGAACTCAATGTCCCCCTGGACGGTCTCAATAACACCAACAACGCCAGCCCACTGGAAAGCATGTGCAACATCGGCCTCACCCATGTGGTCACCAACACCACACACCCGCTCAACCCCATCTTTACTGCTAGTGACAGAATCAAGTACAGTCATGTCACTGAACTCTCTCGGGAACGACCACGCCATTGTCCACTTCACCATCAGAGGATCCCTAGGCCCCACCCCAAGCCTCCCAGCTCCTCCCACCAAAGCTGGAGCAAAATAACAGAGAACCAGTGGACTGACACCCCCTACTCTACCAAGCCTGAACCCACCACCAACCGCGAACAGAATGTAAAAATTCTCTCCACCTGGATCACCGACTGCGCCGACAAAGTGGCCCCAAACAAACCTTCCAAACTCAGGAGATTCACCACACAGTCCTGCTGGCATACTCCGGAACTCAGAATATTGAAATACAACTGAAAACATCTAGAAAGGAGACGGCTCACCAGAAAGGATTCCACAGACCGGGCAACCTTCAAGACAGCCCTCAACAAGTACCACCAAAGCCTGAAAGAAACAAACAGATGCGCCCTGGCTCACCGCATCGAAACCAGCTCCAATCACAACAAAGAAGTCTTCAACATTGTCAGAGAGTTCTCCAGCCCGTCTGCTACCCAAAACACCATCACCCCATCCCAAGAACTCTGTGACACCATTGTGGACTTCTTCCATGACATCCACCATCTCCAAAACTATGAACCCCAACCGACCGACCTCCACAGCCTCCTCGCTCCCATTGCTGCCAACTCCGACCACCAGCTCACCACATGGGAACAGCTCGCCTCTCAAAACACCAAGGCCATCATGAACTCCTGTTGCGGGTATTCTGCACCTACACAGAACTATGCGGAGGAAAACAGGACCTTGGTGTATAGGGGTGTACCAACCTACCACCTTAGTACCCAAAATCCCAAAACCGACTAGCTATAGTGTCTCATTCGTTCTCCTCCAAAATCACGAAGCTACAAATGATTAGACAACCCAGAACACAACACTCCCGACTCTCTCAGGAATCACGGTAGCAAGACATACCCTTTTGCTCACTCACTCGCACTTGTCCACAATAAGAAAGGTCAGAGTCACTGATATAGTTCAAAATGTTTATTTTAACTATCGTGCTCTATAATGCAGTATACGAGCCACTACCAGCAGTGAAATGCATAAACGTAGAACAATTAGCATTGTTACAATCCCATAGAATATAAAGGGGGATGTCATCATATATAGACAGTGGAAAAAAAACTATAAGGCCTAACCACCCTCCTCTTGGTAAGGTGTTTATTATATAAAAGAAGATCTCTGGGCTTTGTCAGCAGACCCCCTACCTTAGTGCCTAGATGGAAGCTTTACATCATAGGAACCGCATAGCTCTTCTCCCTGGAAAGGACCCTCTCCAAGTGTGTGTCAGAACAACATGCATCCCTGTAATATCAAAGCACGAATTTCCAGTAGCGCAGCTGTGTTAGCAAGTTTTGTCTAGATGCTAAGGACTGACCAGAACAGAATAACAAGGGGCATTGTTTATCGACCTTGCACATCGTGTTCAGACTAAACTCCAAGAACAGGCAGAGAATGCAGAAAGCAGACAGTTCTCATGTGAAAGGCACAAACAGAGTCTTGCAAAACAAAGTCATGTAGTAACGTGCGCATCATGGCAGCAGTGCTCATGCTAATTTAGCAATGTTGACAATGACCCCAACGGCCACATAACACTCGGTCCACTGTGGAGCACCCATGGACCCCTGTTGCCGCCAGTTCTTCAACCTTGGAATCCATAAAATCAGCAACAAACTCACCTCCATCCTCAATGCATCCATCACCACATCCACTTTCCCCAAAGAATGGAAAATCGCAGATGTCAAACCCTTCCTCAATAAACCCACTGCCGACCCCATCAAGCTCAGGAACTACTACCCCATCTCTCTGCTCCCCTTTCCCGCCAAAGTTGTCAAGAAGGCCATCTACCGACAACTCACAGAACATCTGGAGAACAACAATCTGCTAGGCACCTCCCAATTCAGTTTCCATGCCAACCACAGCACCAAACCGCCCAGATCACCGCTACTGATGACATCAGAACCATCCTAGACACGGGAGAAACAGCGGCTCTGATCCTCCTCGACCTCTCAGCAGCATTCAACACCATATTTACCATGCCCTGATCAAGAGACTTCATCAAATCAGGATCCAGGGAGACGCCCTCAAATGGATTGCCTCCTTCCTTACAGGAAGAACTCAGACAAACCGCTTACCACCATTCACCTCAGAACCCGAGAGGATCATCTGTGGCATCCCTCAAGGCTCATCTCTCAGCCCCACTCCGTTCAACACCTACATGACACCCAGCTCACCAAGATCACAGGGCAGCGAGCCATAGAAACTGCATCTCCTCTTTGTCCGCAATTTATATCAAAATTTTGCATTAATTAGAGATCTGTGTGCATTCACTGAATACATCCGCTGCCCAGGGATGCAACCATATGGTCAAATATAGTCCAAACACAACTAGGGATGCACCACAAAAGATATAAGTCCCATTCAGATTCCAAAGACAACTTTACCAATTCTTCTTTTTTATTATTTTCACTTTTAAAAGCATCCAATGGTTACAGCACAAAACAGCCAATGCATTTTGTCCAAAGATTGGACTTCTTCAGGGAAAGCTGATATGTATTCAATATGTATCCAGGGCCAGTAGTCATTCAAAATCCATCCCACGGTATGAAAAAATATTTAGTTGAAGGTCCAAGGATGGCAAATAATCACAGTGGAACTTATATTAATCAAACTGACTGGGTCAGTCTGCCCCCGCAATCGATGCCATTTTGAGCACCAAGTAGCCTTGCAGGTCCACCTCTCTGTTCACGAGCCCCATCAGAAAGGAAGAGCCCCCGGCCTTAACATCATATCCTACACATACGACACTCAACTTATCCTCTCACTCTCAGAAGACCCATCCACCACTAGAGCCAACTTCCACAAGTGCATGAAGAACGCCACCAACGGAATGAAGAACAACTGCTTAAAGCTCAACACTGACAAAACAGAAGTGCTTATTTTCAAGAACAACACCTCCCCTTGGAGTGACTCCTGGTGGCCCTCCAAACTTGCACCCTCACCCACACCGACTGATCACGCCCGAAACCTTGGCATCATCCTGGACACCAAACTCACCATGAAAAACAGATTATTGCAGTCTTTTCTGCCTGCTTCCTCACTCTCTGCATGCTCCGGAAAATCTTCAAATGGCTCCCCGTCAACACCAGGAAAACTGTCTTGCAAGCCCTAGTCACCAGCCACCTGGACTAAATCAAAACCCAACTCCTGAAGAAACTACAGATGATACAGAACTCTGCCGCCAGACTCATCCTTGACCTCCCCAAATGGACTCACATTCACCCCCCACCTCAAGAAGCTCCCCTGGCTCCTTGTCCAGAAGAGATGCCACTTAGAGATGCTCACACATGCCTACAAAGCCCTCCACGACCAAAGACCAGCATACATCAACCATCGCCTGCACTTCCACCGACCGTCCAGACATCTGCGATCCTCTTCCCTCGCCCACACCCCCTGCATACGCCAAAGCTACAGTGGAGGATGCTCCTTCTCCTACCTCACTGCCAAGTTCTGCAACGATCTTCCCCTTCAACTCCGAACTTCTTCCTCACTCCCGGAATTCAGAAAGGGACTCAAGGCCTGGCTCTTCAACTAGCACCACTGTTAGCATATAGATCCCATTGCCAATATTCGTCTCCTCACTATCTGGGTTGTTGACCACCACACTTTTGGGTTACTTAAGCTGCTTCTCAGTATCTCTTTATGGCCAACTAGCCCACCTTCCTTTCCCATCCACATTTCTACGCATTTAGCTATGGAATAATAATTTTTCTAGTTTATTTGCCAATGATATTTATTTCACCGCTGGCGGAGCTGTGTCTCATTGTTCTGAGTGCATCTTATCTGGCATCTACCCTGAGTAATGCGACTGACAAACTTAAGCAGTGTTGAGATTGATGTGCTTTCACCTGAATGGAAATCTTCTACTTCTGAGTGGTAGGAAACTATTGGCAACTACTTGGTGGGTGCTGTATTTCTAACTAGCCTCAGTGCTGCCAGTTACCAAATGGTTCCTTAGATAGCCCTTCTTCTATTACCATGCAAAAAGGACAACTACAATTACCTCTTAATGTTTCCACTCCACCATGGCCATGCAAATTAGACTTTAAAAATAGGCACTACAAATGGTTGTTTCCAGACCAATGTTTAGATAATGCAAATAGGAGTAGGCAAATTCCCCTTTTTTATTTCTTGATCTATATTTGCAAAACTTTGGCAAAATCTGCCTTTTTCAGCTGGGTTCGCATTCGCTTATCCCGCATTATGACAAGCAGCATAAGTGTTCCTCTTTGTGAGGAAGCACGGAATGAGACATTCTTACATTCTTGTGACATCCAGCACTGTTTAGGACCAGATAAAGTAATTAGCTAAATGATAATTACATTAAGTTAATTAGACTGTCCATCTCGGCAGGGCACCAAATCAAGTTCCCCAGCAGGGGAGCCTGTGCATGGCACCTGCTACGTAGAGCGCCAGGAGAACCTTGCCGGAAGGTGCCACCTGAAGGTTACCTAGCGAGCCAGTTAGTTTCAAGAGCACTGTGAGGGTCTGGGCAATATATCTAGCTTCATGCAATTATCATTAAGGTAAATACGTTCCCCTGATCCTCAGGGTGCTCCTAAAAGAAGCTGGCTAGGGCTGTCTCGTTTTCCCCCTCGTCGGAGCATTATAGAAACTGATTGTGCTCTGCAGACCAAAAAGCTGGCTGTGTGCCTCGAGAGAGATGCAGTAGAGATCCCTAAGTGTGAGTTACCCATGTGATAATTTGTAGGAAATACACTTTCGTTCTTTCTCCATCTTTCAACCTTTTGAGTCCTATGGAAGGTGTAGTCACATGATATTTGGGATATTCATGAAAATTCATGTTTGAAACTGGTTGGGGGACAGTAATATATAGAGGTTCATATCCGAAAAGGTGTAGGGTTCTGCCATAATATGTTGATGTATCATTGCATTTAACCCATGCGAGGCTGCCTGCTATTCACAGAGCTGCAGTAATACATGTAGGTTTTGGTAATCAACTAAGGGGTAATAATTCCTAGAGTGGGGTGAGGCTCGACTTGTCTCTCTCTTCTCTTTGCACTGTAATGAGAATTTAGGATGGGCTCCTTCTTGATGCAGGCTTTAAGTCATGCCTGGGCTGTACTCTTGGGGGGGACCTAGTGGGAGAGGTGTGGTGCAGCGGCCAGAGCGACTGACTCCAGAGCGTGGGGGTCACAGCTCGATCCCCGGTGGCAGCTCAGCTCAACATCAGAAGTGGAGAAGTGTGGCTCAATGGTTAGAGCGGCAGACCCTGATGCAGAGATCTGGCCCGGGACCAGGGTTCAATTCCCGCCTCGGCGGGTCTTGGGCTCAATTTCCTCGGACCTGATAATTCTCGCCTCGGTGCCTATTCTAATCATGGGTCCCACTCTGCAACTCTGGGCAATAGCTTGCTTAATCTCCACAACGGCCCCAACAGCGCTGGGATGCCTGGCTTCACCCTGGGGGTGCCCAGGAGTGGACATTTCACAGGGAAAAGCCAGGAAGGGTTCCACAGCGGTATGTGTACAGCGCCTGGACACCCCTTTGGGGGTATGGGTGCGCTTTACAAGTACAAATTTTAATTTAATTTAATTAACATCATGTGACTATGGGCAATAGCTCACTTAATCTCCTTGACGGACCCCAGCACCTGGATACCCTTAGGGGTGATAAGTCGCACTTTACAAATCTGGAATTATTATTAAATATACTTAAATGCTATCACCTGGGTGCTGGGCAGCATCAACCTATGGGTGGTCTTTACTTTCACTTTCACATTTCTTTCTAGATCCTCCATAAAGCTGAGAGTACATCAGGAGGACTCCATCAATTTGCACTGCTTCAGAGATAAGGTTGGGGGCACGCTATATAATCCCTCAGCCATTTGGGGGCATACAAGATATGCAGAGCAAAACAGGGTAGCACAAGACTGAGCTGGTATGAGTATTATTGCATTGTTTTTCAATGGCGTGGCATGATCTAGAGTATGGGGACAGTCAGAAATAGTACATCAGTGGACATGTATCTGATAAGGTTTTGTGTACATCTGCACTGCAAGGTCAACACAGTGCAGAAAATGCAGGAGCGTTTTTTGTTGGGATGATGCATGAGTGTCAGGAATGTTGGGTTTACATTTCATTGGTGGTTGCATTAGGCATAGTGCTTCTAGATCATTTCACTTTAATAAAAACAATGGCTCCTGGCCCAAGTTTTCATTTAGAAAATATAATGATTTTGGTAGTTGTATCAAACCAAAGATTCCGGTAATTGTTTTGTTGGGCATCACCAATCTATCTTGTGTATTTGAAGGGATCATTGCCTAGCTATACATATCTCACACAGGGTGACATGTTTATTGTGGGGTCCATGACATGCTGATGTATATTCCATGATGTAGACAAGTGGCAAAAGCCAATTACCATCATTCTCAAAAATTGCCATATGATCTTGGCAAAGCTCACACCGGGAAACACCAATGAAGAAGGATGCCAATAGACAGTCTCCATGGTCCATTTGAGCTGCCTGACCTGGGTGTGCACAGAGGCCAGGGTTGATGTTGCTAAGCATAGCAAAGCGATCTTGTGCAGCACCCAATCTTGCATAGTACAGTTTGGAGCAATCCTCATTTATGATCCATGTACACCATGAAAACAAGATTCTGAATGTACAATCAATGAGCCTACCAGTATATACATGTGACGTGCTTTTAAAGTATAACATACCACCATAAAATAGTTGGTAGAGATGGGCCGAGAAGGAAGGCTATGTCATATATGTAGAGGAAATTGATTACTGTGCCCCACAGACATATATCTGTCCATCTGATTCAAGTGCATTGCAGTATGTGCACCCTTACTTCAGAGTGTGAGTAACATGTGTGCCACTAAATACTGTTAGTGGGGTCATTCATATCTTACAAGCCAATGCATATGTATTTGGGATCATACCCAAACAAGTAGACACATTTCACCACAGGCTCCAGTTGGTGTCATGATTGCTGATAACCAGAAATTGTGGCTGTCATGTATTGCACCTAGTCAATTGTCATAAACATGTATGATATGCCTCCTTGGCATATCATACATGTTCCTTGGTATGGCTAATGTGCCTAATGGCACATTAGCCGTACATTAATGGAGTGCCAGTAGTGTTGATTTTGAAATAGATGTTTCATTGGTCTTGGTGGCTGCAATGTTACATGGAATCCAGTGTAATGCGCCATTACATAGAACAATTGTGACACTCAGTTAATGATGCAAAGAATCTGGGATGGTGAAAAACTGTTGCATGAAGTTATTGAGATACTGCTGTATCTGGTGAAAGCATGCTGTCTGGATAGATTCCAAAGATGACAGCTTTCGACTCTGTCCTGTGCAACAAGCAACTAGATATGGATGTTGTGTGAGTGGGTCCTTGGCTAAGTAAGCTCACCAGATTTTAATCTAAGTCAGTGGTTTTTGATGGGGGCTACCAGCACTTGTTTTTGGTGAACAACTCTTATTTTTCCGCATCAGACATTTACCATTAGTGAGAGAGGGAAAATGCACGAAGAGGAAAGACGGAGAAAGAGAAAGACGGAAAAAACATCACAAAGGAAAGAGGAAAGACGGAGAAAGAGAAAGACGGAAAAAACATCACAAAGGAGAAAGGAGACACCTGTAGAAGTGATATAAAGGGGTAGGGGATCTCAGGTAGTGGAATAAAGAGGCCTGAGGTGAATTGAAGACTACGCAGCTTTGGTATTTGGTGCAGTGACATTTAATTGCACCAGCTGCAGGCTTATGAGCAGAACTTTGGGCAATGACTCTCATTCATTTACAAATTAAGCACTGAAGCTTACCCTCCCAGTTGCTGACCAAGTTCAGGTCTACATGTGGTTTAAGAAGCAATGCCTCCCCACCCCTCTTAAACTTATCATTATGTTATGTTATCATGTGGTATATGTTATACATTATATCATGTGGAAAACTAACAAGTAAATGACGTATGCATGATAGAAAATGAAAGAAAAGCGTTAAAGAGTTTAGCTGAGAGTTTAGTGCCCACTGTATCGCACATTTTTAAGCATTCATTTACACAGCCATGGTCTGTAATATCTAAATCCTGGGGTGAACCACGACCCCTGTGAAAGTTTTACTCATATGAATATTTGTTACCCTTGGAAGGACATCCCCTCTCTCCAAAGATTGAAAGTGTAGATTTCCCATCAATCATCTGGACAGAAAGTGACATTACTGGATTTCCCATCACCCATCTGCACAGGAAGTGGCATCACCCATTTCCAGCCAAATCTGTCTTTAAAAGAAGAAGCCAAGCAAGAGGACTCATTTCTCATCGTCCACCTTCACAAGAAGTGACATCACTGGATTTCCTATCAACCAGCTGCACAGGAAGTGACATCACTGGTTTTCTGCCGAAATGATCTTCACTTAATGGCAGTGACAGCGTGCTGTACAGCTGACCTGCGCAGCAGGTGCCCTGCTGGTGCGCCAGTGGCAAGCCTGTCTATGCCCATCCCAGCCCAGCACCTCAGGTCCTCCCCACCCACCTCCCTCTCCATCGCTACTCCACCACAACCCTCCACACCCTGAATCCTGGTTGCATCTTCCGGCTATGCTGCCATGCTTGACTGCCCAATGCAGAAGGTGCAGTCTCCTGCACCACCTGCCATTTCACTTGCACCCTCATGCACCCACCTCACTCCCCCAATAAACTGCCCCTCTCCTGGTCCTGCCTGCTCCTCAACAAACGGTCCCTTCCTAAACATGTCACAGAAATTTGGGATCTGTTACAGAACCACTCACTGGACCTGCTCTTCCTGACTGAAACCTGGCTGACTCCCCTCTTTGGCCCCTGTCATTGCCACAGCAATCCCCACCGGATACAAGATTACAAGATAGGACAGGACAAACAGACCTGGAAACAGAATCGCTATCATCTTCAAAGAATCCATCTAATGCTCCACCACCTCGGAAAGGACCACCAGCAACATGGAACACTAGAGCTTGAAACTCCTCATCACCACCAATTACATCGAGTGGCACCCTCATCTTCCACCCCGAATGTGTGCCAACTTTGGAAACACCATTACATACTTCACTGTCCCCGATCCTCAACTCCAGCTCCTTCATCCTCCTCGACGACCTCAGCTACCATCTCTAGGACCTCACCGATTCCAACAGAACCACCTTCTTCGAGGCCCTGTCCAACATCTGACTCACTCAATGAATGGAAAGCCTACACACACCACCGGACACCTACTGGAGGTCATCTTCACCAGCTTCAGCTACACCACAGTGGACAAGCCCTCATCGATAAACTGATCTGACAATGCTTTTTTAAACTTCAGCATACTCATCGCACCACCGCAGAAACTCAGGGCCTGATTCACAAAAGTAATCTGAGACAAAATCCTAACTTTACGACTTTCAGTATTCACAAAGGGCATTTAGGAGTAGTAAAGTTAGGATTTTGTCTCAGTTAAACTTAAGTTTTGGTCTTAAGTTAAACTTAAGGCCAAAACTTAAGTTTAACTGAGACAAAATCCTAACTTTACTACTCTCGGTAAAGTTAGGATTTTGTCTCGGATTACTTTTGTGAATCGGGCCCACTATTACGAAATCTTCACGACGGGACTGGAACAAGATCTCAGAACCATTCTGGTCGTCTAAACTCCTACACCTCTTGCCTCGACACAACAGTAACCTCCACAAATCATTCTTAAACTTCAATGCCAGGCTCACCACCTGTCCAGACACCTTGGCTCCTCTCAAAGACAAAAAAGCAACGAGAACCTGACCACAAGCTAGATGGTACACGGAAGAGATCGGGCTCATCAAACACCACTGCAAGCAAATTGACCTCGGATGGAGACAAAGGGCCTGATTTTGAGTTTGGCAGATGGGATACTCTGTCACAAATTTGATGGATATCCCGTCTGTCGTATTACAAGTGCCATAGGATATAATGCACTTGTAATACAGAGGGTGGGATATCTATAGAGAGGATGGGATATCCATCACATTTGTGATGGAGTATCCCATCTGCCAAACTCTAAATCAGGCCCAAAGTCAGGGTGACACTGACAAGAGCACCATAAATCCACCCTAGACAATGCCATCAGCAATCCAGAGCCACCAAATGCTCTGCACTCACTGATCGCATCAAAAGCAGCACCAAATGTGCCAAGGAAATCTTAGCCCAAGTGGAAGACTACACCTCTCTGGCAGAAAGATCTACCAGCGTAACACCCTCTCAGAACCTCTAACTCAGCTGTCCCTATTTTTCAGCAACAAGATTACCAGCAACTATGACAATTTCGAGCCCCAACTGGACCCTTGAAGCAATGTGAAGGTCCACAAAAATCCTCACTCAGCCCCACCCTGTTCATTACCTACATGACCACACTCGCCAGCATCAGCTGTGCCCACAGAAAACTCCAGACTCCAGATTTTACTCAACTCAGTAGCCCTCAACCTCCCTCCCCACACTCACATCACCCTGCACCTCAAGGAGCGCCACTGGCTCCCAATCCACAAACGAGAACTCTTCAAACTCATCACGCACACATGCAATGCCCAATGCCTTACAAAACACTGGCCCCATGTACCTGAACAACTGCATAAACTTCCACAAAGCTACTAGACACTTTTGTTCTGCTGTACTCCTACTCGCGCACACTCCCGCATATGCAGAACCGGATCCGGCAGTTAGGCCTTCTCCTACCTTGCTTCTAAAGCCTCCAACTACCTGAACATCAGAGCTGCCTCCTCAGTTCTTGAATTCTACAAGACTCTGAAGACCTGGCTTGACACATAGGCCTGGCCCTATCTCGGCCCATGTAGCTCCTGCTTCAGTGCCAGGATACTTTTCTGGATAAATCGTGTGCTATTCAAATGCACATTACATAACGCAACACAAGATAACATAACATAACATAACATAACATAGCATAGCATTACATAACATAACATAAACATAACCCAACTCTGTGGAAATGTTATAGTTTTGTGGAATTTCCATAATTAGATAGTTACACTTCTGCTGATCTAATTCAGATACTTTGCTTTGTGAAGCACAGAGATTACACAAGACAAACCTTCCAAATGTGAATTTTGCATAGTTTCTGCAAGTCCCATTCTGGCGTTTGTGAAATGGGCTCAAACTGGTTAGTGTTGGAAAAAAAAGACTTATAGGGGACGGGGACTGGGCCATAAAAAAGGTCTGAGACAGAAAGTAGGGATGAGAGTGAGATAAATGAGCAAGAATAAAAAGTTTAAAGACAGCCGCAAAAAGGTGGGACAAGAGAGGAGAGGGGAATTAAAGATTACATTAGGTCGTCAGCGGTGAACACAAATCACTGTGTCCAAAATAAAATTAGAAAACATAACCAATGTACTCCAAAACATATTTTTGCTGTAAACACATCCATGGCATAAGTGAAAATGTACTCTGCCAACATTAAACCCAATAATACTTTATCTCTGACTGGTGTGTAATTACTTCTTGTTTTCTGAAAATAATGGCTTCTGCTTGAAGTGATTTTAGAGGTTATGCCTTGGGTTGTAAACAAGTGTTGTTTAACATCGCTGTCCAAACAGTGCTATTTATATAAGCGTGCAAAACCCTTTTGCCTGAAAAGGAAGTTTATTTTCAAATCATCTGCAACACTTCACTTCACGTTCGCCCTGGAAAAAGTCCATCTTAGAAAATTAAGAAACTGAGCCAAACATTTTAACCTCTGGATTAAATTTGTTGAAGTACAATCTGATTAGGTTGATCTGTATGTTAATCATCTAGCTGTCACGGGGTCCTAGTTCACAGATAACCTTACATCCTCACATTCCCATATATTTCTTACCTGATCATTCATTAGGTCTGGCGTTAGCCAAGACCGTTTGATTTTACCAGAACTATATATACATAAAATACACTTACTTTTCAGTGCTTTCAACCAGCCCTGAGCCCTCGTCTTAGGTCTGGCGTTAGCCAAGGTCTTTTGATTTTTTACACACACACACACACACACATGCACACACACATACATATCCTTTAGGAGCATCCAGCCAGCCCTCTTCATCCATTGGTCTGTGGTTGTGTCATTCACATACACATGCATATATCATGGAGCATTGGCTCAGCCCATTTTATCCAATGACTAACTTCACTGTGAATGACAGCATTCTGCTCTTTCACAATAAGTATATACATTCAAAAAAATTGTTCCCTTAAGTGCCAGGGAGTGCTGTAGCAAAACTGCTTTTAGTCAATGTTTTTGTATTTATGAGGGCCCGGCAGTTCACTCTAATAAAGATACAAAAACCATGACAAAACAAAACAAAGATTGACAAAGTCAAAAGGCTGGCAGCAAAAGGTAATGCTTTTTAATAACCTTGAACATTTTACAGGTCATGTATCCTTTTTTATGTCTGAAGAACTATGCCAGCCTTCCTTTGACAGTCTGCATCATTAGTAAAGTTAGGAAAAAACTGGGGGGTGGATCTTGCCTGGTTCCAAGATGGCCGCAGAGTAGAGGGGCTCCGGTGGCCTAATTCATTCTCCAACATTATCCTGGCACCCATAGCGAAAATCTGCATTGCTGCGGAAGCAGCACCTTCTGCCGACACAGCCGAGTGCCCAGAGGAGCAAGGGACTAGCCACCCGGAGCTGCCACAGAGCCGTGGAGAGAGCCATGACTCGGAGCAGCCTGGTGCAATCAGAGCGGGAAGACCACCAGGGACCGCAATGCAAGGCTGTCCTGCCGACTCGGCGAGCTCGCCACCCTGAGTCCTGGGGTCAGTGAGAGTCACCGGGAGCGCTCCGGAACAACAGGCTGGGAGGCACCTGGGACCGCACAATGAGTTTGGTGGCCTTGGAGCAGGATCCTGTGGGGCCTACCAGCGCGTCCTTGGACAACAAGGCTGAAACTCCACGAGGACCCAGAGAGGACCAGTAGAGAGGCCTCGGACACAGCGGGGATATCATTTAACCCACAGTACACTGGCTGGGAGGAGATCAGACAATCCTCCCATCGGTTAATGGGTGGTGCAAAGGTAGATCTCCTCCTGCGACACGACTGGCCAACATAGATAGAGTTCCAGCCTTGGAAGCATTGTGGTGCTGGGCCCAGACTTTTCTTGTGGTTAATGGTGGCAAAAATTGGGACAAATTAGATGCTCGCAGGGCTGGTGCGGGCCGGTGCCAGCTGCTGGCAGTACACAAGCAGTACCTACTACCGTTAGACCACGCAATGAACATTAAGAACATTGTTCAAACATGGGCCAGATGTCATTAGGACAAAAAACACCGACTGGGTGGTTCCAGCTGATTGTACACCCGTTCACAGTACAGTGGATATCTTTGTACACACTGGGTGCACACAAGGCGGCACGACTTGACTGACCTGCGGCAGCAGACATAACGGGAGAGCATCATGTGCAAAACAGACAGATCCCCACCCAAACTCCAGTTTGAGCTGCATAAGACACTGAAACCTCAAGAGATGGAGTCAAACGCTGCGGAGTCCGGACCAGAGACTACTGACCCAGCTACGGATGCGAATTTGAACCAAATACTCGCAGCCATGCAGCGCAGCCTGACAACAATCAATGGTAAGATCGATGCTCTCTCATACAAGATGGACAGAATGTCAGAGAGATTGGACGAGCAGACTGAGTGACTGGATACAGTGGAAAGAAGAGTATCTGATGCGGAGGACACACTTACTGCCGAGGCAACAACACACAAGAAGATGGACAAACTGCTCCACGCCCTGCAAGCAAGAGGAGAGGACCTGGAAACTAGGTCCTGAAGGAGCAATATCAGAATAGTGCGCATTGCTGAAACAACCAACATAGCCAACATGGAACAATATGTGGAATGCCCCCTGATTATACTCCTGGGCAGGTATACCTTTTCGTATATCTTCGTCATAGAGCAAGCGCATCGATCCCTGGCACTGAGACCGATCCCTGCAGCTAAACCTCGTCCCATAATAGCCAGGCTCCTGAATAATAAGGATCGGGATTTGGCATTATGCAAGGTGTGGGAACTGAAGACACTGAGGCATGAGAGTACTGACCTGGCACTTTACCCCGCTTCACACAGCAAGTCCAAGAGGCCAGATGGCTTTTTATTCCAGCCAAAGGGAAACTGCGAGTGCTCCAGCTAGAATATAGCATGTTATACCCTTCTACGCTGCAAGTGATGTCGGAGGGAAAGGCACACTTTTTGACATACCCAAAACAATTCATCAAAAGACGAGAGGGGACCAGAAGCGACACAGATCTCCCCGCGATACCTCTAACGACGATGGAGATGGGCAGGATACAGAGGAACAGTGAAAAATTAAGGCTGCAATAGATCGGGGAGGAGAGGTTGAGTCTAATATGGACTCAGACAGTGCTGACATTTATCCCACCACAGATTGTGACACTTGCAACACCTTGACCTGCATTCAACATAAGGTTGAAGGTGAGATTTGGCACTATCGAGAACATGGCGGAGTGCCCTCTTTCCAGTGGCCTGAGATGGAGCCGGTGGTAAGACTAATCTGAATGCACCATGGTAGGTCCCCGAAGCAGCTAGAACTCACTTGGGGTACAGGACGATATACAATATACCCCAGGAATAGAAGGGCCATCCCCCACTTTTATTATGTGACTGGATTGTGGGTGTGAGGGATGGCACAGTGCTAGAGGGCTGATGATGTCTTTTCCTCATTTCAAAATGGGTGCACCTAATGTTTAATTCCACCAGTGGATGAGTAGGGCCGCAACGGGACTCCCAGAGCTGGTAGCACTTACCTCCATGTGTGCACCACCCTGGGTTGATTACTGTTATTTGCATTTTTGTTCCGGAGGGTTAGGGAGGAGCATAATAAGGCTGTGTAAATTGGGGTTCTGCATAGCGTGGATGGGGTATTTCTTAGGATTGTTTATTTTCTGTTGATGTTGGAAAAAGGTGGCATAAGTTGTATTGCTAGGTGCAATAGAGATCATAATACTAATAGAGTGGGGTGGGTGATGTAGGGCAGACAACCAAAGATCGACCGACTTGCTCGCTGACCAGGTTCCTCAAGTGGAATGTGAGAGCACTTAACGACCATAGGAAGATACGCAAAGTGATTGCATACCTTGAAAGACACAAGGATGATGTAGCAATTTTACAGGAAACACACATAGCCCCAGATAGTAGTGCGCTGACACAATGCAGACTGCAGGGTCATTACTGTGCCCCAGGCTTCACCTCACATGCCTGTGGTGTATTTATATGGGTAGACTACAGGTCAGGGTTTAAACTTCAGGAGGTATATGTGGACCCATGGGGCAGGTTTGTGGTGACCCAATGTTATAGAGAAGATCTGGCAGTCCTGTTGATGGGAGTATATGGACCCAACTATGACGACCCACAATTTTATCACACACTTAGGGGCGATCTCTCACAGATATGAGATGGGGATTTCAATTGTGTATTGAACCCTGCCAAGGATCGCTCTAGGGGACCACCCCGCTGATCCTCTGTGGCTGCTAGATCGCTTCTAGAGATTGCGGAAAAAACAGGTTTGGTAGACATTTGGAGACACAGGTCGCCTGAGGTACCGGATACACACATTACATGACGTTACATGACATCCATACTCGTATAGATTTCTGGTTAATGTCTAGGAGCCTAGCCTCCTGAGTCAACAGATGTGAGCCACTCTCACAGACCTACTCAGACCATTTACCAGTGTTACTGGAATTGGTGCCCCACACTTGGAGAACGCCCCTTTCAGTTGGCGATTCCCCACGTAATCCATATAAATGTGCTTTTCACGACCAACATAGCACAAGCCATTGAGGAATTCTTTGAGAATAATGTAGGAACTGTAGACAGTTTAGCTACAGTATGGGAGACTTTCAAGGTGTACATTAGAGGCACTCGCATCTCGAAATATGCAGGAGTTCTTAAATCGTTGAGAAACAGGCTGTTACACTTAGAAAGGGAAATAGCAGAATTGGAGAGGAGACACCACACTACGCTCGATAACCAGATACTGGGAGATATAATTAAGATAGAGGAATATCATGATACGGCCAACAGTGAAGTCAAACACTTAGGAAAATATGCAGTTATCAGGTCATTTTTGGGAGGGACAGAGACCGGGAGCCACACTGGCAACATTTGAGTGCTGTCACTGGCGTCGCCCTGGAGCTGGACCCTACATTGGCACTACTAAGTTATGATAGGGATGTCGACAAGTCAATTCGGAGACTAGTGGCAATGGGTCTGTTTGTGGCAAAACACCGGGTGGCGATGAGATGGGCTAGGGGTCCACTTCCAACCCTCAAGGACTGGCACGCAGATATGGTATATTGTAGCATGCAATCAGATGTATACAGACAACTGCTTCCACCACAGAGTCGCCCTAAGAACTATTGGGGTCCATACCAGACCTATCTGGTTGGAAGTGAGACGAGTGAGGCGGAAGGAGATGATGGAGAGGGACTCTAGTTCAATGTCAAATGTAGATAGTGCACTGCAAATAACACTAATGGTCTACTTGTCTTTAAGATCACAAGACATTGGTAGTGAATGCTTTGTTCCCGGTGCACAACCTAATGTGTCATATGAGATTCTGACATGTAATGGGTTGTATAATATCCCAAAAATTTTGTTACAACATTGTCAAGATGGATAAGTAGGGCCACACAATTTTGATGTATATTGCTGCCCCTACCGTCCAGTGTTGTACCCCACAACTTGAATGTGAATTTGTATAAAATGACTGTGTTGTGCCCATCCAACATGTATAAGGTCATAATGTGGCACCAGAAAAAAAAACATTTTTTAAAATGTTAGGAACAAAATGTTTAGTGAATATGGTAATAATTTAGGCCAAACGGTTTAAAAAAAAATAGGTTTCCTAATTGATTTCCACAATGGTTTGTGCAATTTCCACTGCTTTATAACTATGACATGGAGATTATTTAGAGCCGTGTTTGTGTTTAACATGCTGCTAAATGTACTGCATTCTGAAACATATTTAAAAACCCATAAGAGAAGAATTTGAAATTTTGGGGAACCACCTTCTCTAAGGCGAAAGTTTCTAATTCAATTGGTTCGAAAAAGTGTATATAAATGTTATTTTCAGCTAAAAGATTTTAAAGTATTTTTCTCTCCAAGAGAAGTTTCTCTTATTCCTTCCCTCACCATGATGCCTCATACGTATATGGGGCACCTTCTGGACCTGCCTTCTTTATTTATTTTCTCTCCCGGATTCTCCCTCTAAGCTCCATATTCGTTTTTTTATGTTTTCCCTCTCCTTTTACTCTCTCTTTTTCCTCAGCGTCGCACCACTCCCCTAAACTATTTACTTGTGTTCCAGTTCATCGTCCTAAAGTGTGAGACATTCTCACAAGTGCTCGCCCTCAAACTGCAATCTCATTAGCAGTGTCTTAAGGTGCTGATGTATTGAAGCATTTGCACATTACGGTGTTTCCAGAGCCCATGTTTAATCCTCAATAAGTAATTTGTTCATTTTGTAGTATTTTCTTATATGGGTCAGATTTGGCTAATTGATTTTGCTAGGGGCAGTTATGTGCCTTTATTTACTTGGGTTCCAAACGAATTTTAAAGGGCAACTTTCAGTAAAAGTGTGAATCCAAGATTTTTCATTTTTAATATCTGTTTTTGTGTAGACTATTTGATTCAAATTAAGTTGCTGTTGCCAATGTGGAAGATGCTTTCTATCTTCACAGTTCTAAATATTATAGAACAATTATTTCCCCGAGTTGTAGTGTGAATCAAATGGTCTCCTAAAAAGCAATTTTAATATCAGAAAACAGAGCCAACAGTTATGTTAGATCACACGTTTACAAATAGTGGCTATAAAGTAGGGATGTGTGATTTAATAATTCCACCAGAGAAACTTTGGTAATCCAACTTTGCAAATTTCACATACACATACTAAAAAGGCATGGTCCTGTCTTTTACAGATAGATAATAAAAGCAAATTTACCACTTTCAGGAAGTCATAAAAGTCCCCATAATAATGCCTAAAATGCATTTTCCCAGTAAAGTTTTGGTAATTCCATATTTGCTTAGTTGCATGAGCACATATACATGTGCACATTTGATCATGCAAAAATCTGATGAAATCACAGTGCATTCATGCAATGGAATGTCAATTGTGTTGTTGAGTTGAATTATGTGGTTTGGATGTCAAATTATCTAGTGTGGATTGGAAACGTGTGGAGTTGAATTGTATGGCATAGAACTGTGTGAATAGTTAGATTTTTTGATGACGAAAAAAACAAATAGATAGGAGCTAAGCTTCAAATCTGTGTCTTTGGGTGTTTAAAAAAAAAAGACAAGGTAATCTGATTTCTTTAACTGTGCTAACCTTAACTTTGATGACATTTTTTCTTTTTATGTTCCTGCTTTCATCTGAAGAAGTTTTGCTATATGACAATAAAAATAGCAACCATCACAAAAGGTCTCTCATTCTTTTATCCTGTTTACCTGCATCTATATTTCTACTTGCCAATCACTAGATCTATACAAATAATCACTATTACTCCTGTAAACCACCTTCGGGTTACCACAAACCTACCCAATGTATACCAATATATGCGCCTGCTACTTTGGAGTTGCTTTAATCAGAGTGCACCATGATCAGAGCACATCTCTGACCTTAAGCATAGCACTTACACATGCACAAAGATACAAGGATTGTGTGCCTGTAGTGCTTGACCACTCATTTATTTTCACATTTGATGGCCACAGCAGAGGCAGACTGCGAAATCTGGAAATTGTGTGACCAGCTCCAGGCCTCTTAAGGGTTCCACTCAAACTGAAGTTAATGTGGAAATTAAATTACCTCGGTTTTGTGCAAATTTTCATTTTAGGCATTCCCAAATGTGGAGTGCATGCTTCCTTCCAATGAAACGTTCATCTTCTGTACATTGTAAAAAAGGCCAAATGGGAAATAAGGAAGAAGTACGCGAGGCAACCAACTGAGACCTGTAGTGTAGATAAATATGTTATTCAATAAAGCGCGGTGTAGTGATGAGCACTAAACGCGGTTTCTAGTCACTATGTACCAGATCGCTGGGAACTATTGGAAATCTTGGAGCCAAAGGCACAGCATGTCCTGACAGTGACACCACCTCCTGCAGTACTCATTCCCAGGACAGCTTCAAGACCAACTTGAAGGACAATCCAGAAATAAACAAACTTACCAGGTACACAGTACCGTGCAGCAGCCATGACCGCAAAATGCTCTCTTAGCCCCAAACACTCTAGCACAGTGAGGCATGCTTGACTGAGCGCGAACCAACGTGATTGGCTCTGTAGTACCGCCATTTTGTAATGGGCGAACAGCAAAACAACTCCATATCTAATAAGTCACAAAAATCAGCTAGGCTCACTGGCTTTGGTACGTGTGGCAAAGTTACATCATGGTGGCCACCTTATTCAGCATTTGAGGATTATTTTGAAGTTTGAAGGAAGCTTCAAGAAAGGAAGTGAATGATGTAATTTTGTTCCTTAAAAGCTCTACAGTAAGCACAGACTTTTCACTTGAATAAAATGTACTTTTTCCTTAGAGGCCCCAATTTAAGCTTTTGCTACTTTAAATCATAGTGTTTTCATTGGCGTTTTTCTGCACGTCAATCTTAAGGAACACACCTATTTTGGTCAGTTTGAAAATGCTATGGAGAAATTGTAGATGACATTTAAACTAATCTTAGCATGGCTAACACCGCGACAGGCCCACACATAGTTCTTTTTGTTGGCTCCAGTTTTTTTTTTTGTTTCTAACACCAGCCTTCAAAACGTCACTTGGAAGTCCCAGGAAGCAACACATGCATGCGTGTAAGGACTGCCTGGCAGCCCCATGCATAATAATACCGTCCATCTAAATGGGATCGCCCTTTTGCCAGTAGAAAAGCAGCAGGTGGAAAATACTTTTCATTATCGGATGTATGCTAAAAACTGCGGGCCGATTCACAGAACTAATCTGAGATAAAATTCTAAACTTACTACTTTTGGTATTCACAGAAGGCATTTAGTAGTAGTAAAGTTAGGACTCCTAACTTTACTACTACTAAACTGAGACAAAATCCTAACTTTATGTGCTGGTATTCACAAAGGCATTTAGTAGTAGTAAAGTTAGGAGTCCTAACTTTACTACTACTAAATGCCTTCTGTGAATACCAAAAGTAGTAAGTTTAGGATTTTATCTCAGTTTAGTAGTAGTAAAGTTAGGAGTCCTAACTTTACTGCTACTAAATGCCTTCTGTGAATACCAAAAGTAGTAAGTTTAGGATTTTATCTCAGATTAGTCCTGTGAATCGGCCCCTGCCTGTTTATTATTTTCTTTTATATTTAACACGATCATTAGTCAGGTGCATTCATTCTATAGTGCATGGCTGCCACTGTGCCTGCTCTGGGGGAAGGAGGTTGGCTCGGCAGGTAGCGCAGGAAGGAGGCAGTGCGTGCACTGCCGCTGCAGTGCTTCTTGAACCGCCCGGGGGAGTTTCCTGTGCTACCTCCACAGTAATGCCCTGCCTACCACCGGGGCAGAGGGACCCTCTCCATGAACGGTGCTAAGGGCTGCCCACCCTGCACTAAAACTCACTTTTGCAAAAGAAGGCTGCGACTGCACACGCTGCGCTGAGCAAGGGTGGGCAGCAGAGTGATTGCACACCATCCAATAGCTGGTGCAGGTGCGCGGCTGCTGCTGAGTAGAAGGCAGCCCAGCTACAGAAGTGCTCGTTCTAAATAGAAAAAAAGTGGCACAGACATGAAATTCAATGACAAAAGTGGAAGCGGACAAGTCCTCCAGCAATACTCCATGGGAGTTAACAATTGAGAAAAGGTGGGACAAGCAGAATCTATTATCCAATTAGAAGCAACGTTTTATTAAGGACACTGACAAAAGCCAATCAAAAGTTGGAGGTGGGTCTAAAAGTTGGAGGCTGGGTCTAAGACCATAGACTGAAGACAGCATGTCTCGAAGAGGTAGCGCATGCACTGCATAGGCGAGACCTATAAAGGGTTAAGGGTTACTTAACTCAACTGTGGTGATCCCAAACCATTGTGCGCAAAAGAAAGGAAAAAAAGAATGTACTCTAAAACATATGTTTGCAGCTTAAAACACTATGGCCTAAATTAAAACATACTTTGCCAAGACCAAATCAAATATTTCAACACCATGTTACTTCTCTAGCTGTTGCTGCTGTGCAATTAACTCGTGTTTTCTAGAAATAATGCTTTCTGCTTGAAGTGATTTTGGAACTTAGGTCTAAATTGTCAGCTTTTATTCTTTAACACTGCTGTCCAACCGGTACTATTTATGTATTTGTACCAGATGCACATTGCTAAAAAAAATAAAGAAAACAAAAGGCAGCTTATTTTGAACATGTGTGCGCACTATATGATTGTCTTCCATAAAGTTCCTGTTGGATAATTATGAACTTAGTTAAGGCTTTGGATTTAATTTCTTGAATTAGGAGCTGATTGCTTTGCTTTCTTTGTTAACTAGCTACCCGCCATGTGGTTGTGGGTCACGGATAACTTTACAACATTGTAGCCCCATTTGTATTATATGAACATTCACTAGTAAAGTTTACCTTTTAATAGTTCGCTGAAGAAAAGGGTCTGCCTTCTTTTGGCAGTCTGGTTCATTATAGGAAAAACAAATTCATTAATATGGTAATATTTAAAGACAAATGTGAAGCTACTAGGCTGAGTTTTTTAAAATAATTTCCACTATGCTCGCGTAATTTCTGACACATTATATAGACTAGACAGGATGTTTATCAAGTGGCGTGTCTGAGTTGAACCTGAAGCTAAATTTACTACCTTCTGAAGACGTGTTTGTGAAGAACAGTCGATTTCCACTCAAATGGTTCAAATTCAATTGGCTTGAAAAATACATTGATATAAATTATTTTTTCTCATCAATTGTCCTTTCTCCCTGCTTTTCTTGCCTCGCCATGATGCCCCTGCTGTCTTAGGTAGCACTCTCTCTCAGAAATAAGGGCCCCTCATCCTTACCTGCTCTCCCTTCCTGACGCTATCTTGTCTATCTCCCCTCACACATCCGTTTTTGGGGAGATCTCGCTCTGCTCTAGAGCTTTAGTTTTTTTTTTTTTTTAATATATTTTTATTTTGCCATAAAGAACAGTGCAGCTGCAGCAATACATCGTGGTGCTTATAATACCATAAATATGGAACTATATATAACTAATAAAACCATTAACTAGAGCTTTAGTTCTACTATTCCACCAGCACCGTGCAGCCCGTGCACCCCGTGCCCTAAAGGATTTAGCATTAATCCAGTCCATCCTTTAAGACCTTGGTGGTTTTAGAGCAAGCGCGTGGTCCCACACTAGCCATGTCCTAGATTGCTGATACAATAAAAAAAAATCACATTATGGCAATTCCAACATCCTTTTTTGTCTTTCACAAGTACTTGTTTTTGTTTGTTTTTAAGTGTGGTGGGGCCCTATTAATGGGAGTTTAGGGGATGTGAGGCCCTGCGGCAACCACCGATTCACACGGCCAAACGCTCACACAGGGTTGGGTGTGGGCCTTTGGCTGTGAGAAATTCACCTATAAAACCACAGTTAAATTGCAGTTATGGTTATGAGTTAAAACTGGAAAAACACTGAAACCTTCAAGTTAGGGTTAAGCGCCCAATCCAACACTCCCACAACAGCTGTGCAAACCATAACTAGGACATAAAATGCAATGCTTATGGCCTCACAATATTCATACCAATATATAACAACACCTGAAAACAAACACATAATCAAACCAAATAATGATACTACATTCATAGTCATCCCTGTCAAATGGTAATGTGATATTTGACGTCATCTGTAGGATAATTTACAATGTTTGTAATTGGATCTGCTTCACTAGGCTATGAGCATTACATTTGGTGCATAAGTTATGGAAAGATATAATTAAAAATATAATTTTTTGATAATAGTTCAGCCATACTTCAACCTGCCTTTCACACTGCTTGAAGTCAAGAAGTTCTTTTGATTGTTTTGAATTAATTGATGATGATCAGGCTAGTAAACTACTTCAGACTATGAAATTAGAATGCCCTCCAGAGCCTTTTCTCCCTTTCATTCTCCAAAAGGTTGAGAATTACATCTGTCCTACATTGTCCAAAATGTGTAACCTTTCTCTTTTACAGGAATCATGACATATTCCTGGAAACAGGCATCGATTGCTCCTCTTCTAAAAAAAACCACAGCTGATCCCAGACAGTTTTCCAACTATAGCCTATCTCCTTACTTCCACCACCAGCGAAAATTGTGCAGAATGCTGCCAACACTCAATTGTCACCTTAAATATTATGGGCTGCTGGATCCCAATCAAATGGATTTTAGGAAATCTTATAGCACTGAAACAGCTTTGCTGCCTGTAGCAGATAACATTAGATTAATCCTGGAGAACTGTAACTCTGCCGTATGTACATTATTGGCTCTCTCTGTGGCATTTGTTAAGGTGTCACACACCACACTCCTTCATAGACTACCTGAAGTTGGAATTTGTAAGAGTGCCACAGGATCTTCATTAGACCCAACATTATTTAATGTCTACATGACTCCCCTGGCTAAACTTCCCAAACATTTTGGATTTCAATTATTTTCATAAGCTGATGATACTCAGATTCTGAGATCTATTTCTGAATACTTTACTTCTACTAAAGATTACTTTCCGCAGTGCATGTCTGGCAATGCTTCATTTTCAAATACCGAAATCTTATTGCTCAGTTGGCAAGCTCCAATCTGGTCATCACAGTGGTGGTCAGAAGCTTTAGGCACCCCTCATGATCCAGTGTATTCCACCAGGAATCTAGGTGTCATCTTTGATAAGAAGATGTTATTTGCTACTCAGGTCAACCACTTAGATGAAACTTGTTGCTTCTGATCTGTAGATGAATTATTTTCAAAATACTCTGCATGTCCCACAAAGGTTTTATGAAGGCTGACCCAAGCTATCTTACCATTAAATGTCATCATCATTCACCTAACTTATCACTAAGATCTGCCACTCAGCATCCATTTGTTGTTCCTAAAATTCTATGAATTAAAGAAGGTGGAAGATCTCCCTATTACTTAGCTGTTAAATCTTTGAATAAAGGTCACTCATATATCCACATCACTACTGAACACTTGGCTTTCAGGTGTGCTGCAAAATGCAGCACACATAGCAAGAGGAAAAAATGAGGAGAAACAGTTAAGCCTCTTCTGTGGAGGCGTATCTTTCTGGCGCATTCCCAGGTTTACAAGGTCTCGTAAATCTGGGAATGGGTCAAAATCCATGGGAGGTGTGTGGGAACACCCACGCAATGCCCATGGCATGCCTACCCAGGGCAGAATAACACGACACAGCAATTTGCACTGCTTTACGTTACTCCATATTTTTGGAGCCACTCGAAGCCACGCTTCAAAAATATGACTTAAGGTTTGCATCACTCGTGCACCATGTTGCGTGGTGCAAGATCGACACAAAACAGGTCATAAAAGTGTATATAGATAGAAAGATAGATAAAAAGAAATTGTCATGGCAGTAAAAATAAATATGGCCCAATAAAACGTTATTTAGAGCAACTGTAGCAACATTTAGTATGACAGTGTAGAGGTCAAATTTGAGTTTTTGCCAGGGTACACCAAAATTGATGAGAAAGTCAGAAAAACAATTTTTACATCCTCACATATTGCATGTAACAATTAGTTTTCATAGGAAAACAACTCTCCTGATATTCATATGGTCTCTTCAATGTGATTTATCCATACCACACATATTTACCTCAATTGCATCCTGGGTTTGGTTAAATATTTTTTGTCAAAACTAGTCACATGAAAAACACTATTGCATAAACCATATTTTAAAGTGATGTTATAGTTGTAATAATATCTTTCTTTTATAAATATATTTTTATTAGCATTTGGTATCAAAACAAACAATTATGCGATAGGTCAAGCTATTCTTTCATAGTGACAATACAGTAGAACAGTGAGGTAAATTGGAGGTCTACAGTAGTCAAAAGGATACAAATTTAGCAATCAGTTCTCAAGCAGTTTAGGAGATTTACCCAGCAGAGTTCTGAATCCCCCTTTCTGCTTTAAATTTCGTCAGAGTTTAGATGCGTAATCCCATGTATGTGAAATCTTATGTTCCTCCACATCTAATCTTGGGGATGACTTCCTATAGATTCTAGTGAGGGTATCCCAAATGACTCTGAGCCAGGAGTGAGGAAAGGGGGCAGAAACTGGGGGATGAACAAAATCTAACATCATCAACTTGGGGATCGAAAGGAAATAAGATAAACAATAGAAATAAAGGGTATAGCAGATGTGTCTCGGGGTATCCAGACCTCGGGTGGCAGGGGGGCCGGCTGCGGAAGAGTGTCGTAGTAGGTGTCAGTTGTGTGTGTATGTCTAGTGGCTTACATCAGAAAGGGTGGTCTCTACATCCGAGGGCGGGGTGCGTGGTGCATCCCACACAACAGCCTGGGGGAGCATACTCTGCATGGCACCCAGCACCCGGAGCTAATTTTGTATTCTCAAGTCTCCTAAGCACGGAAGGAGCAGCCACACCCCTCTCATCAGAATCGCCAACCTGGCTCCCCTCTTCTCGCTCCTCTTGTGTCTCCTGGTCTGAATGTACAACCCCTTCCGAATGCTCCCACTTCCCCATGATCTCCGTCCACAGGTCTGCTATGGGGCGTCTCCTAATCCCTCTTGCGTCTTTTCTAATTAGGGCTTTTTCTTCCGCTCTGGCCCAAGTGGTTACATGCCTGACCCACACCTCAGACATAGGTCCAATCCTTGATATTCAAGCCATCACTGTTCTACGTTTAGCCAGAATGAGAGCTAGGTCAAGAAACTTAGTGCCCACTTTACATGTTTTTGGTCTGGGGAACTCTCCCAAGAGGCAAGTCTCTATCGTGTGAGAGAGAGAGAGAGAGAGAGAGAGCGGCCTAATGCGATATGTAACCAGTGAAGTACTGCAGTCCAAAACAATTGAAGGGTAACGCACCCCCACGTCATATGACTAAAATCGGCATTAGGTAGTCGATATCTAGCACATTCATGCGGTTCCCCCTCATATATGACAAGTAGCCTGTGGGGTGTGAGATAGGTCACATGTAAGAAGTTGAATTGTATATATTTCAGCCTTGTATTGTGCAATACTTTCATAGGGTATGCCAATAGTCTTCTCCATTCTCTATCCGGGACCTCTCAGCCTAAGGCTCTGTCCCATCTAGCTCTGAGTATCATCAAAGGTCTCTGCCCCATATCATTCAGCAACCTATGAAAGTCCTGGGGGAAGGGCCAATGGTTGGTGTACCTCTGGTCCACAGGGAAACAGGCAGGTTTTGGCTCTGTTGACCCGTAGACCTGAGAATGCCCCAAACTCTTCTAGGTATCGGATCGCATCTGGAAATCCAGTAGGGCCATCAGATAAATACAGGAGGAGGTCATCTGCATTAAGTGAGATGATGTGTTCATGCCCGTCTATCATTATACCACTGCCACCACCTTCCTGTCGAAATAGCTCTGCTAGGGGTTTGATAGCCATGGTGAATAGAAGAGGAGATCGGGAAAGCATCCATGTCTTGTACCTCAAAATATTTCACATATTTCACCTGCCCAGGCCCCCTAAGGCTTTGCTGTGTGCACCCCAAATCATTCTCCTCCATCTTGTGAGCTGCAGCCTACCTGTGCCCCAGATTGCAGTGAGCAGAGTCCAGAAAGAGGTAAGGAGGCAGACTAGTGCTGTCTCTTCCTTAAAAAACGATTGTCCCTACCTGTGATTGCATCATCTTTTCTTTTTTTAAATTTCTTTAACTGTCTTTGCCTGTGGTTGTTACAGTTTAAAATTGTAGTTTTAACCTGCCCGTGATTGCATAATTTATCACCTGTTTTGTGTTTAAACTTGTGGTTTTTCCTGCCTGTGACTGCTTCCATTTAACCTGTTGAATTGTGAGATTTGCAGTCCAAACTCTGTAGTTTTTCCCTCTCATTCTCCGTGACTACCAGTTTTTCCCTCCAAATTTCTCCTTTGCTCTGTGCTAAGACCTGTATGTTAAGCAGTGCACCCCCAGCCACCATTTTGTGTTAACAAGTCAGTGAAACCAGCCCCCCATTCCCCCCCCCAGCAACAGGGATATTCTACATCAGAGGGTGTTCTGAGACAGCAGTAATCTGCTGTGTGCTGTTTAAACTGTATTTAATAGGGAGTGTGCACTTCGTTTTTTGGCCAGGAGAGGGAGTAAAGTTTTATTCAAACAGTATTGTTAAAGGACAAGTTTGTTAGGTCCTTACCTGCAGAAGTCCAAAGTGTGGATTGAGCCTGTCTGTCTCCTAGGAGATTTCTGAATAGAGCAGCAGCTTCCAACTCCCTGGCCAGCAAACCTTGTCTGAGCTAGCTGGGACCTTATATAGTCTGCTATTGTTTGGTACATGTGTACACTGATTGGTGTTTGTATCTGGTGTTTCTATTGGATTAGGGTTAGTGTCCTCATTGGTTGGGTATTTGAGGGTTTTGATTGGTTTCTGGGTCTGTGATTCAATCAAAGTAGGGTTGGGACTAGGGCTAGGGTTAGGATTTCTATTGGAAGTAGGGACTAGGGCTTCCTGTGTTATTGGATGTTGGGACTAGGGTGGGTCTAGGGCTAGGGTTAGGCCTTTAATTGGAAGTAGCAATTAGGGCTTCTGGTGTGATTGGTTGCTGGACTAGGTGTGGGACCAAGAGTAGGGTTAGGCTTTCTATTGGAAGTAGGGACCAGGGCTTCCTGTGCCATTGGTTGCTTTGACTTGGGTTGGGACTACTGGTAGGGATAGGGCCTCTATTGGACGTAGAGATCAGGGTTTTTTAAACTGATTGGGTGCTTGGACTAGGGCTAAGATTGGCTGTAAGGTCCTGGTATCCTACTGGTTGCAGATTTTAGGGGTAGTGTTGTGATTGGATAGTGTTAGGGCTAGGGTTCCCATTGGCTGAAGGGGTCACCTGATTACTAGGGCTATAAAAGGCCAGGGTTAGGGCGTCTCAGCCCGGGCGTCGAGGACAAGGGCGGAGAGGTCAAGGGCAGTTGCCTGTTTGAGCCTGGTCGGGGCCAGGGCCAGAAATGCTGCCCATGTTCCCATTCAGTAATACCCACCCACAATTTATTTTCACTATAGATATGTACCTATCTTTGTGTATTGCTTTGTATAAACATGTAGAATAATTATGTTGTTAAAAAAAAAAAAAAAATCTTTGGTCTACATGTACTTGCTTCCATTGTGCATCTATGTACCTCCATGTACTTGGATCTATGTGTCTGTTACTTTTCTCCTGAAAAATCATATCCAATGCACTACCCTATTTCTCATCCTGTACCTCTATCAATATCTTTAATCTACATATACTTACCTCCTTTATGCATCTATATACTTTCAATGTACTTATGGATCTATATATTTATCACTTTCTTCTAATTTGGCATTTCCAATGCACTACCCTATTTCTCAGCCTATACTTCTCTCAATATATCTTCTAGCCCAACTTTCTGACTCATCTCAAACTACTTTCTACTACTCTTTCCAATGCACTAACCTATCTCTCACCCTATACATCTATCAATATATCTTCTACATCCACTCTCTCATTTATCCCAAACCCCATACCACTACTATGATCCACAAAATAACCCTTTTTAGACTCTCTCCTACTCTACCCCTCCTTGCATCATCTGACACCTCTTTTACTATACCGATCCCCGAAAACAAACCTCTCTAAACTCTTCCCTCTGACTCTTCCCCTCCAAAAACCCTTTTTACTCATCCAAAAGCCTCCTCCTACTGCTATGACCTAAAAAAAGGAATAAAAAAAAAATCCTTCACTCTTCTATCCCTCCACTATCTTTTTCAATCAAAATAACAGACTAACATGTTCACTTCTCAAATTCCATATTCCACTATACTAACTCACCACTAATACTTTATGGGTTCCAGAGTAGTGTGCTACTCGCCAATAAAGCATTTCAACACCCCATCAGGGTTACAAGCGCTATATAAATGCAAACCTTTTTTCCCTTTTCTACCCCACCCCAACCCTTCTCAATCCAAATAACTGACTAACATATCCACCACTCAAATTAATTTCATGTTTCACCATACTAATTCAACAATAATCTTTATGGGTTCCAGAGTAGCGTGCTACTCGCCAGAAAAGCGCTTCAAAACCCCATCAGGGGTAGCAAGCACTATATAAAGACAAACCTCTTTCCCTCTTCTATCCCGCCACCTACCCTTCTCTATCCAAATAACTGAATAACATATCCACGACTCAAATTACTTCATATTTCACTATACTAATTTTCAACACTAATCCTTTATGGATACCGGAGTAGCGTGCTACTTGCTAGAAAAGCGCTTCAACACCCATCAGGGGTAACAGGTGCTATATGAATGAAAACCTTTCTTCCCCTTCTATCCCTCCGCTATCCTTCTCACTCCAAATAACTGACTAATATCCACCACTCAAATTACTTTCATATTTCACCATACTAATTCACCACTAATCCTTTATGGGTTTCCGGAGTAGCGTGCTTCAACACCCCATCAGGGGTAACAAGCGCTATATAAATACAAACCTTTTTTCCTCTTCTATCCTTCTGCTATCATTCCAAATCCAAATAACTGACTAACCTATCCACCACTTAAAATTTACTTGCATGTTTCACTATACTAATTCAACACTAATCCTCTATGGGTCCCGGAGTAGCGTGCTACTCGCCGAAAAAAGCGCTTCGACGCCTCGTCAGGGGTAGTAAGCGCTATACAAATGCAATTACAATACAATACAATACATGTGGCCGAAATCGCATTGCTGTTCTTAATTCGTGCTGTTGACATGGTATAGAGAAGTGTGTCCCATTTAATCCAGGCCTCCGCCATTTCCATCCTGCGTATTGTATTGTTTTCGTCAAGAAGTCCCACCGTATAGATTCAAAGGTCTTCTTGAGGTCTACTGACATAAGCATTGCCCCTGGACTTGTTCATACCATTGGGTGGAAAAGAACATGGTACAGTCTCCTAAGATTAAGGGAGGTGCTGCTGTTTGGTATTAAATTGTTTTGATCCTTGTGGATCAGGGCCTGCATATACGGGAGCAATTTGTACATCAGCACTTTACTCAGGAACTTGAAGTCCATGTTAAGCATGAACAGTAGATGGAATGCGGACGTAGGTGAACCAGAGACCTTAGTTTTTGAGAGAGGTATCACAGTTGCACTCCTTGTCAGGCAGGCAGGTGACCCACTCTCGGGGACTCCGCATAAAGCGACTCCAATTTCAGGGCTAGATGTCCTATAAATGTAGCTTACAACTCTGCTGGGAATTTGTTGGGGCCTGGGGTCTTTCCAGTGGAGATTTACTTATGACATCTCTTATCTCCTGTACTGTGACTGGGCCTCCGAGTGCCTCCCTTGCCTCAGGTGGCAGCGTTTTGGGGAAGGAAAGGGTCCAGGAAGGCATCTTGTGAGCCTTCCAGAAGCACCTCCGGATGGCGATAGATTGTCTGACAGTGTGTTCAAAACTCATCATTGATGGCCCCTTGGGAATAAATATGTGTCCCTGTAGCAGATTTGAGGTGTGTAATGGGTGTACCTCGCAGTTCCAGGCAAATGAGCAATGCTAAGAGCCTCCCTGATTTACCCTCTTCCTCATGGGGAATGGTTACATAGTTTTTAAAGTCATGACATTGTAGGAGTTACAGGATGGCATTGTAACATTCCTTTGCCATTAGGAGTCTCTGATGTGGGGCAGGGTCTGTCCCTAAATCGTTATCTAGGGTATGAAGCTTGACATCTAATGTTTGCAGCTCTCTATTTAGATCCTTACATACCTACACTGACTGTCTCATGCAGTGACCACGGATCACCACCTTGAAGGCCTCCCATTCTACAAGACCAGAGGATGCTGAGTTCTGATTACTGTCAAAGTAGTCTGTAATAGCTGCATGTAGGGATTCTCTGTAACATGTATCTTCAAGTGCCGATGTTTGAAGTCGCCACGTGGGCATAACTAGTCTGTCATCTATGGGTTGGAACCTCATAAGTAGAGGGCTATGATAATAAAGGGTGCGGCATAGGTATTCAGTAAAATTTGCATATTGGCTCAGCCGCTCCGAGCACACAAACATGTCTAGTCTTGTGTGTATGGAATATATATGAGAGTAATATGAGCAATCTTGCTCTGCGCCGGGTTAGGTGTGCCACCCATCTGTCAGCTCCCAGTGCCGTACCCATGCTGAAAAATCTCCGCTGTTCTGTGTACTTGGGATCTAGGCGGGGGGGACAGAACAGTCCAGGAGCACATCTGTGATCCAGTGAAAATCGCCCCAGGAGTAAGTCACCTCCCATTAGACGTCCCAAGGTTGCCGATAAGGAGTGGAGAAATGCCAGCTGGTCTTGGTTGGGCGCATCGACACTCCCCAATTTAATTTCTTTGCCGAACAGTATACCTTTGACCAGTACGTAACGCCCCTCAGTATCTATTATGGATTGTGTAAGTTTGAATGGGGTCCCAGGTCTAACCCACACCAGTGTCCCCTTGCAACTACGCCATAGGCGCTCTACTTCCATTCCTGTGAGGTGTGTCTCGTGTAGCATGGTAATGTGCACCTCCTTTCACGAAAATATCTGTGGATTTTGTGCAATTTAGACACTGGACCCATTCCCGGATGTTCCACATCATGCAAACAAGCCCCAATTATCTAATAGCCATTTAGTCAATCTAGACTGCCTCCCCAGACATCCACCCTTCGACCAACCCAGAGCCCACCTCCCTCACCCCAACAAGTACCATGTCCCCCAAGACAAACAATAACAAAGCACCCCAACTTTCAACTCTCCATCCTTAGGGCAGATCAGCAACGGCTGTCGGCCCAAACACATCAATACTAACCAACTATGTCATAGGTAATGCTCCACCAGACTCCTAGGAGGGGTCGAGTGATGTGGGGTAGGCAGAAGCAGTTCGGCACCAGCCTGTCTGCTCCAGGCTGTGCACAGTACACTCACCTGGGAAAAGCTGTGGCCTCTCCTGAGGTTTGTGGGGAGTTTGTCATTCCAATCCTTCAAGGAGACCAATTCAGGCATCCACCCATGACTATTGGCCATTCTTATTTTAAGGGGGGATCGATGGGCCTGCCGGCGTCTTTCGCACTGCACCAGTAGCAGCAGATCACTTGCCGAAGAGCCAGTGGAAAGCATGGCAAGGTCCATACTAGCCTCCAAGTTAGATTAGATCATTGACCGATTTGGATGAGGAGATTCCTGTTGGGGGGGGATTCTCCTAATCCAAAACTGATCCCTCCGACTCTGATGCTGCAGACTGTCTCTCCGAGGGTTAACCAAACTCTGATACCGACACTGACTGCATTGTGATTTCAGCTGTTGCTTGGAGGGCCGCCGCTCGCTCCAGTGCCATTTGGGTGTTGTTAGTTTCGTCAGGGCACCTGTGCCTCTGGCCCTACGAGGTCATTTTCTAGGTTTCTGCCTGGTGTTGTCTTCCACCCGGCAAAGACCCGGTGGGGTTGTTCCTGTTTTTTAGGTATCCAGCCATTCCAAGCCATTTGGGGGTCATCACAAAAATGGGATGTGCCATCCAACAGAATCTTCAGCTTGGCTGGGGAATTCAGGGCATACCAAAGGCCTTCCTCGCTTAATGCGCTCTTCACCTCCAGTAAGGAGGCCCCCTTAGCCTGTACTGTGGCAGTATAGTCTGGGAACAGTGTGACCTTCCCGTTTCTAATGTTATATGGGCCTGCTATTTTGGCCCTTTACAGGAGGATGTCTCTGTCTCTGAAATGGAGCAGCTTGGCCACTACTGGGCGAGGCAGTCGGCCAGGTACCAGTGGGCGGGCACCCTATGTGTGCATTCCAGAGTGAAGAAGGGTGTCAGGAGATTTGGGCTGACATCAGTCTGCATCCAGTGCTCAAAATAGGCCACCATATCCCCCCCTACCGTACCCTCCTGGAGACCTCCTATGCGGACATTGCTTCACCGGTTGCAGCCTTCTGCATCCTCAGCACGATTTTCTATCATGCGTACTCTGTCCGTCAGGGCTGTTACTTGCCGGGATAACGCCATTTGTTCAGGGCGCATTTCGTTCACGCCAGTCTCCATTTCCTTCACTCTGTCTGCCAATTTCTGGTGATCAGCTCTCAACAGTCCGAGTACCACTGATACAGTACTAATATCTTGTTCGAGTCTGGCTTCAGTGCCTTCTAAGGCTACTAAAATTCAGTCTAATTGGAGCTGCAGGGGAGGCGCCAGGTATTCAGACTCCCTGGCAGTCTCAGAAGTAGTCAGTGAGGGGTTAGTCGGGCCTGCCTGGGCACTGAGTTGTCTATTCCTCTGCTTACCCATGTCTATAGGGGGTACAGCCAGTCAGTGTGTGGGCTGAAGCAACAGGTGGAAGCAACCTGGCCACAAGCTTGTGTAATGCGTCTGGGTGCAAAAGCTTTCTGTTCTCGGGGAGGCTGGGGCCGATGTGTACCCCGATTGCTAATGCTGGCTCACGGATGCCTCTGTGGCCTCACCTGCTGCCTCTGAACTTCTCACTGGGAACACGAGGTCCTAGAGATCTCACTGCACTTATGGGGCACCTTGACTACACCTTGACTACTCTCCTGCTCTCTCTCCAGTTTGTTAGTCCCTCCTAGACCTCTCCCCAGTCCTGAGGGGGGGCACAGAGTCAGCATCTCGTTTTGTCTTGTTGGGTAGGTCAACCCTCTCCACTAGATGCAGGGTGTTTGAAATCAGGTCTATGCTGAGATGTCCTGTTGTGTGTAAGAGATGGTTGGGGACCAATATAGTCTTTCTGCACATCATCACTGGCGCTGGTTACGGCTGCCCATTCACTGTACCTGGTCTTCCCCACGTTTACAGGGGGGAGGCGCACCCAATTAGTGGCTTATTATTTAGTATTCTCCCAGCCCAGCTCTTTGCTTACTCATACAATGCGGGCTTTAACTCAATACTCTAAACTCCATAACACTGTGGTGGCCAGCAGAGTTTCCCTAGGTTACAGCATGCCCTGTCATCCTAGCTGTCTTTGGGTCCAAGGGGCGAGTGCCATGAGGTGCTCCCAGTTGTGCTTGGGGACCCCAGGTCCCTAAGGCTCTCCAGTCTCACCTCTCCTCAAGGTGCCTAGAGTCTTTAGGTGAGTATAATGGCCCGTTGGGTATGTTGCCTACTGCGTTCTCCCACCCCAGTGCGCACTCACCCTTAGTGCCACGATGAGATCATTGGAAGAAAGGCGAGACAGGGACCGCAGCTGCCCAGTTCAGCCATGTCTTCCAGCGTGCTGGTCGTCTCCAAAATAGTCCAGGGTAGATCTGTGCACACCCCGCCGCTCCACAAAATTATGGTACCGCTGTTGTGAGTGGCCGCCCGGCTGCACATGACTGCAGCCGGCCTGGGGTTCTGGTCTCCCATTCCGCTCTGATCCTGATCTGCCAGGCTCCAGTTCACTGGTCTTGCATCTGGGCTCCAATCACGGCTAGGCACCGGTGTGGGGGCCCCCAGATCCCCCGTCCCACTATCGTCGTTGCTGTTGTTGCCAGGGCCATGTACCCCGCCTCTCCGTTCAGCACTAGTATGCTCCTAGCAGGAGCGTGGGCCCAATGGTCGCAGCGCCCCGGCAGTCTGTTGCGTCATCCCAAGCACTTTACCAGTTACAGGGCCAATTAGCGGTAGACACCGTCGAGCGGGGGTTCACCATTACAGGGCTAGATAGGCCCCTGGCAAGACGAGTTTTCAGGATGTTATTGAGGCCAGAGCGGAGCGCTGGAATTATGCGTCCGCCATCTTGGCTCAAAAGCCACCCCCCCCATAGTTGTAATACTGTCTTAATCAACATTAAAAATTCACAGAAAAACCCAAAGATTAAACCATGTTAAATTAACAAAACCACTGAAACTCATCATTTATCGTTATCTCAAGTAACTATAACTTATGCCATAAAGTAACTATAACTCGCACCCCCGCCATGCACAGTGTTGTCATCAATGATGTCATTTTAGATGTTGCAGTGATGTTATTAGCGATGTCATAGAACATGTCGTGATGCAATATCTGAGATAATTAGCAGTCCATGGCGAGGGCCAAGTTATAGTTACTTTAGGACATGAGTTTTAGTTACTTGAGATAACTGTAACTGGCGAATCATTGGTTTTGTTAATTTAAAACAGTATGTTTTAATTGACATTTTCACCGAACTATAACGTCCCTTTAACCTTTGTTTTTTCAGTGAAATTCTAAGGTTTGTTATAATGTAAAGTGAAATATTATTACAATTCCTAACTGTAATGTCACTTTAACCCTTGTTTTTCCTGTAAATTCCTATGCTTTTTCATGTAAAGTAAGATGTCTCTCGCTGTGCACGAAGTGGGGTTGGGCATGGTACCGGGCCTGTGGCCAGGTCCTCTGCCCAATCACCTGTGGGTGCCCAATCCTCCACTGCAGCCCACAGCTGATTATCTCATGTAAGGATATAAAGGATGCCATTATAAATAAGGCAGACGTTTGGGCTTTGTCAAAGGGTCAGAACATCAAAATATAAAAAGCAACGGGCCTATTGGTTTTATCAAGGGGTCAGCACAACATATATAAAGCAGGCACAGATATGAAGCAGGCCTATCAGCTTTGTAAAAAGGTCATCAATAACTATAATCAAATTAACATTTTATAAATTCACACATTGCAATGTTTAATAATAGTGATTGTCACAACATATTTTCAATAAAGCATTTTAAAAAAACATTTAACATGTTTTTGTGTCTTTTTAAACATTTTCAGGCCACAAAGTGCAGCCATAGAACCAAGCACAATAGTTCTCCAGCTGAAGAGCACACAGCTCTAGCTTGAAGTGCTTTAAAGCACATATGATAAGCACTCCTAGAGTGTTGGATACAATGACCCAGGAGACTTACTGTGTTTTTTCTTAATGTTTCTGCGGGGCTGCTGGGCTCCCAGCTGCCCTCCACAACATTACACTTTGGAGGGTGGGGCACCTGAATGTTTGATGGTGCCCCTGCCACTTCTAGGGGCACCATCCGGAACAAAAAAACATAATTTAAAATCCCCCTTAGAGCATTATGGTGTGCTTCCTCTCTGGGAAAGTGAATAATAAATGAGCAGCTCCTGCCATTCATTTGTTATTCTTTTTTTGTTTTTTTATGTTTGATGGGTGCCCCCTGGGACACCAACAACACGCCAAATGTTGGAGGTGGGGGGGAGCCCCAAGGCCCTGCGACCCATGCTGGCTTCTCAGCCAGGACCCATACTGGATGCTAGTGGGAGTTGTTGATTTTTTTTCAAAGTGGGTTCCCCTGGTGACCACCTGGGGCACCTACAATATCCTGAAATGTTGGAGGCTGCGGCAGGAGCCCCAAGGCCCCCACATCCATTGCCAGCTCCCCAGCCGGCACTCAAACTGGGTGCGGGGAATAATTTTAAAGTGGGTGCCTCGGTGCCCACACGGGGCACCCACAACTGACCAGGTCATTGGGGGCTGCTGGGGGAGCCCCATGGCCCCCGGGGCACCTGCTGGCTTCCCAGCCAGCACTCATCCTGGGTGCAGCGGGAGCAGGCATCATTCTTTTACTCCAGCCTGGGCAGAAGCAGCTTTCTTCTCTGCTCCCAGAGCAAAGTTATGTTCCCTGCACAGGAATGTGCAGACAGGTAATTACGTTTGTAGGCAGGAAACTGCAGTGCCTAGGGGAGATGGGTTCAGGACACTACTTTGTTCTGGCCATGTGTGATTGGATTCTCGGGGCTTGTGAACATTGAACCCCTAAACTTAAAACTCAGCCCCGGGACATGGGGTCCCCAGGGCCTCTATGAGGCTTGGGAGGGTGGGTTGAGTGCCCTTTCCCCTAAATTTATAACTCAGTCCCATAGGATGGGGTTCCCGCGCCTCTATGGGGCTCAAGGAGTGGGGCCACAAGCCCTCTCCCCCAAATGTATAAATCAACCCCAGGGGATGGTGTCCTCGAGGCCCCTATCAGGCACGGGGTTGGAGGTGCACATATTTAATTAGTAATAAATTATGTAAATTATAGATCAATTGTTATTTTAATTATTTTAAAGTATTTTGTCATTTTTAAAGTATAATATTATTTTTCTATATTTTACTTACTAATTTCACATTTAGTAGTTGGTTGTAGGGAAATAGGGCGGGAAATTATTTACATTATACATTTTTTTATTCATTTATTTAATTATTTATCTAAATCATTTAATTGATTTTTTGCTATTTTAAATATTTAAGTGTGTTTTGTGATTTTTTATGTATATTTTATTTTTCTGTAGTAGCTAATATGTAAATCTGTTGCAATTTGTTTGGGTTTGTAGAGGATTTGGGTGGGAATTGTTTTTTACTAATTAATTTATTTTAACAACAATATTGGTTTATTTATCATGTATTTACTTTTGGTTGGTGTGTTTTGGGATATTAAGAAAGAGAGTGTATTTATTTTTAATCTATTTATTTAGTTTTGTATTTATTACATAATTTTGTGTTAATTGTTTTTCAATTTTATTTTATTTTATTAATAAATTCTATTTTTTATTTTGATTTTGTTTAGTAATTTATGTATTTGTCTTTGATGTTTGTATTATTTTAAAAATAAAAATTGTATTTTTATTAAAATGTAATTTGTTATAGCAATTTGATTATTTTATTTAAATGCGCTTTATTTCATTATTCAGTTTGTTAATCTTTAAGTTATTGTTAATAATATTAATGATATTAAAAAATATATTGTTTTTATATTTTTAAGTATACAAATACATATACATTAATTAATTAATGTCTTTGTATATTGTGGCTAGTATTGATTAAATATATTTTGTACAATAAATGTAATACTTTATATATATATATATATATATATATATATATATATATAAAGATATATATACACACACACATATATAAATATATCTATATGTAAAAATAAGTTATAGTAGTTAAGAAAATTATTCCTTTTAATATATATTATTGTTTTGTAATTTAATATTTTAAATAAATTACTTAGAATGCTAGATATGTTAATCTTAAGGTTTGCTCACCTTTTTTGGTGATACTCTGTTCCACATTATTTTTGACACAATATTTTGGTAGTTTACATATGTAAACTCAATATTTTTGTAGATTATAATTTTGACTTGATATTCTGGTAAATCGATGATGTTCTCAATATTTTGTCATTCAACCCTTTCTGCAACAAATCTAAAATTCAATGCCTTGAATGTCTTTTCCACAGCTATCCCCAGTGGCGTATGGTAAATATGATAGACATTAAATTAGTCATATTACAGGTAGGGGTGGGCGGTAAGCTCCGCTCCGGCGGAGTTCACAGAGTTTTTGCCACTCTGCGTTCCGCTTGGAATGCGGAGTTTGGCAAAAACTCAGCTAACCGTGACGTATCGGAGTTTGCCAGCACCTACCCTCAACTACTGAGTAATAATTCAACAATATCTAATCAGGCAGCGCTACTGAGAACAAATGAACAGCTGCTTACGGCAGCCAATGAAGAGCAAGTTAACGTGTAGTTACACGTAACCACCGGCTTACATGCAGAGCCTTCACTGCTGGCGTGGTATGGCAGCAATTCAGAGGCAACTCTTTCCTCCAGTTGTAGAGTGGCAAAAAGAAGCAGACAGACAGCAGGAGCAGGCACCGCTGTCGCTGAGTGGGAGCGGCACGCATATGTAGCATTAGACATGCCGCCCGCTGCCTTTTACCCATGTTGGAGAAGTTTCGCCCGTCCAGCATGACGAGCTGTGGCAAGATGGCGGCCTGGCTGAAGGAGCAGATGGAGCAAGGTAGCGAGCGGCTGCTGCTCATGTTGGACTGCCGGCCACTGGAGCTCTATGAGCCCTCTCCTTGCAGATTGAGTTGCCGCTCAGCGTGGCCCTGGAGGGTCTCATGCTGCGGGTGCCTGAGGGTGGGAAGCTAGTGCTGTGGGCACTCTGCCCGCACTGAGAATTGTGAGCGATTGCAACCAGAAGAGTTGCAGCACCACCAGAGACAGCATGCTGTGATTGCTGGTGGAGTGGCTGAAGGACGAGGGTGTAGGGCCTTCTACTTGGAGGGTAAGACTGGGCCTTGGGGGAAATGTGGATTACTTAGTACCATTGATTCGGGCTGGGGAGCCTATGGAAATCCATTTTAGACACTTAGGGGCCGATTCCGATCTCGGCCGGTAGTGCTCCGAATCGGATTCGGCTTAACCGGATCCGATTCGGAGCCCTATTTCCCAACCGATCCGTACGCGCGTCCGGACGAGCGAGTACGATGCGAAATCGCCGACCGACTCGTCCGGGCATCCCGACTGCTCCGACCGACTCGATCCCGGCTCTAACCGCACTGACCGACTCGCACGGACACGACTCGCACCGCGCAATGGAGACGTTCCCCGGCCGGGTAAGTACGATGCGCGCCGCGAGCAGTCCGACTGAGCCGCACACTCCGGCTCGAAAGAGCTGTCGGAGCCGTACTTTGGGGGTCCGTGTCGGACCCCCCTGTATGCGTAGCCGCGCGAGTCGCACACAGGGGGGACCCATGGGTCCCCCCTACCTGTGCGTGTACGGCACGAATCGCTTCGCCGCGTACACGCTGTAGGGGGCGCCCTTGTCCGCATCGCACCCATTGAGTCAATGGGAGCCCGCGTACGCGTTGTACGACAGGCTCCCATTGATTTCAATGGGAGTCCGACCGACTCGAGTCCGATGGCATACGTGCGCATCATACTCGTTCGGTCGGGCTGCACGGGTCCGATTCGGTCGGATATCTCTCCGGGTCCGGCTCCGTCGGAGAGATTTCCGGCCCGAATCGGAATCGGCCCCTTATTGTCCTGGAAAGCATGAATTTTCTCCTGGTATGTGTATGACACCTTTCTTTCCTTAGGCATGAGGTAGTGTTGTTGTCTGTTTTGAGTAGAATTTATCTCACACTTTAACCCGCAAATTTGCCTCAACATGATTGCGTTTATGTGCCATGTAGCAGTGGTGTTTTTTGTTTTCAGTGTAAAAGAGGCAGCCATCTTGGATTGGGACACCTCCCTTTCCTGGAAGGGTGTGACTTCCCTAGTTCGGGAAGATCAGCTGAACATTCGTTGGTATTGCAGTAATCATGGTCTCATTGGGCTCGATCTTTGCCTGGTGCTCTACCCGTCTGATCCCACCACCTCCATGGTGTGAAACTATTGTATGATGAACACTAATGACACCAAGGTGCTGAAGAATAGATAGCAACCTTTACTGCTGAGTTAAACACGCATAGCAAATAGTGGGCGAGAAGAACTCCGCGAGCTTCGCCCACCCCTAATTTCAGGATGACTCCTCTCCTAAAACCCAAGATGAAGTTTAACTCTAAGCCCCTCTACAAGCCTGGCATTCAGTGATTTCTTCCAGAGTTGAGGAATTTACATTATGCCGTTATTAGTCATACGCATAAGACATATGTGGATAATGATATCCGAATAAACAGCAAAACCCCCAAAAATTACGCTCAGCCTAGTTTTGTACTTCCTCCTGAGAGAATTAGGGTGCCATGTCTGTATTAAGACACTGTGGCTAGGTTGCTGGTTTCTAAATATTACCAACAAGTCAGAGCATGTCCCTCGTGACAGGAGCAGGTAGGAATTGCAGACAATTAGCTCTCATGTAATAATAACAAACAGCATTAACTGAATCTCATGTTATTGTAACAATAATTTGTTTATATGATCTTTGAATCAGACAGGGCTATCTTCAGATGCTTATAAGTTGGAAATCTTGATGAATCCTAAAGCAGCTACACTTTGCCTTCAAGAAACCTGGGCCATAACTAACTTCTCCTTTGATAATTATTACACATATTGTAGCTCTTCTATTGTTTCTAAGAAACGTCATGCAAATGGAAGAATAGCTATTCTACTACAAGTCGATTATGCATGGAAATATGGAGTCCTCTATCATCCTAATAATATAGTTTAGAGCATAAGTTTTGACTTTCACTGATCCACATTAAAATGTGCATGTTCATTATTTAATGCCGATTTCAGAACAACATAAAGTTGCTGTTAACTTTTGATTTTATTATATCTTTGATTAATAAGGAGCGTATTGATTATTTATTAATCATGGAGAGTTTAATGCCAAAATTTCTAATCCATTGTTAGATGTGTATAGAGATACCAATATGGACGAAGCCCGGCCCATCAGTGCAGCAACTCATTTAGATCACTATAAATCTGATAGATGTAGTGTCATTTTGTTATCAAAGCTGAGGGAAATGGAGAGCGGGTGGCTCAATAGTTAATAGACCCTTTGAAGATGTTCTATCTAAACCAACTCATAGAGCCCCTACTGGTTCCTCACTCAGGACCTGATTCACAAAGGTAAACTTACACCTTTATATAAGTTTACAATTTTTGGGAATTCACAAAGGAATTTTATGAGTAGTATCTTTACGACTGCAGAGACTCCACACTACTGGTGGAGACTCAACACACAAAAAGATAGGCAGTTGTAAAGATACTACTCGTAAAAATGTTTCGTGAATTCCCAAAAATTGGAAACTTACATAAAAGTGTAATTTTTCCTTTGTGAATCAGTCAATCAATCAGGGGTTTGTTAAAGCGCGACTACTCACCCGTAAGGGTCTCAAGGCGCATGGGGTGGGGGGGGTGCAGGTTCCATTCCATCAAGGAGGGGGTCTGTCGAAGAGCCAGATTTTGAGGTTTTTTGCGAAGATGGGGAGCGATGTTGTCTGTCTGAGGTGGAGCGGAAGGGCGTTCCAAGCTTTGGCCGCGAGGAAGGAGAAGGAGCGGCCTCCTGATCTGGTCTTTCTGGTGCGGGGGACCATGGCGTAGGAGAGCTGGGCTGATCGTAGGGTCCTTTGGGGTGTGTGGAATTTGAGTCGGCTGTTCAGGTATGCTGGTCCGGTGCCGTGGAGGGCCTTGTGTGCGTGGGTGAGCATCTTGAAGGTGATTCTCACCTCGACAGGGAGCCAGTGGAGTGTGCGCAAGTGCTGGGAGATGTGGCAGTGTTTTGGCAGGTTGAGGACCAGTCTTGCGGCGGCGTTCTGGATGTTCTGTAGCTTTGCGGGTGAGGTTTTTGTTTATTCTGGCGTAGAGTGCGTTGCCGTAGTCGAGTCTGCTGGTGACCAGGGCGTGAGTGATGGTCTTTCGGTGTTCAAGGGGGATCCATTTGAAGGTCTTACGAAGGAGGCGGAGGGTGTGGAAGCAGGAAGACGAGACAGAGTTGATCTGGCGGTCCATTTTGAGCTCGGAGTCCAGGATGATTCCCAGGTTGCGTGCGTGGTCTGTGGGGTTGGCGGGTTTCCGAGGGCGGGGGACCACCAGGTGTCGCTCCAGGCGTCGGGGTTTGGGCCCATGATGAGTACTTCTGTTTTGTTGGTGTTTAGTTGTAGGCAGCTGTTTTTCATCCATTTGGCGACGGCTTCCATGCCTTCTTGAAAGTTGCGTCTGGTGGTGTTGGGCTCGTTGGATAGGGAGAGGATGAGCTGGGTGTCGTCTGCGTATGACACGATGTTGAGTCCGTAGGTTCTGACGATGGGGGCGAGTGGAGCCATGTAGATGTTGAAGAGCGTCGGGCTGAGGGAGGAGCCCTGGGGGACTCCGCAGGTGGTAGGTTTGGGGTCCGAGAGGAAAGGGGGGAGTCTGACCCGCTGCGTCCTGCCGGAGTGGAAGGAGCGGATCCAGTCGAGGGCCTTGTCCTGGATTCCTGCGTCGTAGAGTCTGCGTATTAGGGTGCAGTGGGAGACTGTGTCGAACGCCGCTGATAGGTCGAGGAGGATGAGGGCTACTGTTTCTCCTTTGTCCAGTAGGGTGCGGATGTCGTCTGTTGCGGCGAGGAGGGCGGTTTCCGTACTGTGGTTTTTTCTGAAGCCGGATTGGGAGGAGTCGAGGATGTTGTGTTCTTCAATGAAAGTGGCGAGTTGGCTGTTGATGGCTTTCTCAATGACTTTCGCTGGGAACGGGAGCAGGGAGATGGGTCTGTAGTTTTTGAGGTCGGTGGGGTCCGCTGAGGGCTTCTTTAGGAGGGGGTTTACCTCGGCGTGTTTCCAGTCGTCGGGGAACGAGGCGGTCGACAGGGAGCGGTTGATGGTGTGGCAGAGCATGGGTGCGATTGTGTTGGCGGCTCTGTTGAAGATGTGGTGGGGGCAGGGGTCCGTGGGGGCTCCTGAGTGGATTGACTTCATTGTCTTCAGTGTGTCTTCGGTGGTGAGGGCTGTCCAGTCGTCAATCGCTGGTTTCCGGCTGTCGGGGGTGGTTGGTGAGGGTTCAGTGTGTTGGTTGTCTTCGTCGAAGTTGTCGTAGATGCTCTTGATTTTGTGGTGGAAAAAGGTGCTGAGTTTGTCGCAGAGGTCTTGTGAGGGAGGGATGTCGGTAGACTCACTGGTGGGTTGGTGTCAGGGTGCTGGAAAAAGGAGCAAAGACTCTCCAGTGCTCCTCCGTATCTTGTAATGAGCCCGTTGTTAAGAGATCACCCGCTCGCAAAAGGCTGCGGGTGATCGTCGCGCACAGCCGGTCATTTCTTCCTGTACTCCCAACAGGGAGGACCGCAGAGGCAGTGGCTGGTCTAGTCTTGCGCTCCTGGACGCGAGCGCGAGGTCTGGACCAGCTGTGAAGTGCGCCGGTTGATTGTGGAACCGCACACTTCACCAACGGAATTTCTGGGTTAAGTAGCGAAAAGACAGGCTTCTAGTTAGGTAGAAATAGAGTAGTTTTGGGAGCTAGGCTTAGGCGTAGGATAGAGCGTTTCGGTTCGTCGGTTAGTTAGGTAAAAGGCAAAGAGAAAATTATAAGTTAGAAGGAAAAATAAATAGAAAGAAATAAAAGCAGAAGTTTAAAAGAATTACCATACTCACCATCCAGAATCTCAGTTCCTGACCTTCCTTCGTCGTCCTGTTGATGGCGTTGATTTCTGAAGTACCTACGGAACAAAACAGAAGCGAATTAACGAAGAAGAGAAAGTAAGGCAGAGTGTGTGAGAGAATAAAGGAATGAAAGAGAGAAAATAAGAAAGTCTATAATGTTTTAAAGTATCAAATTATCGTTGCCATACAGAGCTCAGAGGAATTAAAAAATCGCATTTGAAAGAATAAAAGAGGAGCGAAAGCCTTAGACACTCTGGGTAAGGAAAGAGCCAAAGGGGAGAGTGGGAGAGTGGGGGGAAGTAGAAGGGAATTAGTAATTATGTGTTCTTCTGTTGCAGTGCTTCCACAAGTTGCTAGACGATAGAGAGGGTGTAAGAAAAGAACAGAACGGAATGCAGAAGTAAGAAGGAGGTGGAAGCGCCAAAGACCAGGCAGTCTCTTCTCTGTCCCATTCCCCTTTCCCCCAGCGGGGTTCACACGGCCGCTGGTAATTACTGAGTAGGTGGCTGTGGGAAAACCAGTGGTGGAATTTGGAAAATCTCGTCGTTCTGCTCCTGGGAGTGTCGGCATAGTGAGTAACCACCGCCCTTGACAGAGTGAAGTGCCCACGTCAATACTCACCCAAGCAGAATGGCAGAAGGGTTCGACTTAAAAGATTTAGGGAATGTTCTTAAGGAAATTCAGCATGAGTTGATGGCAGTCAGGGAGGAAAATAAGGTACTCAAATTGGAAATGGAGGCCACTAGACGCGAGACCAAAGAGATAGCATCTCAGTTGAAGAGCGAAGAGTCTGGGAATAGGTTCCACCCCTCTCCTTCTGGGACCAGTATATTTAATCAGAGTTCCGCAGTTAGTGGGGGTCAGCTACGCAGGTCATTCATTCCTTGGCGCCTGTAATTCCTTTGGCTCCGCCAGAACAGCTTTGGTGGGGATCCCCAAAAGGCCCAAATTATTTTAACCCAGTGCTCTTTGCATTTCATGTGTCGGCCCACTGTCTTCCCGGATGCACAGTCTCGAATAGCCTTCATCCTATCTTACCTGAATGGAGACGCAGCTTCGTGGTCTATGCCCTTGGTCACTCAGGATTCTCCAATTTTATATAACTTCGAGGAATTCAAGAAAGAGTTTCTGCGAATTTTTGATCGTCGACAGGTGGCACAGGCTACAGATAATGAACTACTGGAGTTGAGGCAAGGGAATCGAGAACTAGTCACCTACCTAGCCCAATTTAACAAACTTGTTGTCGAAACAGATTGGCCTGAGGCCAAAAGGGCAGCCTTGTTCTATCGGGGTTTAAAAGATGATTTGAAAGACGCCCTGTCACAGATTCCAAATCGCCCCACAGAAGTATCTGCTTTGATTGATTTAGCTTTGGAGATGGACTATCGACAAACGGAAAGAAGAGGTGAAAGACGACGTGAATTTCGACCCAGTGTACCTCGCTTTGATCGAGTCAGGTCGGAAGTTGTTAAGTCTGGAGATAGAGAGCATGGTGTAGAACCCATGCAAATTGGAACTATCAGAGGCCCCCTTTCCAAAGAAGAAAAAGAAAAGCGTCGACTGAATAACCTATGCCTTTATTGTGGGATCAGCGGTCACTTTATAAAGGAATGTCCCAAGAGACCCAAAATCTACAAGAAGGAAAACTCTCTGCACCACCAGTAAATGGAGTTGGGCTGGTGGTTGCAAACAAGAATACAACTCCAATCTCTCACCAAGTGGCGAATACACTACAATCTTCTGCTCCACACCTCATTCTGACGATGACTTTAAAGTTTCAAGATCAAGTTCTTTTGGGAGTGGTCGTGATGTTGGATTCAGGAGCCACGGAAACTTTGCGATCTCAAATATGCCTCCAGAATTGGGTTGAAAGCTTTACTGAAAGAAAGAAGCGAAGCAGTCAGAGCCGTTGACGGAACAAATTTGTCTTCCGGTCCCATAACCAGTCATACTGAACTAGTGGAACTTGTCTCAGTAGAAGGTCATAAGGAGGAAATTCAATTCAACTTAATCGATGCCCCACAGTTCGGAATTATCCTAGGGTTGCCTTGGTTAACTGAACACAACCCAACAATTAACTGGAGCGATCGAACAGTGAAGTTTAACTCGAGCTATTGTTTGGAACATTGCTTCGGTGAAAAGCAAAAAGACCGAGATGAAAACCCAGCAGCCTTACTATGCGAACAAGGGATGATGGTTTGTGCTGTGCAAACTGTGAGCTTACCAGTTGAATATCAGGAGTTTGCTGAAGTTTTTAGTGAATTGGAGTCAAAGAAATTGCCCCCACACCGGTCGTATGACTGCAAAATTGATTTAGAACCCGGAGCAAATCTTCCTTGCAGTCGTATATATGCTCTTACCGAGGCTGAGAACCGTCATCTTAAGGATTACATTCAGGAATATTTGGAAAATGGCTTCATACGTCCATCACAGTCCCCAGTTTCTTCGCCGTTGTTTTTCGTTCCAAAACGTGACGGAGATCTGAGAACGTGTATTGATTATCGCGCCCTGAATAAAATTACTATCAAGAATCGTTATCCCCTCCCTCTGATTTCTGTTCTACTAGACCAACTAAAAGATGCCAAGATCTTCACAAAATTAGATTTGCAGGGAGCATATCATCTAATTCGAGTGAGAAGCGGAGATGAATGGAAAACGGCGTTTAGAACCAAGTATGGATTGTATGAGTACCAAGTCATGCCCTACGGGTTAAGCAACGCCCGGCTGCTTTCCAATACTTCATTAATGATGTCCTGAAAGATTTCATAGATCAGTGCGCTATCGTCTACATTGACGATATTTTGATTTACTCCTCATCTGAAGAAGAACACCAACACCAAGTCAAAGGAGTTTTGCGTTGTCTGAAGGAAAATGAACTTTACGTAAAACTGGAGAAATGTGCTTTTGGAGTGAAATCTGTAGACTTTTTGGGATTTGTGATTGCCCCGGAAGGTCTAACCATGGATGTTAAAAAAATTGAGGCGGTATTGAATTGGCCTCCTCCAACCTCGGTGAAAGAAGTACAGAGCTTCATTGGATTTGCAAATTTCTATCGCAGATTCATTCGAGATTTTTCCCTGAAGGTAGCACCAATAACTAGGTTGCTGCGAAAAGGAGTGTTTTTCAATGGTCTTCTGAGGCAGAAGATGCTTTCCAGTTTTTGAAGAAGAGCTTTACCACGGCGCCCATTCTGCTGCATGCGGATCCTGCTCAACCATTTTACCTGGAGACAGATGCCTCTGAGCAAGCCATTGGAGGAGTACTTTCACTGAGACACAAAGAAACTGGGCAGTTGCATCCGGTGGCATATCACTCCAGAAAACTGCAACCAGCGGAAATGAATTACACAATTTCAGATAAGGAACTCCTCGCTATCAAAGATGCTTTCCAAGAGTGGCGACATTACCTTCTCGGAGCCAGACACGTGGTGACGGTATTCACTGATCATCGAAATCTCCAGTTTCTGAAATCGGCCAGGACGCTTACGCCACGCCAACTTAGATGGTCCTTATATTTCGCCGATTATGACTTTGTAATCACATTTCGGCCCGGAAGGAATAACGGAAAGGCAGATGCTTTGTCTCGAATAGACACAGATGGAAAGAAGATTCTCATTAGTGATCAAAACATAATTCCAGAAACTAAGATCATTGGAGCCACAAGTGAGAAAACTCTCGTGGAAAAGGTTAAAGAAGCCTTAACTTCTGAAGAAATGCAAAGTTGGGCTCTGAAGGATCCAGCTCGGGAGATTATCGATGGAGTACCATTTCATTCCAAGGCCTTGTATTTACCAATTCAAGAACTTCAACAGCAAGCGTTGATCGACTGCCATGACAATCCGTTGGCTGGTCATCCAGGAATCCATCGAACTGAGGAGTTGTTAAAGAGACAATTTTGGTGGCCTGGGTTGCCTGCTGATGTTCGAGTTCATGTGGAAGGCTGTGGGACTTGTGCAATGGGGAAGACAGATAAGCGGGCTCCTCAAGGGTTATTGAGACCTTTACCTACCCCACCATATCCTTGGCACACAGTAACCATGGATTTAATAGTAGAGCTACCCTCTAGTCAAGGATTCAGTTCTGTATTAGTTATGGTAGACGCCTTTTCCAAAATGTCGCATTTTGTTGCCCTGAAAGGAATTCATCTGCAAGACAAATTGCCACTCAATTCATCCAAAGTGTGATTAAGTTACATGGCATACCCAAGGTTTTGATCACAGATCGTGGGTCTCAATTTCTATCTCATTTCTGGAAGGCTTACACTAAGGGTTTGGGAATTGAAACGCGTTATTCAACGAGTTTTCATCCACAAACAGAAGGGCAAACAGAAAGGGCAAACCAAGAGTTAGAAAAGTATCTTAGGCTGTTTCTTTTGGATCAAAAGGGAGAGTGGCCCGATCTTCTTTGGACCGCAGAGTTTGCGCATAATAATGCAAAGAATGCCTCTACTGGTTTTCCCTTTTTACTTGAATTACGGAAGGCATCCAAATTCTGTGGTTTCCTCTCAAGAAGTGTTGGTGCCAGCGGCTCAAGATTTTGTACAACATCTTAGTGAGGTACATGAGTCTGCCACTAAGAACTTAAGGAAAGCTAAAGAACGCTACAAGCAAAGTGCAGATAAGAAGAGAAGACCAGAGCCAGATTTGCATGTAGGGGACAGGGTTTGGTTAAATACCAAGAATCTCAAACTTAAAGGAAATCGAAAATTCCAACCCCGTTTTGTAGGTCCCTTTTCTGTGGAACAAATAGTGAATCCTGTGACTTTCAAACTAAAACTGCCTCCCCAGCTGAAGATACACCCAGTGTTTCATGTTTCCATTCTAAAAAGGTTTCACCCCATTTGAAAGAGTTGAGGAGTAGAGAACCCATTTTAGTAGAAGGACAAGAAGAATTTGAAGTTAAAAGAATCTTAGACTCCAAGTCTGTTTGAGGTAAAATTTTCTATCTCGTAGATTGGAAGGGTTTTGGCCCCGAGAATAGGTCTTGGGTGGAACAATCAGATGTTCATGCTCCCCGATTAACCAAAAATTTTCACTCACAGTATCCTCACAAGCCTCAGCCCGGAGGCTTAATCTTGCGAGGGGGTACTGTCAGGGTGCTGGAAAAGGAGCAAAGACTCTCCAGTGCTCCTCCGTATCTTGTAATGAGCCCGTTGTTAAGAGATCACCCGCTCGCAAAAGGCTGCGGGTGATCGTCGCGCACAGCCGGTCATTTCTTCCTGTACTCCCAACAGGGAGGACCGCAGAGGCAGTGGCTGGTCTAGTCTTGCGCTCCTGGACGCGAGCGCGAGGTCTGGACCAGTTGTGAAGTGCGCCGGTTGATTGTGGAACCGCGCACTTCACCAACGGAATTTCTGGGTTAAGTAGCGAAAAGACAGGCTTCTAGTTAGGTAGAAATAGAGTAGTTTTGGGAGCTAGGCTTAGGCGTAGGATAGAGCGTTTCGGTTCGTCGGTTAGTTAGTTAGGTAAAAGGCAAAGAGAAAATTATAAGTTAGAAGGAAAAATAAATAGAAAGAAATAAAAGCAGAAGTTTAAAAGAATTACCATACTCACCATCCAGAATCTCAGTTCCTGACCTTCCTTCGTCGTCCTGTTGATGGCGTTGATTTCTGAAGTACCTACGGAACAAAACAGAAGCGAATTAACGAAGAAGAGAAAGTAAGGCAGAGTGTGTGAGAGAATAAAGGAATGAAAGAGAGAAAATAAGAAAGTCTATAATGTTTTAAAGTATCAAATTATCGTTGCCATACAGAGCTCAGAGGAATTAAAAAATCGCATTTGAAAGAATAGAAGAGGAGCGAAAGCCTTAGACACTCTGGGTAAGGAAAGAGCCAAAGGGGGAGAGTGGGAGAGTGGGGGAAGTAGAAGGGAATTAGTAATTATGTGTTCTTCTGTTGCAGTGCTTCCACAAGTTGCTAGACGATAGAGAGGGTGTAAGAAAAGAACAGAACGGAATGCAGAAGTAAGAAGGAGGTGGAAGCGCCAAAGACCAGGCAGTCTTTTCTCTGTCCCATTCCCCTTTCCCCCAGTGGGGTTCACACGGCCGCTGGTAATTACTGAGTAGGTGGCTGTGGGAAAACCAGTGGTGGAATTTGGAAAATCTCGTCGTTCTGCTCCTGGGAGTGTCGGCATAGTGAGTAACCACCGCCCTTGACAGTTGGGCGAACTCCTTGATGATGCTGAAGAGTTCCTTGCTGTTGTGCGCGTGGGTGGAGATTCTGTCTTCAATCGCTTTTTTCCTCGTTTCTCTGATGAGTTGATGGTGAGCGTTGGTGGCGGCTCTGAAGTTGTTGTGGGCTTCTGTGGATTTGGTGTTCCTCCAGGCCTTTTCGAGGCGGCGGCATGTGCGTCTGGACTCTTGAAGTTCGGTGGTAAACCATCTGGCTTTCATGGCGCGGGTATTGTTGTTTTTCTTGAGGGGGGCTATGGTGTTGGTGCTGTCCGAGATCCATCTATGCAGGGTTCGGGCTGCGGTGTTGGGGTCGTCGTTTTCCGCGATGGTTGGGGTGGAGTTGTTGAGTGAGGAGGTGAGCTGGTCATCGGTGATTTTGGTCCAGTTTTTTCGTGGGAGCAGGTGCTGGTGTCTGTGGATGGTGGGTGTTCTGAAGGTGAAGTGGACGCAACGATGGTCGGTCCATGGGAGTTCGGTGGTGTGGCTGAAGGTGATGGAGTTTCCTGTAGTGAAGAGGGGGTTGAGGGTGTGTCCTGCTGAGTGCGTGTGCTCGGTCACGATCTGTCGGAGTCCAATGTTGTGGAGGTTGTCCAGGAGGGATGTGGTGTTGGGGTCCAGTTGGTTGTCGAGGTGGAAGTTGAGGTCTCCCAGCAGGGTGTAGTTGGTGGATGCGATGGCCTTCGGGAAGATAATGTCCGTGATGGAGTTGGCGAAGGGTCTGCGGGGTCCAGGGGGTCGGTAGATGAGGGTTCCTCGGAGGGTGGCGGTGGGGCTGGCCAGTATCTTGAAGTGAAGGTGTTCCATCAGTTCTGTGGGCTCGTTGGGGAGTGTGCTCAGGCGGAGGCTGGATTTGTGGACGATGGCGATTCCTCCTCCTGGGTGGATGGGGCGGTCCTTCCTGGAGATCTTGTATCCTTGGGGGATGGCAATGTCCGGTCCCGAGGTGGTGTTGGTCCAGGTTTCGGTGAAGAACGCTACGTCCGGGGTGGTGCTGTCGAGGAGGTCCCAGATTTCTGTGGCGTGTTTGTGGAGGGATCGGACGTTGAGGAGGATGCATTGCAGGGTCTTCGGTTCGGTTGTGTTCTTGTGGGCGGGTTGTGCTGGATCCGTGTTCTTGGCGGTGCTGCAGGTGTGCCGGCAGCGGTGACAGCTGAAGGGTCCGTGGGTGTCGGCTGGTGATGCTAGCTTGCAGTTGTTGTTGCGGCCTGGGTTGAGTGTGTGGAGTGCTGCTGGGTCGTAGCGTTGGTGGGGCGGAGGTCCAGGGTTCCTGGCGCTGGTCGCGGTCGGGCACAGACGGGCTTGCCTGTGACGCGCCTTCGGCACGCCAGCAGTGCGCCCGCTGCCCGCGGCCGCTGTGCGGCTGCGCAGCGGCCGCCATTAAGTAGGGGTCGGGGAGGGCTGGACAGCTGGGAGGCGGGAGCGGGAGGGGAGCTGGATTGTGCCGGTCGCGCTGGGGGGGGAGTGGCTGCGAGGGCAGCAGCGGTGGGGAACGGTAAAGGGAGGAAATAAGGGAAAAAGAAAAAAGGGAAAATAAGCAGAAATATGGCACAAAAGAGCAGGGATGCAGAAAAGTGCAGAAAGGTGAAAGATAAAAGAGGGTAGAAAAAGCGAGTGAAAACGAGTGAAAGAGCAGACCCAAATTCATTATAAGATATTGAATTATGCATTATTTGTTCTGCAGTCAGCAGGCCAGGCAGTAAAATACATTAAATGAACACTCAATTCTAAGTAAAAATATGGATGTATCTCAACAAAGGATCACTGAAAGGCATGAGAGTGTTGTAGCACTGTGATTAAGAAGTCTTTCTGTCATATTCAAAGAAAGTAAAAATATATTGTGTCAGTTCGTGAAATGTTACCGGCATGCATAGAGTGGTTAAATAATTAAGAGGGGGTATCATTCTAAAATGTGAACAGTATATAGCTAATTGTGTATCTACAATTGACCAAATAGGAATGAGCCATCATAGAGAATGACTAGAACGCTCACTGTGGTCTGAATAAAGTAGCCTCGTTGGGAGACCGTTTCCAAATGTTTTCAAAAGTTGGGCCAAGCTGATAAAAAATATACTTAAAGGAAACATGCTGACACTGGGTTACAAAGGAAAAAAGCAAGCAGATCTTTTATGGCATGATCTACAAAGTACAGCCCAGGGAAATAATTCCAGACAATTCTAGCACATTATAGCAAGATCCTTTCCTTTACAACCAGAGTAAATAGATTGGTAATTTGAATTCCTCAGCAAGAAAGCTAAGAATACATTTTTAAGCATTAGACTCTTATAACACAGACATCTCTGCTGGATCAGGACTTCACCTCTGATTGTGCTTTGCTATCTCCTGCGACAGCAAAAAAGATAGCCAGATTTATTCATAGAGCTGGATCCTCAGGGGAGATCTGGCAGAATCCAATACAAATAGTAGTGTTTAAAAAGGACCCCAATTTATGGGGCGATCGATTAGCTTCCCTCTTTTAGTACTATTATAAAATGGAATTCATTCTGAAATCTTGTGGTAGGGAACATAATACTCCCACATTTCAAAAAGGGATTTCGTGCATTCAGTAGGGAAGATTCTTAGAGCACCGTCAGACATGGACCACTGAAAAGGCATTATTCCCTGTGTACAATAGTAATTCACACCAAATTGCTCAACACTCAATAACACAGCCATATTACAAACCATACTCCAAAGGTATGTTAGAGCAAAGGAACAACCAGTCTAAATTGCTTTTATTGATTTCTGGATAGCCTTCAACCGACCTAACAAACTAAGGGCCTCATTCTGACTTTGGCGGTCTTGGGACCGCCATTGCATTCTGTCGGTCCCATCACCCGCATACCTGGTGATCCGACCACCGGATCACTATGCGGGCGGTGAGACCACCAACAGACTGCCGCAAAACCGCCACCACCAACAGGATCGTAGGATACTAAGGGGCACATGCATCAAAGGTTTTTGAAGCGCAAACGGTGCGATTCGCAAAAATCGGCCGTTTGCGCCCGCAAAAAGGCCTTTTGCGATGCATTAAAGTGTTAGGCACTCGCAATTTAAGAAATCGCAATTTATTGCGATTTCTTAAATTGCGATTGCATTTAAGGAATCGCAATTTGCGATTCCTTAAATGCAATGCTAGAAGCACTTAGAAATAGCGAATTCGCTATTTGGGGCCGCAAAATACAGAGAAATTACTCTGGTCTGTATTTTGCAAAAACCTTGAAAAATGCACTAAAGTGCATTTTTCAAGGTTTCAGGTTACACACACACATGCCCTTGGGGCATGTGTGTGCGCAACATGGGTGCACATCACATTTTCAGGGGTGCAACAGGGTGTCATTTTGACACCTTTGCACCCTTGAAATTGCATGCGCAATTTGCGAGTACCTATTGGTACTTGCAAATTGCGCATGCAATTTCCCATTCATTCCTATGGGCCTGTAGGCCCATAGAATGGGAAGCCATTCCTTAATTGCGACTCGCAATTTGCGAGTCGCAATTAAGGAATGTTTAGGAATCGCTATTTTAATAGCGATTCCTACATGCATAGGCTTTTGAGAGTCCTTAATTGCGATTCCTTAATAATCGCAATTAAGGACTCGCAAAAGCTCTTCTTGATGCATGTGCCTGTAAGTCTCTGAAAAAATTGGCTGAGTTTGAGATAACTATGACCTTCCCTAAAATAATCCTTGCTCTACACTTTTTCACATGGTGCAATGTGCTAGTGTTGTCGTGTAGTTCCTATAAAACCTATACAGGATCTGCACGTTTGGAAAACATACACTGCGGGTTTGGTTTCCAGACTGATTCCAGACACCCCACCAGATATGTTGACCTGTATACCAGCTAGCCACTAGAAACTCCTCTTACCAAGGAGAGAATAGTTCTTGGCAACTATCGAACATGACAACTCTGATCCCTCAGGACCGTGGAAACAGTGTACTACTTTTCGCTCAGTCACTCGTGCTCACTTAGTCTCAGAGAGATACACAGAATAAACAGGACGTTTGTCAATAAGTATTTATTGAACAGTCGTTATTCTAGTGTAAAATAGGTGTGATGAAACAATCATTAGACAGTAACAGATATAGATGATTAGAAGCACTAGGAAAGTAAAAGGATGGTAGATTTCTACCATTTTGCTATAATCATAAATCCAGGCAAGCACATAAAATACATGACAATAAAATGCGTACTCTACGATGCTACCCTAACTAGATGTACCTAAGTGTACCTAGCATGTATGTAGGTGTTAAGCCAAGAATACCTCTAGGATAACGTCAACCCCATTACCTGAAGTGAGAGACTGTAGGACCTCGTCTTGGCCTCGAGCTGGACACCCCACAAGGGATGTTAGACCACTGCGAGTTGGAGTATCTGCATGCAGGAGCCGCAGCATCTTGCATCAGTCTGTCGGCAGGGAAGTCCTGATCTCCTCTGACTATCTCAGCAAGATGTGATGTTTATATACCCAAAGGTATCCCCAGGGGTTCTACCTTGCTGTGCCACTGTCGGACTTAGGATGACATCGGGAATGAACCTTGTACATAGTTGTTATGCAGGAGATGGTAGTCCTGCCGAGTTTCCAAGAATCCAAGGATCCTCATGCATAATGTATGAAGCTATTGTTCAGGGAAAACACCACGTTCTGTAAGCAGTACTGTAACTAGGTAAAGGGTCAGTCCTAGCAGCCCGTTATGTATGTAGTGTAGGGACGAATATAGGTGAAAGGTTGGGATGTTACCCTGGCTTATATTGGGGTACCTATATGGAATATAACACCCACTCCTTATCCGACCGGACGACATAACCTAATTCTAACATACTACCTAACTAGGTACTGGTACGCAAACATATGTAGTGAAAACCATAGTTCTGCTAAAAAAATGTTAAAAATTCTAAAAAGTGCTAAAACAGAAGAATTGTCACTCAAGCAATAGCTCTACTGTGTCCGTATATAGTTTGAACAACTACAAGCATCGGAAAGCCATCTAGGTCATAAAAAGTGTCAATTTGTTTTGGAGTTCCAATTTGGAGTTTGTTTAAAAAAGGCCAAATTTTTCCCAACACACGACGAGCCAAATGTTTATGTGTCCTGGCTGGTAGACGCAACATTGCTGTTGCCTGCCTTCGCAGACGACGATCCCTGTAACACCTCGCAGATTACGTCAATCGAGCACAGATGATCTTCCGTACTGCCTGCAGCCGATGCTGGGGAAGCCTGTGCGCCATCCAAGGCCTGGGTGTCAGTGGAGGAGCTGGTATCCATTCCAACAGGAGCAGAGAGTTCCTGTGGAGGCTCTAAGAATGCCACCATCAACATAGGAATATGCTGGGGACACTGCAGAACATGGGCCGTTAGCGGGTCCAGCAATGCATCAACGTCCGCTTGCGCAACCAATGGAAGTGTCAGAGATCCAACACGCATTCTTCTCCACAGAACAGGCATCGGAGAACAGGTAAGATGCAGTCCATCTAGACTGGTCTAAATGACAGGAATCAAGAGGCGCTTAGTTCCCGTAGGCGAGGTGTGCCCAGATGTTGTACCATGCGATCACAGTATTTACGCTCCAGGAGCACTGTTTCCATCTCCTTGGTTACTGGGACGTCCATTGCGTAGCAGAAAAATTACAATCAGGATACCTGCTATTTGAAACAGTATCAGCGGAAGTCCTCCAAAAATGCTTCAGAATACGGAGTGTACAAAGTTTGGTATAACTCAGAGGACCGTCTGAAAGGTGCTTAACAGTCCCAAACCTATGGTCTTAAATAGATGTACTATACCTGTTGTATCAGGCATGTTAAAGATAAGATTTACCATTTCTGCAAAATGGAAGGGGCAGTTCGTATGTATGAGTGCCTGTATCTCTGCCGAGGACCTTGCTACTTGGAGATCAAAAGTCTCCTGGGCGGAGGTTAAGGGCACGGTTTTCTGTAAAAGCATGGCTTTCATTCTGCTCAGAGTATCAAACCGTATAAAGGAAACATTCAACGAGGGCCATAGCAGCGCCTCCCTGACTGTGGGTGTCGGTGGAAACAATACTTGCATACAGCAAGTAACCCTGGAGCTCACGGTGACTAGATATGAGATGCCCGGAAGCATCCCACAACAATCTTGATCGTTCAGCATCAAGTAACTCCCATTCGAAAGTAGCTTGAATACCGGGGAAATTACGACTCCTGGGGTACCCCTCAAATGACAGGATAGGTTTGCAACTGAAACGTTGCAGGCCCCGTGTAGCATAATATCCTGGCATATGAGAGATCCACTTAAAGCGTTCTCACAGTTTGTACCGCTTAGAAGCACTTCAAGATCCCCACTCCTGCATCGAAATCTGTACGGTAATTCCCAAGATTCCTTGATGAATTCCCTACCCATTTCTTCATATCTGCCTGCCTGTTGTAGTTCAAGGCAATACTGAAACTGGAAAGGTGTGATCGGTAATGTTATATGGCCATGGATTAGCCATTCTGTGGATGGTGATTCTGCCACAGTAAAAGGTAATCTGTCCAGTTTTTCAATATGCAGCATTGTATATTTTGCTCCCATTTGTCCCATTTTCATCTGTTTTTCCGTTAGATTGTATGCAGAAAACAGTGACGTACTGTTGATAAAACGCCAAGGCACATAACCTGCGAGCAATGATTGCAGCGTCCAGCTCAGTAACATAATAGAACGTAATTGTGATTATCCGTGCTGTAGTATGGACAAATCCTGTTCTAGTACAACAATAGCAGAAGATATAATGTTGCCCAGTGAATAAATCCTGGAAGTTAACGTAGTCATGCCATTGTCAACTGCGGCTAACGCCTTTTCTAGGTTAATCCTTTCTATTTCTCGTAATCTCTCCGCTGCTTCTTGTTGGGAGATTTCCCAAATTTCATTATAGACAGTATAATAGAAATAGTTTTTGACATGGCTTTCTGGGACCTAGTAAAAAATCCTGTAGGTCCACATCCTCTGTCAGTAAGGATAAGTGTTGTTTCACCTGTTGTAGCGTTGAGGTTTTTAGCCAATCGAGGCACAACTTCTCAACACTGTATGATATCACCACCCCTGGATGTTCTCTTTGTACATAGCATGGGTCAGGCCTATGGATACTGAACCCTTCGATTGCACCCCTGAATCTTTCCTGACATATATTAGTGTCTGTGGGCCAAACCAACCATTCCTTCCAATTGGGGTCTGATCTATTGTATTGTAAAATGTCATCTAATGTATCCCCTTGCAGTGATGTATAATTACCCTCGGCCTGTGATGGTGTTGGAATCTGAGGTGTGTTCAAATCCTTGTTCTTAGCTATCCCAAGACAGGAAGTCTGTTGCACAGTTTCATTTAGAAATATCATCTGCTGAGGAATGAGGCATGCTCTAAATAGCGCTTCTGTTCCTTGGACTTGCCAGTCTCTAGAACTCCAGACTGATTTTAAGTCTATAGTGTCTTTCCATAAGTCGAAACCCTGTTCAGACAGTTGGGTAATAAAGGAAGCAGAGTAAATCTGTTTGGTGTTGGTCAGCATATTTTTCTGGGCAGGTGTAGGTGCAACCTTATAGTTATTTGAGGTCGGGTATGAAACATTATACCCTGAAAAATATGAAAATTTCTGTGCAAACGTTTTCGAACTACTTTTCGGTGGTGTTGGGCAATGTTCCCATTGGGGATATGTGAAAGCATTCCTAGGGGTACTGGATTTGTATAGAAATTGATGACCATAATGTTGGTAACAATACATGTTGTTAAAGTCTGATGTGTCTTCCAACATTTCATTACTAGAAAATGCGGTGGATAGTTCTAAATCAGACAACATGTTATTTACAGTTTCAAAATCCCAATCATCGGAAAATGTACTGGAGGAAATGATATCATTTAAGGAAATTTTAAATAAATGTGGTATTTTTAAAAGTTTGTTCGGGCCAAATATGTCATAATCAACCTTGTCCCATGCTATACCATCAGGTATAGGAACTGCTGTAAGTTCACTGATGACAAGTCCCTTTGTTCACGATGTGATGAAACATGAGGTTTCAGGATTAAGTACACTCTTGATGCTGCAGAGCTTTGGCGAAGGTAAGTTCCATTTATAAGTAAGCAAAAGACAGTTACTAAGCCTATCCAGAAAAGAAAGAAAAGTATCCCGGTGCTTATCCAAAGTTCTATCCAAGGTGACACCAGGTAAGTCTTTTTAAGAAAAATGAAGAAGTCTTTGATTTGTTGTTGACGAGATATTGGGGCTGGGGTTGTTTCAGATTCACTCGGATCCAAGGAAAAGGTATCGAAGTCGATGAAATAGCCAGATGCAGTTTGATCTATTTTTGGTAGCTCAGCAGGTTTTGTTGAACTTGTAGATGGCTCTTGTTGACACATGTTTATGTAGACATCAGTTTTAGGTCGATTGGAAATTTGTCTTTCATTTTGATTTTGAATTTCTGTATCAAGAGGAACGAGTTCCATGGCATTGTTGCATAGTCCATCATTTCGTATGGGAAACTCTTCAAACGTGATGAGCCTTTCCGTCTAAACTTCCTGTATAGTAGTGAGAGGAGGGTGTCGGCTACCCAGGAGTCCATGAGGCCTACTATTCAGTATCGGCCACATAGTGTGGTTTTATCAGATCAATGGAGACAAATCTTTTCTCCTTTTTTTCGGCAAGAGGTGGCAGAAGTACAGTTCTTGTTCCTTCAACTGCCAAGACAGGTACAGGCTTTCTGTATGATGGCCCAAATTCTTTTTTGTCGGTTATCTTTTCCCTGAACAGATCCCCGACATTTGGAATCCAGGCAGGTCTTGCCGTGACTGACTTGACTTCCCCAGTGGTGGACCTTTTCACTTGGACATTGCTCTGTAGTGCCCTTGATTCATTCAGAAAAACAGCCAAACGTTTATTGATGTCAAAAGGTTTTTCATCCGCCACTGTGCCTTCATAATCTAGATCAGGTACCCACATTCTCGTCCCAAATAGGACCTCATAAGGCGTTACCCCCTCCCCCAAAGAGCTTCTTGGCATGTTGTTTAAGGCCCTCTGAACCCCATATAAGTGATTGACCCAACTACCACCTGCGCCTAATACCCTAGCCTTTAAAGACTGCTTTAAGTCCTGGTTTTTCCTCTCCAGGACCGAATTTCCCTCCGGATGGTACGGAGAGGAGTACCGCAATGCTACACCCAAACCTCCCATGGCCTCCTTGTAATCCCTAGAGCTAAACGCGGGGCCACGGTCAGAATGTAATGTGCCAACTGCGTAGGTCCCTATAAAGACTCACAAATCTTTGATAACAGTTTGAGCATCAGCCGAGCGCTGAGGCCATAACCATAGGAATCTCGAGCAGGAATCCAGTGCAACCATTATGTACTTGTGAGCCCCATCAGATTGTAAGGGGCCGCAGTGGTCCAAATAGACACACGCAAGACGTCTGTCTGATATCAATAATGGTGTCTGCGCTGGACGTGTTATGGTTGAGCCCTTCATCTGTTGACATATGTCGCACTTTAAGACATAGACTTTGGTCTGCTTCGTTAACCCTGGCCACCAATATCGTTGTTTCAGTAAAGAAACCGTTGCCGTAACTCCTGCGTGTGCAGAACCAAGACCCTCGTGTGCAGATAAAATTAAGCCTAATCTGCGATCCATGTTTGGTATTACTCTATCCCCCACTCCTGGAATCTGAGCAAAAGGAACGCTGTTTGCATCTAACTTGTAGGAGTACTTGAGTGGAAAACCTTTCGGCAGTGCTTTGTTGTCTTTGCGTGAAGCAATGACAGCTACCATTATCTGTCTGTCTATTCTCGATTTCGAATGAGTGATTGCAGCTACGGATGCAGTTCGTACTGCCCCCTTCGCTGCTTCATCAGCCAATGAATTCCCTTCAACGTGAACGCCATCACGTTGATGACTCAGCGTGTGTATCACGTGAGCTCTTGGTAGTTCGTTTTTCAACTCAGCTACCTGTTCCCATAGCATTTTGTGCTTAATTGTGCCACCTTTTGAGTCTTTAAACCCATTTTGTCCCCAATAGTAAAGATATTCATTGTATGACTGGACACAGTAAAAGGAATTGCACACAATTAGTGTGGGGAATTCTCGATCCGTATTAATCAGTGTCAATAAATGAGCTTTTAGTTCTGCTAACTGAGCCGTGCAGTCTCCTAGAGACTGAGTCTTTGCACAGCTTGGATGGAACTTTCCATACTTCATTTGACCTTTAACAATCGCACAAGCGGCGCTGTACTGTTGTTTACTTCCTATGGCCGGTTGTGCAGATCCGTCAGTATAAATTATGTATTCATACTGATCTAGAGGCATAATTTCATTTGGTAGAGGATATTCTGTTCATATTGCAGGAATGCTTGTGTTTTTAGACTTGAGTCCTACCTGTATTCTACATCTGACGCGGTGAGAGAATTAGACCATTGTATCCATCTCGGATGTAAGGCTTTAGCATTCGGAATGCTTGCCTTTGTCGCAGCCGCTAAGGCTGGTACTGGAGTCACAACAATAATTTGCTTCCCCTGAGCCAGTGCTCTTTCTCTCACTACAGCAGTCTGTACCGCTGTCAGAATTTTTTCTGTAGATGCAAAACGCATCTCAGCGTTTGTGTACAAATGTGATTTGTATGCTATTGGGACAGTTTCACTTTCATTGTATGTTAAGTAGGTGTACCCAGATTGACCCGCAACTATACGTATCACTAGATTGCGAATATTTACACGTGTCTGTAAGTGTTTTGAAGCTATCATGTCAGCTTGTAGGGAACGAAGGGTGTCTATGTGTCCCTGTGTCCATTGCCTAACTGAAAATTCAGGTCTTATGAGGTCGTAGAAAGGTTTAACTCTTTCTGCGTAATCCAAGATGTATGTTCTGCCAAAATTCAGGAATCCCAGTATGGATTGTAAATTTTTCAATGATTTTGGAGGTTGGAGCAGCGCACACTTTTCTAAAAAGTTAGCTGCCAGATTTTTGCTTCAGTTCAAAGTTCATATCCCAAAAATAGGACATTGAGGTGGGCTATTTTTGATTTTTAAAGTTAAATTTGTAGCCTTCAGAGGCAAATCCCAAAATTATGGTGTTCACCCTGGTCAAATGTTCCTCCAGGTCATCATCTGTTAGATAAATTTCATCTACATAGGACAATGCCTCCTCATCCAGATTTTGGAGTAACTCAGTTACCCTGGCGGAAAAAAACCCGGGCTGTTCTTATACCCCTGGGGGAGTCGACAAAATTGCCGCTGTGACCCCAGCGCTCAGAATGCTGTCAAATATCTGCTCTCAGTTGCTATATTTTGGCAGAAAAATCCATTTGAGATATCTAGTGTTGTTTTGTATTTTTTATGCACAATGTTATTCATTAATGCGGCACTGTGTGCGTTTTGTACTGCAAAAGTTTTTGTGTATGAGTTTAGATGTCTATAGTCTAAAACTAGACATTATGAGTTGTCAGGTTTCATTACGGGAAACAAAGGATTATTCAATGAAGAGGTGCAAATTTCAATCACACGTTGGTATTCAAGCTGATCTAAGATCTCCCTGACCTGTTTTTTAGCTTTTTGCTTAATTTGAAACTGTCTCTGTGGAATTGGAGTAGATTTTAATGGTATCACGTGGTGGGTTGAATCTTCATCCCATCCAACATGGTTGTGATAACGTGCAGGAGCAAAGGCTACCGCCTACTCCCGCACGTATGTGTGTTTTAAGTATTGGGGAACGAGGTCGGAAAAAGCTGGCATAATTACCGTTTCTCCCTTTGGGCAATCCATAACAATAGAAGGTGGCCAATCTCTTTCAGCTAAAAGAATGTCGTAGCCAAAAGTCAGGTTCTCCCAAAAGAGACATTTAATTTTTCTGGGCTTGTCCCCTTCCATTTGTAGTGTTATTTCATGTAACCTATGTGGAACACTTACCCTAGTATCAGGCGTTTCCACCGTGATATGTTCACTCAACTTCGCTGTCACTAGAAATTCCATCAGGTTCTGGCAAGCTATTGTTACATCTGCTGCGCTGTCTAGCATCGTCAGAGCCCATTCCCCGTTCAGTAGTTGAGTCCTCAGAATTCTGGGCATGTCTAATTTTTAGACCTGCTACTTTCTTCTTTTTGAATTGAGGTGTTGCTTTAGGTTTCTCCTCTTTTTTGGAAGCATAGTCTGAAGTGCGTTGTGCGTCTCTGGACTTTGTACTCTCTTCTTGTCTGTGTTCTGACCGTCCTTCCCTCTCCAAAGTTTTTCGATGAACCCTGAAAGGAACGAGAGGAACGTGTATCAGTGTCCTGATACCTGTCAGGTTTCCTAATGTTGTCCCTATTCCTAAGGTTACACCTCCTTTCGGAGTGCTCCTGTTGAGGAGACCTACCTCTGGATTGAGATCTATTGTCTTTACTCTTTTGTTGTTTGTTATTATCCCATTTCTTCTTTGAAGAAGCAGGTGCTTGCTTGAAGGTATCCTTTTCGGGACTACCCATTAGTTGTGGTTTTATTGCTCTACCCCCCAAAATGTCTCTGCCTAATTCTGCATGAGCACTTTCAATTATTTTTGGTAACTCATGTTCCTGTTGTAGAGGAGAGAACTGCCTTAGGCATTGGCGTATTGCCACCGATGTTGCTTCCCCTTTAATATTTGCTAATATTATAGCTGATACCTGGGCAAAATTTCCTGGTAACTTCATCCCTAAGTTTAGAGCAGGTTCTGCTCCATACTCGTTCTGTATTTGTCTTAATACATATGGTATTACTGCTAATGACGGGATACCATGAGTTCTGGTATATATGGCAGCAAAAACTGTACCCCAAGAGGTACAATCTTCTACCTGGGGTGTTATCTCCATGGTCAAGCAAATTGTTAACATTCTGTGTTTTTCATGTGGGCTGTTGTTTGGAAATACCGCCTCTAGCTGTGTTATTTTTTGAGCCACTCAGAATGGCATTTGTTAACGTCTAGTGGACATTTTACCCATCACTGCGTGTAATGTTTGTGGTGTAATTTTAGTTGTTGATGTTTGAATCGGACCTGTTGGTGTAGCCGTTGCTGGCTGAACTGTGAGTGTCCGCATCACGTACTGTGTCATGTTTCTGTAAAGTCTTATTAGTTCTTTATGAAGTGTAAGTAAGTCTCTTGCTGGCATTGTTTCACTGTCAGGATGTGGTGTGTAGGCCGCTAGAATCGGCCATGTTGCTCCGTCTCTTCCGAGCGGACTGAGTCTTACTTTATTTCTTGTATGGGGGAGGGCGCCTTTAAACCTCAGTTTTGACTTTTAAATAAGTACCAAACCCCATGTCGTGTAGTTCCTATAAAACCTATACAGGATCTGCGCGTTTGGACAACATACACTGCGTGTTTGGTATCCAGACTGATTCCAGACACCCCCACCGGATATGTTGGCCTGTATACCAGCTAGCTCACAGTGCCACTAGAAACTCCTCGTACCAAGGAGAGAATAGTTCTTGGCAACTATCGAACATGACAACTCTGATCCCTCAGGACTGTGAAAACAGTGTACTACTTTTCGCTCAGTCACTCGTGCTCACTTAGTCTCAGAGAGATACACAGAATAAACGGCAGGGACGTTTTTCAATAAGCATTTATTGAACAGTCGTTATTCTAGTGTAAAATAGGTGTGCTGAAACAATCATTAGATAGTAACAGATATAGATGATTAGAAGCACTAGGAAAGTAAAAGGATGGTAGATTTCTACCATTTTGCTATAATCATAAATCTAGGCAAGCACATAAAATACATGACAATAAAATGCGTACTCCTACGATGCTACCCTAACTAGATGTACCTAAGTGTACCTAGCATGTATGTAGGTGTTAAGCCAAGAATCCCTCTAGGATAAAGTCAACCCCATTACCTGAAGTGAGAGACTGTGGGACCCCATCTTGGTCTTGAGCTGGACACCCCGCAAGGGATGTTAGACCACTACGAGCTGGAGTATCTGCATGCAAGAGCTGCAGCGTCTCGCGTCAGTGTGTCGGCAGGGAAGCCCTGATCTCCTCTGACTATCTCAGCAAGATGTGATGTTTATATACCCGAAGGTATCCACAGGGGTTCTACCTTGCTGTGCCACTGTCAGACTTAGGATGACGTCTGGACTGAACCTTGCACATAGTTATTATGCAGGAGATGGTAGTCCTGCTGAGTTTCCAAGAATCCAAGGATCCTCATGCATAATGTATGAGGCTATTGTTCAGGGAAAACCCCACGTTCTGTAAGCAGTACTGTAACTAGGTAAAGGGTAAGTCCTAGCAGCCCGTTATGCATGTAGTGTAGGGACGAATATAGGTGAAAGGTTGGGATGTTACCCTGGCCTATATTGGGGTACCTATATGGAATATAACAGTGTTTGCAGATAGGGGACTTTCTTCATGTATAGAAATTCAGGATAGCCTAAAATGCAGCTGCCTATAATCTCCCATACTGTTCTTATTATTGGTGCCTGATTTGCACACAACATTCACTAATCTGAGTTGCTTACCCCCTTATTTAGGTTATACGGTGTTCATACCCTAATGTATGCTGATGATCTCATTCTGTTTGATTTTACTCCAATTGGTTTGCAACATACATTGCATGAAATGTATCGCTTTACAACCAATCGTTTTCTTGGAGTCAATGTGCAAAAGAGTAAGGTTGTGCTCTTTAGTGCAAGAAACAAAAATAGGTTTCATAATTGGGTGTAAAGCAGGGACAAAATGGAGTGCGTAAAAATGTATCCCTATTTTAGAAAAGTATTTTCACATAACCTTAGGATTAAACACCATGTCAATCAGCAGAGAACTCTGGATTTCCTCTAAAATAAAGAACTCTCTTAACTCGTGCTTTGCTTTACTTAATTGCCTAATAATATTTTGTAACCCTAGCCATCCATCGCTATGATGTAGTAAGTTATCGACTGTGGATTGCAATTGAGCTATATGTGCCAGACGCGTTTTTAGATTGTGCAGCCGTGAAGGCTACAATTTGTCCACGAATTGTGGCCTTAAAGGCTCCCCAGACTGAAAAAAAGATACAGTGCCTTTATTGATCTGGAAAACATTTTCTATATATCTGCTCATATCTGATTCCCATTGCCTATTAAAGAGAGAAGGGAGCGGTCCATCTGCCACCTCGGCCTCTCTCTTATACTGGCTTCCACTTCCAGATCAATACCAACCAATGAATGGTCAGAAAAGGCATTAGCCCTTATGTCGGAACCCAGACAATTAAGCAAATGAGAAATAAATTAAAAACAAATCTATACGCGCAGCAGATTTGAATCGCTGCGAATAGCAAGTATGTTGGGAAGATTCAATATTACCACTGCACCAAGGATCGACCAGATGATACTCCCTTTTCAATAAATCAATTAATTTCTTATTAATAGGGCTTTAACTGCTTCTTTGTTTTGTTCGAGGTATCTTTGGCCAAATCCTGTATGAAATAAAATTCCCATCCTATATCTATGGGTCCTACTGCTCCCATGCCCAGCTCGCTGATCTGGAGGATTGCTTTGGAATCATCAATTACCAGGGCATAAGAGCTCACTAGGTTGATCGTCTTGGCATATATTCGGTTTGTTACCCAGCTCCATCTACCATTGGGATCCAGGCTAACTTGTATGTCCTCCCAATCTATCCCCTTCCCCAGATATATGGCTACCCCCCTCACTGCGAGTCCAGCTGAAGCAAAATAGGCCGCATGATAATAGTTAGGGATAAAAAGTTTTGGTGTGTTGGATTTCAAATGAGTTTCTTGCAACATTACAACCTGTGAGGAAAAATATGTTAACCACCTGATTAGACCTCCATATTTTAGTTTGTTGTATACGCCATTGACATTGCAAGATAATATTGTGATATTAAACCCCATCGCTTTTATACAGATTGTTTTTCCCAAAGAATGCTAATGGAACTCTCACAATTCTTTTCTGCATTCTGCTGTTACCTAGTACTCTGCTTATTCTTTTTAGTGATAAAACCCCCCCAATCCCCAATATCGTGCCCCCCATAGAACCCACACCTCCCACCTTGATTTCCCCAATTGAGAGAGAAATAGCCCACAATACCCCTCTCAAGGTAGTGACTACCCTTTTGGGGTGCCATGGTATTGCTCCCAGTAGACTGCCCACCCCGTCCCGATTAAAGAAAAACAAGAAACCCTTCTACCGACGTCTGTCATACCCCTCCACCCCAGTTTGGTTACTTTGTAATAGTTTGCATCATCTCTTGGGCTTCATCTAGGCTAGAATCCTTTGATCAAGACTCTTAATTTAGACAGTTGGGCTATAGCCGCCTGTGCACCCTGTGCCTTAAAAAGTTGTAGTAACTTTACGAATTCCTTTCTACGACATGCTGCAGCAGCTGACATGTCCGAAAAAATGCGACAACAAGGTATTTCCTCTGTGGAGAATTGTTTCCTCTGGATAGCTCTTGTTAGAATCCTTTCCTTCCCTTAACATCCACAAAGTTTTTCAAATTTGTCTGAGGCAGCTTTGAGTTTGGAAATGATTGCGTCGGGACTCGATGGGCACGGGTGATTGTGAGGTCTCCTGAGTGCTCTGGCAGCATATTTCTCTATATAAATGTCTCGACCCATTGCAGCATTTGCGATCCCTCACACCCTTCCGGTACTCCTACCAAGCGTAGGTTTGAGCAACGTGAATGGTTTTCTAATTAATCAATTTTGATTTCAAGTGATGACTTTTCTTTCCTTGCTATGGTAGCCTGTTGCTGCATGGTACTCATCTGATCCTCGAGGTGTGAAATCCTTGACTGTGCCTCCTGGATTCTTGCTGGAATGCTGCCCACTGCTTCTTTGATCTTAGATAATCGCTGATACAAAGATGCTATTTCGCAAGCTTGGGTAATCTTTAATTCTCTGATTTCTTCCAGGATGAGGTTCAGCATCGTTTGATATCCCACTGGACAGTGATCTCATCCCCTTTCTGTTTTGTTTGTGGCGTCTCCTCGAGATCTGCTTGCTCTAACGGGATCTGTTCTTGGTGCATCTGTGTGTCTATGATAGTAGTAGGGAAATCCTCCGGAAGCAGAGCTTCCATTGATATTGTAGACTGTTCAGTGGAAGAGCCTGCATTAGCCTGTACCAAATGTTTCGCATTTGTCAGCCTTTTATTTTTACCAAACTTCCATACTGGTACTCACCAACTAGTGTGAAACCTGGTCGTCCCCCCTTGCCGCTATTATGTAGAGCCTTTGTCCTTTGTCTCCTTTTTGCCGAGGGGGAAGAAGGAGGGAAGCGTGAAGCGTAGCGCTGATTCCCTAAGCATAGTATGTGGGATAAAATGTCACATGCACTTGATTCTTGTGCCAGATTGCAGGGCCCAAGAGCAAAAAGGAAAAAATAAAAAAAACAGTCTAATCCTCGCGTGTCTCGCTGTGCGTTGCGAGCGGCGTCTTCGACTGTTCCCAGGCTCCAAAGGGTGAGGAGCGCTTAATGCACATGTGAGACCGCTCGGGTCTCTGAATAGTCTGTCTCGCTCAAACCGCGAGCAGCGTGCTTAACTCCCGAGCTCCCGAAATGCAGGGGGGTGAAAGAGCCCCCTTCGATCAAGAATCACGAGACTGCTCGGAGCTTCACGCGGCCTCCTCGTTCTTCGGTCCGGTCGTCGTCCTCGACCCGGAAGCGGAAACGAGGGGCGAGCGATGACGTGATACGGGGTAGAGGGGGTGTGGGGGTAGCCTTGCAGGAGTGCAAGTGGGATTGCCTGCTGCCATCCATGTCTTCAATTTCTAGACTTGACTTAACTTGATTATACATTAACACAGCAGTCTACTGATAAAAATATTTGGGACGTTTAACTCACTAAGGACAAATATTAACATTTTTTGCAACTTTCCGAGACATTTTGTGAAAACTGTATATCTAGAAATGTTCCTATGTTGTAAATACTGGCTTCCCTGGAAAAGTAGAACATGCACTGGTGAGGCCAATAAGTCAGATTTCAGTGTGCATGCAGATAGCACACCTATATTTACATGTGTTGGCACATCAAAATCAGACCGACAGACTTTACAAAGCTATTTTACTTCAAACCTGTCCTGAAAAGTCAAACACAAGGCCCTAGTTTAAAACTAAGGGGCTGATTTAGAGTTTGACAAGCAGAGGTTAGTCCGTCGGTGTTAGATATTGAGTCTCTGGTTGGCAGAGGTATGCACCATGTCCAAGCAGGAACCACAATCCTAGTTAGGGTAAGTCCTTAAATTATCCTGTGATCGCCTTCTGGTAGCTTGGCACAGAGCAGTCAGGCTTAACTCAAGAGGCAATGTGTAAAGTATTTGTGCAACACTTCATACAATAACACAGTGAAAACACCACATAAAGACTCCACACCAGGTTAGAACAATAGATTGTGATTTTATAAATAAAACAAGACCAAAATGACAAAAATCCAATGTGTAGAAGTCAAGATATGAATTGTTAAAGGATTAATGTCAAAATAGCATTTAGAAGCAATAAGTGCATAAATAGGTTATCTGGTCGAGCTAGACCGGGGCAAAGTCAAACGTTTAGGCCAAACGCATTGGAGAGCGGGCCAGATACAGGGACCCACTTGGGCCTATTGAACCAAAGTACCTTGATCCGGTATGCGCCTTTTTCGAAGAGGTTGCGGGGAAGCATCTGATAATGTCGTAATGAGCTTGGCAGTGAGCCCCTTTGTGGATTGCCCCGTGACCCATACCCATGCTCGACCGCATTTGATATTGCATTGCTGGAATTAGAAAGCTATTTCCATTTAGGCAGTTTGAGTAGTTTGCCTGACCCTGCATCACCCTCCTCGATATTTGGACAGTGACCTTTAAAGAAGGGAGGCCATTGATTGTATCTAAGGAGTATACAGCTTCCCTTCAAGAGTTCTGACAGCGAATCACTGACCTTGTCTCGTCTACAGAGTCCTGCCGCCCTTATGGTTACACTAACCAAAGTGCTGGGGTGACATTTGTTCCACTTAGTCTTGAAGAGACCACCAATCATAAGGCCGAAACGTGTTGACCCACACCCCCTAGGATGTATGCCAAGCAGGAAGAAACAACAGAGAAAGGGAATCTTTTTGTAGACCGTTTTTTGATTTATAGCTGTATACATTTGATTTATGCACTATTTGATCAGGGCTACTGTCACTTGGTGTCTTTACCTAGAGACAGCAATTTTTTGTTGCCTGCCAATATCGGTGTATTGTCTGTCATTGTGGTCCTAATACTGACCGCATTTAAATGTTTTTCTGTGACATTAATTGCTTTTAATGCATAGCAGTAATTAAAATTGTAAGCCTTTATGTGAAGCACACAAATAATATGGAATAACTAAACATGGATATGTGAATGCGAGTTTATTGTCATTGTCTTTTCTGCTTGTGGCACAACAATGACTCTTACAATGGGTGTATATTGTTATTATTTATTGAATACATACGATTCATTCTTGAAGGGTGATTCCAGCCCCAGCTAGGCTGCAAATAATAATCTTGCCTCTCTGTGAAATGTAATATATCTATCCTGCTAGAGCTTTTTCTTTGTTCTCATCACCCTCTGGTAGCTTGGCACAGAGCAGTCAGGCTTAACTCAAGAGGCAATGTATAAAGTATTTGTCCAACACTTCATACAATAACACAGTAAAAACACCACATAAATAATCCACACCAGGTTAGAACAATAGATTATGGTTTTATAAATAAAACAAGACCAAAACTGCAAACATCCAATGTGTTGAAGTTGAGATATGAATTTTTAAACAATAAATGTCAAAATAGCACTTAGAAGCAATAAGCGCTTAAATGGGTTATCTGGTCGCGCTAGACCGGAGCAAAGTCAAAAGTTCAGGCTGACAGCGATGGTGTGCGGGCCGGATACAGGGACCCACTTGGGCCCATTTAACCAAAATTCCTTGATCCGGGATGCGTGATCGTCGATGAGGTTGCGGGGTGTAGCCGAGGCGATGCGTCAGTGTCAAGCCATGCAGTGGATGAGATGCGTCATTTTTCTCCACGCAACTGCAGCAATGAGTTGCTTTAGAGTGCGATGCTCTGGTTCCAGATGCAATGCATGGCTGCTGCTCCCACAGTAGGCAATGCATCCACTCCGAAGGCAATGACCTGGTTCCGAGGCGATGCACCGGGTCCGCTTCACTTAACGACGAGGATGAGCTGGTTCTGATGGGGAAGGCAACCCAGCAAGCCCTTGTAGTCACTCTGGGTTCAAGTAATGCATGTCCAGTCCTTCTTACCCAGGAGGGAGAACAGCAGGCAGCAGGGGAGTTAAGAAAGGCAAGAGCACAGCTAGGTAGAGTCCAGCAAATCAGCAGACCAGCAGAGTGGCAGTCCTTTCAGCAGCACAGCAGTTCTTCTTGGCAGAGTAGTCACAGGTCCAAAAGTGTACTGAAGTTGTGGTGTCATGGGTCCAGTACTTATGCCAGGTTGTGCCTTTTAAGTTGGGGGGGCGTCAAAGAAAGCTTTGAAGTGCACAGAGGGTGCTCTGGCTCCAGATATACTACAGGGCCATAATCAATCCATTGTGTAGGGACAGGACACACCCCTTCAGCTGTGTCAGCTTCTCCCTCCCATCCTGCTCAGGATGGCCCATCTGCATGCAAATGACCACTCAGGACACACCTACCCTTTCTTTGAGTGTGACTGTCGAGAGGGAATGCAGGAAGCCAGCTGTCAGCCACCTGAGATGGGTATTCCAGAGACAAGCAGAAGGCACCAAACGGCTAAAGCAAGTAAATGCCAACTTTCTAATAGTGGCATTTGCTAAACTGTAATGTAAAATCCAACTCCATCCTTAGTTCTGATTTTAAATTAAGAGTCCATTGACACCAAACTTGAAAAGTCAATCTCTTCACAATTGGGAATTACACTTAAAAGATGCAATAAGGTAATCCCAATGTTATCCTACGAGAGATAGGCCTTGCAGTAGTGAAAATGAAATTGGGAGTTTTTCACTACCAAGACATGTAAAACTTAAGAGTACATGCCCTGCCTTTTAAATACATTGCACCCTGTCCGGTGGGTTAGACAGGGCCTTCCTTAGGGGTAAATTATATACATATAATTTACCTGTATAAAATGGGATGGTTTAGGCCTGGCATAAGGTTTACCTTGCCAGGTCCAAGTGGCAGTGTAACTGCACACAAAGGCTTTCCAATGGCAGGCCTGTTACGTGGTTAAAGGGCTACTTCAGTGGGTGGCACAAGCAGTGCTGCATGCCCAATAGTAGCATTTAATTTACAGGCCCTGGGCACATGTAGTGCACTTTGCTAGCGATTTATAAATAAATTAAGTGTGACAATTGGGTATGAGCCAATGTCACCATGTTTAGGGGAGAGAACACAAGCACTTTAGCACTGGTTAGCAGTGGTAGAGTGCACAGAGTCCTAAAGCCAGCAGAAGCAAGGTCAGACAAAAGAGGGGGAGGAAGGCAAAAGGTTTGGGGTGACCCCTGCAGAAAGGGCCATTTCCAACAGTCGGTATGGCAGAGTTCTTTACTCCCACCATACTGAGGGTTATCTGCCCCCCAAACTTAGAGATGTCCGTCAGTTCTGCGAACAACTCTAAACACTGGTAGGAACTGCAGTCACAGTATTTATTGTCAGTGTACTAAAAGTTTAACCAATAGCACCGTCAAAATAACGGCACCGATTATCAAAACTTTAAACTTGTTAACAAAATCCCAAACGGAGATTTTGTGTTTGATATAACAAAAACTAACGACTCCCACGCAAAGAAAGTTTATTTACTTGGTGTGGGGGTCATTTAAACATTTTTGCTTTACCCTACCGCCATATTTTTCATGGTAGTAAGGGAGAGTAAAATCTGGCCTTTCAATTTTAATTGGGCGGGAAGTCGAATGCCTAAACCTCTAATGGCCCTTACTCTGTCAAGCCATTCAAGAAGTATGTCAGGGACGGAAATGGAGCTGTCTCCAACCCTGACATTCTTATGGTGTGCCTGTCTGTAAATCAGGCGGGCAGACGTTCAGTTTGGCGGAGAAGGTACTGCGTCGCTGTTGCGATGGAGTGCAGTCTCTGCCAAACTCTAATTCAGCTTCTTAGACTCCTAACTTTTTCTTGGTACTAATCTGTTACCCTATGATGGTAATTGTTAGACCAGGCATCCCTAGAGTGGTTTTCCCCTAACTTGTTACCTTCAGACCTCCTGTTTTCACTGACTTCGGCCTTAGGTCTCTGCACACTTTACCACTGCTAACCAGTGATAAAGTGCTTGTGCACTTCCCCAGAACGTAAAAAGCTGGTCATGTACTTTCCAGTTTTACATATCCTGGTAGTGAAAAACTGTTAAATTCATTTATTACTACTGCACGGCCTAGATCTCCCATAGGATAACAATGAAGCTGCCTTATTACATTTCATAAGTGCAATTTTCAAATGGGAAGAGATAACTGGTTCATGCTTGGTGTCTCTGGAATCCTAATTTAAAATCCCAACTTATGGTGTAGTCAGATTTTAAATTACAATTCTGAAAACCCCCCTTTTAGAAAGTTGGCATTTTTTTGCCTTAGCCATTTGTAGCCGGCGGCCTGTCTCTGGTCACATGACTGGGTGTAGTTGACAGTTGGGTTTGTGTATTGCTCCTAGACAGCCACAGAGTTTAGGTATAACTGGATGGGACATCACTGGCAGGATGGGAAGGAGGAGCTGGGCCAAGCCTCACGCCTAAATAGGCTGTGTCCTGTCCCCACACAAAGGGCTGCATACCCCCTGTAGATAGTCTGGAGCCCCTGACGGGAAGGCGAGAGATCCATGCACTTCAAAGGCATGCCCCTAAAAGCTTCTTTCCACGTCAACGGCTCAACTGTATATGAAAGAAGGACCTCAGTCACCACCACTTCAGTACACTTCTGGACCTCAGGATACTCTGCCAGGAAGAAGGACTGCCACTCTGCTGAACTGCCCTCTGCTGTGCTGACCTACTGCCTGCTGCACTCTTGCCTGGGTGAGAAGGACTGGACCTGCATCTCTTGAACACAGAACCCAGAGTGACTCCGAGGTCTAATTGGCTAGCCTCCTGACCTGAAGCCTCAGGGAACCTAGCAACCTTGTATCTGTGCCGAGACTCTGCCATTTGTGAGTCTACCCTACCAAGTGGTGCCACCCCAGTCCTGGACCCTTGAAAGTAGGCCTAAGGGGCTCTGCAGCCTCTGTGGATCCAGTGAAACCAATGCATCTCTTCTGCTACATGGCGCAAACCTGAGCAGAACCGATGCATCGCCGCACTGCATGGATCGGAACTGCAGCAAAAGACCCGTATCACAGCCTGATGCCGCATAAGAACCGACGCTGTGCGACGCTTCCCCGCTGCAGGCCCTCGCATCCCTCATTGACAGCAGTGTCTACGACACCGCCGAACTCCTCATCACAGCCTCACAGCACTTCGGAACCGACACATCACCCCCATTGTGAACCGCATCCTTAACACCAGAACTTCACATCTCAAGCTCGTCAATGGGATCCTGTTCATCAGCGCAACAGGACCTCCCATCGCAGGCTCGCCGCATCTCGGAACCAACAGATGGCTGTGCGACGCATCTTTAATGTGGATCTTCGCAACCCTTCGCAAACCAGGATTTAAGGTACTCTGTTCAGCGGGACTAACCGGGTCCCTGTAGCTGGTTCGTGCTCCATCACATTCAGCCTGAACTTGTGACTTTGTCCCGGTCCGGCACGACCAGATATCGACAGTTGGCACTTTACGCCTTTTGGCGCTATGTGCTCTAATAGCTTTAAAATTCAATGTTTCCAGTTCTACTAATTGGATTTTTGTCGTTTTGGTCTTGTTTTATGTATTAAATTAAGCGCTAGTTTTCTAACCTGGTGTGGGTTCTTTTTGTGTGATGCTTTGCACAGTTTTACCTTTTGAAGTGTTGCACAACTACTTTACACATTGCTTCTAAGTTTAAGCCTGACTGCTCTGTGCCAAGCTACCAGGGGTTGAGCACAGGTTAATTTGGGGTTTGCTTGTGCCATATCCTGACTAGGATTGTTGTTACTGCTTGACCAGGGCTCACACCCAAGTCAACCAACAACCCAATTTCTCACAGTAATGCAGTGGTGGCAAATGGTAGGGTGATAGTATTTGGTTGTAGTCAACTGGTGGGATTCAATGGGTGGCAATATAGGGTACAGTTGTGAAAGATTGCAGTGAAATTACATTTGGTTATGAAGTGGTGTGGTAGGGATGCAGTGATTTAAGGTTTCTGTGGTTCTATGATGTTTTGATGTAAAGAGAGTGGAGTCAGTGCAGTTATGGATGCCTAATTTGTAAGAAAAGTAAGTGTCAGGGCCCTCGTCGGAAGGGCACTGCAGCTTGCACCGCTCACTGCCCGTGACAGCACTGCCAATGGCAGTACCTGTGTGTAAGTGTAACAATTCTGACTATTTTAGGCCCCTAAAACTGTAAGAATGGCTTGGGCCACAGGTATTAGTTGGTTTTTATTGTATATTGAATTAATAAATAACTGTTGTTCTGCCATTCTCTAAATAACACAAACAGCACCACCATGTGGCAGCTGTCATAAGTGCCAGTGCTGATAATTAAGTGCAGGTGCCGAGCACTGGAAACCACCTGCTCAAATTAAGCACTGCTTTGGTGAAGTAGTGGGGTGGTATTGAGGTTTTGTGAGGTGTTGTGCAATGGTGAGGAAAGACAGTGCATTAGTACATTGGTGGTGAGGGTGGTAATGAAGTGGTATGGCGGTAATGTGGTTCTGTAAGGGTTTGTGCAATGTATGGAATAGCAGTGCAGATGTGGAAGTGGTAAAGCACTGGTGAGGTGGTTGTGTGGTGCATTGGGTCAGTAGTTTGGTGCAGCAGAGAAAGCAGAGATGTGAGGTATTTGCTTCAGTTCTGTGGGTGATGTGCAGTGTGAGAGGGAAGTATTGTGGTGGTCCAAGCATGGTGATGGTGGTGCAGTAGCATGGGAATGCATTATGGTGGTATAGGGAGTTAGTAACATTATGTGGGCTGGTGGTGCAGTACTCTGGAGCGTAGATTTATAAGTGGGCTAGCCAAAGCATATGTGAGCCTGGGTCAAGCCAAAAGTATGGCCTGGCTTAGCTCAAAGGCTCAATTAAAGGATGCCCCACCGACAAGTCATGACACTGCTTTCTCTACCCCTCCATTATGCAGCTTGGTAAATGAGGAAAAACAAGCAGCATCCCTCATAATAAAGGAGGATTTCTGTAACAGACTATCAGTATGAAAAAAATATGTCTACTAAATCTAATAGGTCTTCTGATCTCTCATATCTTTGATATTTGGTGGCTTTCTCACCTGTGTGTAGAGTGTTGCTGGTGGGATGGATTGAGTGACTGATCATGCTACTGTGGTGCAGCTTGGTGGTGTTGCAGTGCTATATAGTCGTAGTGCGGAATATTAGTGTAATTTTATGGGCAGTAGAGCACTGGTGATAGCTTGGCATTCGTAGGGATTGGAAGTATGCCACTGAGGTGAGAGTGTAATGCACGAGGATGATATCAGGTGGTAGGGCGGATGTGTGGTGCACATGAGTTGGTAGTATGATCTCCAGAGTAGTAAATTAATGCTGCAGAAGTCGTGCATTGTCTGTGGTAGTGCATTGTTGGGAGGTAGACGTAGTAGTGCACAGCAGTGAGATGGGGTTGTAATGGTGGGCTTATTTAGTGCAGGGCAGTAGTAGAGTAGAGCTGTGAGAATGTTATGAGGTGGTGGGGGATACGGTGTTGCCTGGCAGTTGATGTACAGTTGTGCAGGAAGGTAAAGCAGTAGTGGGCATGATGAGAAAGTGGTACCATTTAACAATGCTACTTCTGTGATGGGATAGGAATTAAGGTGTTGGGTAGGTCAGTTTGATGCTGGATGATACTACCGCTGAGGTAGCAGGTGGTAGTGCAGTGCTGAAATTATGAGTATAATGATTTCAGGTCCTAGTACAGTGCTGTTGTGGTACTCCATTGCTGGACTGGAGTACTATGATACTGAAATAGAGACAGTGTGGTGTTCGGAATTAGTGTGGTGCAAGACGTGGTAGTGTGGTATTTGGGAAGGATACTGTGGTGGTGGGGTAATAGATCATAGCTGGAATGTGGCATTACAGTGATTGGAATTAGTATACTTGGGGTGTAATTCAGCAGTGGGATAGTAGTGCAGCAATGTGTTTTTTTCAGGGGTGATAAAGTGATGTTAGGACAGAAAGGTGTGGGGAAGTAGTGACGTATGGAAAGTGGCTGTGTGCTGGAAGGTGGCTGTGTAGTTGCATGAAATAGTGCACCATAATGCCATTGTAGTGTGGTTGTATAGGAAGGCAGTACAGTAACAGAGAGGTTGTGTGGTAGTGGAGTGTGGAAGAAGGGGGCACAATAGTGGTATGAGTTGGCAGTGCTGTGAGAGGCAGTGTAGTTATGTTAGTTTGCAGTTTATTCTTGTGAGGGGTATATTAAAGCTGTCTGAAAGGAAATGCAGTCTTAGGGTAATCGTATGGTGATGGAGGTTTGAACGTTCAAGAGGATCAATGTAGTAGGGGCCATCATCGTATGTATCCTCAGTCACCCCTCAATGGGCTTTGATTGCACAAAACATCTTGAAACAGCTGCATGTAACACTGCCACCCTGTCATGGTGCACACACTTCTCTCCTCTATAGTTGCTAATGTGGATGCACAGAAAAATATCTGTGTAATACTGTGATGTAAACTGTAATTAGTGCAGGGGAATATCCCTTTTCTTGGTTGAGTTTACATAAAATATCCCATGTTCACAATTCTATTGTATGACCGACATTGCAATCGGCCCCTTAGTCGTTGTAAGCATACAAGTGAAAAAACATAATGTTTTGGTTTATGTTAGCCTAACTACTGAAGCCATATTAACAGTGATTTTTTTCATTGGCACGGAAAGTCTTGCTTTTCATATTGAACTGTTGTTTTGCATGAGATGCTTTTCTTTCCCACTGTAGATACTATGACTTTCCAGAAATCTTCTATTAGTTAGTGAATAGGTATTTGCTATGTATTAGACAACTGATAGTGAGGTTCTCACCGGGAGAAGTGATGACAGGAAGCATGACTCATGGTAGGAACTGTCTGAAGCACAATATGTGGACAAAGTATCTTTTCAAGGACTTGCTTCTGTGGTCAACTGTGAAGATGTGAGAAATTAGGGAGTTTTCCTGCTCCCAGGGTTTTCAGAAATTCTATTGGAAACCGAAAGTGGGAAATGCATCAGATGTTTCAATTAGTGTTTTTATACATTAATATTAGCATGTGTTCCTAGAGTAGACTGGAATTCGCACTCTTTGTACTCTGGCTTCTAACACACAAGAGCATTTGTGACTCAATTTATTGAGATCCGTAGTTGTCTCTCTTCAGGAGAAATTTCCTTGTATCCATTTTCCTTTTTAAAACATGTCTGCTAATTTATAGCTGAGAATACTTTCCAACTTGAAATTTCTATTGCTTTATTATGAAAGCTTCATGCTTATGCATCTTATTCCCTCATCAGAACTCTTTATTGGGTTTCTGAACTGATACCTTTACTACGACTTAATTGCCATTCTAAACCTTAATTTAGATTGGGGAAATTCCTTTATGGAACACGTTTGTTGTATTATCTCTATATTATTTGCAATCCTTATTAATTTGGTATTTTACTTTGTTTTGAAATATCAATTAATGGATTATTTGAACTTGTAATAATGATGCCTAAGAGACTATTACTGACTGAATGAAATAAATTAATTTTATTAAAATTGTTTATAAAACCCTTTAACTCACACCAACTCTCAAATGTGATTATTGTGGAGCCCCAAATGGACTTCACTGTTCATGGTTTTGATGTATAGGATTCCTCCTTTTAATTTCTCCTTGTTAAAGAACATAGCTCCATATGACCAGAGGTGGGGTTATTTAATGATTATTCCCGAAGACTGACATACAAAGATCCTTGCGCCGTCATTACTTTTGACAGAGGCACTATTTTGGTTGCACATTTGAAAAAGCCTATGTATGCTCATGGCTTTGCTTTGTGAACAAAAAAGATGCAAATCCAGCAACACGTTTTTTTGACAGCAAAGTAAAACAAATGAACAGACATGGTCTGTTAGTGAATAACACTGTCTGTTAATGGCAGGCTAAGGCCACTAACTGAAGGGGACTGACCCACAGCCCACCATCTCCATAGAATTGATGACAAGAGGTCCCTCTGCAGGAAAGCATTCTGTACCCCGACCTAATACGAGCTCCACTCATTGAAACAAAGTAATTTCAAATGTCATAATATTTTCCCAGTCTTATATAGTTAATAGGGAATAGCTAATGAAGCAAATACACAGGAGAGAATGCTGCATTTAAAATGTATTCCAAAGAGATTTAGGATATTGCTTTCTAAACACATTTTAGAACAGAAAATCCATATGACGCTTATGCTTTATAGCTTACTAGGGAATTAATTTGAAATATAGGGAAGTGGAACATGCGAAGCAATATTTGTGAAATTGGATCCTGCCGAAAGCAATTCAGGGATACAAGTGAACCAGAAGTGTTGAATGCCAAAGACAGGAAATACTATCTGGCTTTAATGAAGAAGTGTACAAGGCATCATCCTATGTGAAATTTAAGTATGTGTTTAACTGTACCAGGATACCCGGGTAGATGTTGTAACTGCCTGATGGAGTTTTGATATCCACTACCCAATTGCTGTGGAGGGCATTAAAGTGTATTCCTGTTGCATCTTTAAACTGGTTATCAGTGTCTAATTGTGTTTATTGGTTTAAGTTACCATTCATATTTCACAGGTAACTCGCCCTCCCTTATTTTGCACTTTAAATGTTTATAGTCCAAAATCTAAAATGCCACATTTGCCGGCAACGTTAACAGTTGGTAAATGGCCCACTCGTGGAAGGCCACACTGGAGGAAGTGACATGGGAATATAAAGAAATGTATCCTCAAGTGCATCATCAGTGTTCACGGTAGCAAAAATATTCTGAAAAACCATAACTTTCGTCAACGCGAGTCCTCGTCTTTCTCATCCCTATCCCCTTCATGTGGCTAAAGACTGGGGCAAGGAAGGTGGAGGAAGGTGTAAAGTTGCCATTACTTATCGGCAGTCAGGGTTCTAGTCTTTTTCGTCATGCTTCTCAACCCACATGAAAAGGGCTCAGTTGAGGAAAACGAACAAGTGCAGTGGTAATGTAAGGTCAATCACACTGGAGAAGGCACCTCACAGGCCACAATGGCGCATGATGCAGCCATATTCACAACAGCTACTGAACGGACGACAGAGGTGTGAGCTGACGCTGACGTAAACAGAACAGACGCAGCTTCAGAAGCAATGTAATCCTCCCAGCGACGCAATAAACAGGCACGGCATAGACAGTAGTGATCCAGCGCAAGGCCAATACCTGATCAGGGATCAATACTCAATAATATCACAGAACAATGGCCCATACACATTCACCCAAATCCCTGATGCACTGGGGTCAATTTATATATGTTCAAATCTTTTCTTTCTAAAATTCATGTATGACATTTCCAAAATACTTATCTAACCTTTTCATCAACGTTCCTTCTACTTGGTCGATGAACCAATTAGTTGAATAGTTGATGGTAATGATACTACTATCTAACTAATCATTCAATTAGCTAAATAAACACAGACTCCCGTTGAAGTTAATAAAGTTATTTCTCAAATTAAATGATAAAATGCTCAATGCATACGGTCACAAGTGCAAACAATGAATTCACAAAGGGGGAGAAAAACCTCAGCAATTTCAGATAGAGACAAACTCATCAATCAAATGATGACATTGTGCATGAAGAGTGGATAGATGAAGAGACAAAAGTTTCAGAGACAAAAACACATTTGCAATAATTATGCAAAGTACTAGTCAGAATAATACAAACCCAAAGGATCTGTAGAAAACCACCCCTCTGGCCAAAGTGATGGTGGGGGTCCCCTGAAATAGAGTCAGGGAACAAAGATCACAGGGACAGGAACGGGACAGGTCAGGAACAGCTAGGCCTCTCTGCAAACCGACGGACAGCGACGCATCTCCCCTCTCTCTCCGCCTAACCTTCTCTAAAAACCACACCCCTAAAGGCACCCCAGTTATACCCTAAAACCTACATGTCAGTCCCACATCAGTTGAAACATTTCACGAAACTAGAAAGATGATTGGAGGGTTTAGGAAGTGGTCTGTCACACTACTATGACCTCACTCAAATTTGGGCTTATTCATTGTTTTATTCCCATTCCCATGATTTCATAATTGTTCCGTTCACACGATTTAATTCATGTTACAATTGTACATAATTTTAAGCAATGTCCGCGGAAGGAGTCTTTCTGTCCCAGGGTCCGTCACATCTCTTGGCAGGCGATCGTCACATTGGCCTTCAACCCCTGCACTTCTTCTGCTGTGCTCAGCGCTTCAGCGTGCCTTTGTCAGATCAATTTCACTCATTTATCCTGCCCCTCCTTTATCCGGCTAAGTTAAGGGAAAATGGCGTCTCATCCAGCTCACTATAGCAAATGGAAAATGAACATTCATTATGTGATAATGTAGTTTTCACTGTTTACCACCCACCTTTGCAAAATTCCCTGTTAGCGTTTCTCCTAGCATAGCTTTATGCAAAAGCAGTATTATTTATAATTTCAAAGCAAGCTGCAACATGCAAACTACGAAATGCACATGTGGCCTAGTCATGCATTATTTCCTGTTTCTTTCAAAACATAATGTAAATACAGTTTTAGTTCATTCATGCGTTATCTTACGTTAGTGCATGCATGCGCAAAGCAGTTTTCCCTTGTGTTCATGTATGGTGCACGTTAATTTTCTATTACTACTTACTGTTAGTATGTTTTATGGGGGTATTCATTCGAGCGGGTTTCTTTTCACGAAATCCTGCTCCATCAGTAGCCTTAGCATCTTCCCTTACACATGGAACATGAAGACCACAGACATCAACATTCATAAGTGCAAGCTTCCCTCGCAGCTAGTCATAAGAAGACCAGGCACGTGCATGGCCTCTGAGAGCTTCTGTTACACATGCTTTGTGGCACACAGTGTCTGCACAGGAAATACAAGCTTCAATCACAGAACAAGCCAACCGCACACAGAAACAGACCAAACAGTAACTTACTCAGAAGAGGTAGCAACAGAAGCAGCAGGTGCAAACATGCCTCGCATCCCATGAACAGGCAGCAGAAAGCAGCAGTTTCTAAGCCTTTATTATTCGCCAGAGTTTTATTACGAGCCATTTATTGGACATGCCTTTCTGTCAAACTCAAGTCGATCACTGTTTTTAAGGCCTGATGTCATGAATCGTGAAGTTCCCCCTCGTGACAGAGTGACATCACATTTCTGCACTTTTCATTTGGAAATTAGTAAGGCGCAACATACCGCTGGAAAGGGCATTAATATTCTGCAGGGTGTCTTCTTAATGTAAGGAGGTGTTTCCAGGGGCACCTTCCTGCACAAAAACAATCTTGGGAGGCGTAGTACTCTTTCTATGTGTGCTGCAGAATGCAGTACACATAGAAAGAGCAAGAAACGAGGAGAGATAGAGTTATTTCTCCTCGTTACGCTTCACCTCGAAAGCTGTAAGATTTTGGCGCATCCCCAGGTTTACAAGTTCTTTTAAATCTGGAGGGGGTGTCAAATTCCATGGGAGTTGCGTGAGAACACCCACGCAATGCCCATGGAACACCTACCCAGTGCAGAGTAACGCAACGCAGTGATTTGTACTACGTTGCGTTACTGTAAAGTACACTGGACGCAGGTAAGTTGAGGAAAGTACTTTATTAGTACAAAATACACCACCCACAGGAGAAACCACCAGCAAGAAGTGGATCGAAGGAGCAACTGTCAAGGAGCAAAGCTCGCATTCTAAACAAGAATGCAGAATGCACACTTGACAGCTGCATGAGCCACACGAGACACATGACCCCCAACACCACACACCTTCCCCCCAAAATACAAAACACAAGGAAATAAACAACAATGAAGAGAAAGAACCAAGGCAATCAAGAAGTATATTCAGACATCCATACTGGTTTTCTTTTGATTCTTCTGCCCAAAACGTACGGCACATCGTGGGCTTCTTCAGTAGAAACAATGCTGGACGAGGAGGCTTCAACAGGGGAAGAATTGATAAGAGAAATCTCACCCACAATGTCCAAATCCCCACAAGAAGAATCCACATCATCCAAACAATTGCCCTTGACACAAGGGGCAGAATTAACATAAACACTTTTGTCACCTCTGAGAATAGTAACATGTTTGATATTCCAAACTTTACCATCACTTAACTTGACAGCATTTTTCAAAACTTTAGTGACTTTGAAAGGACCTAGAAATTGACTAACACCTTTCCTAACCTTCCATGGTTTCTTGACCTTCACAAGCATGCCAATTTCAACATTGGTGTTAACTTTAGAACCCCTTTTGCAGTCAAACGAACTCTTGTACATGTCATAAGTGTCCTTAATCTTTTGTTTAATGACCTCCAAATCCAAATTGGAGACTGTGCTCTGAACTAGCCATGCAGGATTGATTTTTGTTCTGGCAACCCTACCTCTCATAATTTCAAAAGGGGTATACCCAGTCATGTCATTGGTAGTGGTGCGATACGACCAAACAGTTTTGAGGATACGTAATTCCCACCTACCATCTTCTGTACCAGCAGATTGAACAGCACTCTTGAGCACCCTGTTGAAACGCTCGATCATGTCATTCCCGCTGGGATTATAAAGAGAAGTGGTACGATGTTTGAGGCCTAACCTGTTGAAAACGTCTTGAGCTTTGCGAGAAACAAACTCTACACCATTGTCAGTAATGATCTGAGTAAGTAAACCTTCCTCAGTGAAAACAGTGTCCAAAAAGGGCAAAACAGCATCAGTATCAACTCTGTCAACAATCCTAACAATGGGCCACTGAGAAAACACATCAATAGCAGAAATAACATACTTAGACCCATTGCCAACAGGACCCATAATATCAATAGCAATAGTTTCCCAAGGACCATTGGGAATACAAGGAGTACTCATGTTAGGTCGTAAGGTTTTAAGGGATTTGTCGGCATTGGCACAAATTACACAATTCCTGGCAATACGTTCCACAAAAATGTCCAAACCAGGCCACCAGAAACCATTTTTGACAGACTGTTTAGTCTTAACTATGCCACAATGGCCCTCATGACACAACTTGACAATAGAATCCCTTAGCTTGAAAGGAGGAACAGCTTTATCACCTCTCCAGAGAATACTTTTGCAAGGCCAACCATTGTTAATAAAGGACAGAACACTTTGCACAACAGCATCTTCAGAATAGGATTCCAACCAAACCTGCTTATGGATAAAAGGAATACCCTCATCATGAACCAAAGCAATATGGAAATCATCCCAAGCATTGGGAACACTCTCCTTAATTTTTAAAGGCATTCTAGACAGAAAATCAGCAGAGTAGATCTTGTTAACAAAATCTTGAAGTCTCATGGACATCCTTGCAATGCGTGCAGAAGCTTTGATCATGCCATCAGTGGTAAGGAGGTTAACCAAAGGTTTGTGGTCACTTCTGATATCACCCCAGAAAAAAGCTTTGAAATGCTACAAAGCCCACACAGAGGTAGAGGTAAGGGACCTTGAAGCATAAGCAATGATAGCCTCACCACCGCCGTCTTGCTTCTGGGACAAAACAGCACCTAAACCCTTAGAACTGGCATTGGTTGTGAGTACACTAAGGAGATTAGGATCAAAACCAGACAAACCAGTGGCTTCAGCAATAGCGGATTTTACATCCTTGAATTCCTTCTCACAGTCAGAACACCAGGAGAATTTGGACTTATTCTTCAAAAGTTGTCTGATTTGGTACACCCTGCAAGAAAAGTTCTTAATATACTTGGCGTAAAATTCAGTAAGACCAAGAAATGATCGAACATCCTCTTTGCTTTTGGGGGCAGGGCCAGCAAGTATAGCCTCGACCAACTCAGGTTTGGGTTTCACACTATCAGAGCACAAGACATGACCCAAATACGTTACAGAACTTTCAGCAAACTTACACTTTGAGAATTTCACAGTAAGGCCCCTAGAATCTAAAATCTCTCAAACCTTGTTGAGAATGGAATCATGTTCAGCTTTATCCTTCCCATACAAAAGAATGTCATCCTGAAAGCATTGGACATTGTCCAGCTGCCCAAATAATGAATGCATAAGCCTTTGGAAAATAGCTGCAGCTGACACTAGCCCGAAAGGCATTCTTTTGTACTGATAGCATCCCACAGGGGTGATAAAAGCAGTTAACATCTTGCAGTCATCAGTTAAGACAATTTGGAGGTACGCTGCAGAAAAATCAATAGACGAAAAGAATTTGGCACCTTTAACAGAAGAAAGCATCTCAGAAATCCGCGGTAAGGGAAACTGATCGACGAGGATGTTGTTGTTGAGATATCTTAAGTCAATGCACAGACGAATATTGCCATTGGAACGCCTGGCAATAACAACAGGGGAAACCCACTCAGAAGATTCAATTTTTCTATGATATCCTCAGCCACCAAATGGTCCAACTCTTTTTCCACCTCCCTCCTGACAGTAATGGGAATGTTTCTAGCTTTGAAAATTTTGGGACAAGCATCCTTTTTGAGGACGATTTTGTGCTCAAAACGAGTTATTTTACCAATGTTCTCGTTAAAAACATTCGGAAACTCATTGAGCATGTTTTTTCCAGTAACCTCACCCTCAGCTAAGACCATCACGGGTTCAGGGCTATTAGGATCTAACAAAATGCCGAGTTCGCCCTGGTCGAACCAACCTAAAACAGAAGGGCCTTTTTTAGAAATATACAACTTGCCAAGACTTTCACGGTTCTTGAACCTGAAAATTAAATTGCGGAATAAATCAATTCTTTCCCCAGAATACCCTTCCGGAGAAATATCAGGTTCTTCCAGATCTGAACCAAGCTTGGTGGAAAACAAAGAATTCCAAACATTTTCATTGACAATAGAGTAGGGTGACCCCGAATCGGTATAGATCGGAATATCCACCCCACCAATAGTCATATCACAAAGAGTTTTTTTTTGCAGGAAACACTGTTGACATTCTCAGCTACCTTAACCTTAATATTAAGAACAAATTTATCATTTGCAAGAGAAGAGAAATCAGCATCATCATCGCTGTGATCACCATCCTCAATACATTTAACTTTTTGTTTAGTTTTCTTCTTGCATACCTTTGCAAAATGGCCCATCAGACCGCAAAGGGAACACTTTTGGTTTAAGGCAGGACAAAACCTATTGTAGGCAAGGTGAGATTGGCTATCACACCTAAAGCATCTTAAGGTTTCTTTAGAACGGGTTTTGGATTTATCTCTACTTTTATCCAGCTGGTTGTGATCAGCTTTACAAGAGCTCTTAGAAGAGCGAGAGCTGGTATTCACTTTACTGACAACTTCAACATGTTTAAAGATAGATTCAGCTTGAATGACTTTAGCACTCCTACTGGACATTTCTGCTTTTCTAACCAAAGCTAGGATGTGTTGCAAGTTGGAGTCCCCGTTAACCCATAATCTCTCTTGGATAGAGGAATCATTAACATGCATGACAATTTGATCTCTGATGAGATCTTCTTGAAGAGAACCAAACTGGCAATCAAGGGATAAAGTTCTCAGAGCAGCTACATAATCATCGACACTCTCATTGAGTTCTTGTTTTCTATGGAAAAATGTGTATCTAACAATACCATTGCACACTTTAGGAGAGAAATGCCTATTGAAATCAGCAATGGCATAATCAAAAACATTAGAGTCCTCTTCCCCACCAATGGCTTTGGACATTTGGGCAAAAGCTTTCAGACCCTCAGGACCAATACAATGTAAGAAAATACGCTTTTTTTGTTCAGGTTTCTCCTGATCATCCAAGGTCTCAATGTAGATTAAAAAAAATGGCTTCCATTCCACCCACTTCATACAAGGAACTCCACCTGCAGGCCAAAACGATTGAAGTGGATTCAAGGCGAAATTTTGTGAACACATGTTGATAAAAAGGAAGTAAGTTCTAAAGTAAGAGGGACTAGTTCGCTGTGAAGAGGGAAGTACAAAAGTGACAAGAAATGGCAGCATCAATAAAATAGCAGGATCTGTCAGCGTCCTTTCTTCACCATCAAGGAGCTTGTAAATGATGAAAAAAAAAAAAATCTTACCCAAAAAACAGGAACGAGAGGAAACGAAAAGAAAAGGAAAGTGCTCCGAAAGCTTCAGCAGGCTGTCCGAGAAGGAGAATGCATAGCGTAGATGTGACGGCAATCGGGAGCAAAAGCACAACAAAATGGTGTCACGTAGCGTAAAGCGTAAGAATGATAGAAGGCTAACTTGAGCAGAAAGGGAACGTTGGTCGTAGACACGGCTACAACGTTTGACGTAGAAAGAAACGGTCGTAAATAGAGCTACGATGTCTGACGTCACGCGCAGCTGCTTGCCGAAGAATGAAGGCGCAAGCGTGCGGAGGGTGACGTAGGGAGGAAATGGTGGAGACCAACTGCTGGAGGAACCACAATTCGCACGAAAAAAGAGAACTCACGAAGAGAAGGTGTCACCAGGATGCGGAAATCACCACAGGATGCAACGTTGGAGTGGCGAGACTCGGGAATCAGAAGAGACGAAGCCGATGGAAGATCATCCAAAGAAGAACACGTAGTGAAGTGCGGGGTCCGTCGGGGTGGTGTGACAACTCATTGCCACAATTGTAAAGTACACTGGACGCAGGTAAGTTGAGGAAAGCACTTTATTAGTACAAAATACACCACCCACAGGAGAAACCACCAGCAAGAAGTGGATCGAAGGAGCAACTGTCAAGGAGCAAAGCTCGCATTCTAAACATTAATGCAGAATGCACACTTGACAGCTGCACAAGCCAGATGAGACACATGACCCCCAACACCACAGTTACTCCACATTTTTGAAGCCACTCAGAGCCATGCAAAGTGGCTTTGCGTGGCTTCAAATATCTGACTTAGAGCTTTGCGTCACACATGTACCATATTGCATGGTGGAAACGTGATGCAACTCTCTCATAAATAAGCCCCAAAGTGTTAATAAGATGGTGTTCCTACAGGTCCTTTCAAGACAAATTTATTCATTGTTGGTAGCATTTCTCAGTAGGATTTACTGACTGTGTATAGTTTTATTTCCTGAATATTTTCATAGGATTGTTTATACCATTTTGGTCCTTGTATATGAATGTGTATTAAAATGCCACAATAGCTAGATAAAACTGTCACAGAAAGTGTCAAATAGTTTTCCTTTTACCGCATAATATGCACAATAATTTGCTTTCATGGTGCTGCAAACTTCCAGCGTCCTTGATTTATCTTAGTAGGACCAGTGACTGATTTGACAGTGCCGCATAAGCTCCATATTGTGCTTTAAGTGATGCCAAAAAGCATTTCTTGTTCAAGTTAAGTCAAGTAAGTCTTTATTCGAATTTATAAACAAATTCATAAAAGATGTATAACTATAAAAAAGTGTGAAAATTCATACAAAAGGAATATTACAATAAATTTCCTACAGTAAAAAGATGGCACAGTATAAATAATTTAAAATACTTAAATCTTAAAATGTACTACTTTTGTGATACATATGTGGCGAAATCTTAGCTAAAAATATAGTCCCACTATCTATTCATTTCATCATAACTGAGATAATCTAGGAAAATCAACAATTTTATTTTTGCGTAAAGCCATTTGAATAAAAGTAAGATGGCAAAACACATATGGACATTTGGTAATTGTTTAAGATAAGTAAATTCCACCTCATAATAAAATATGCCCTGGAACAAAAAAAGTGGGCAAAGTAAACGCCTTCTGATATCATATTAAAATTTGCAAAAAAGCATAAAGTGCAGAGTGGATTGTATTGCATTACCATCGCATGGGCATCTGGGTAGGTTTTGAGGCCATGAATCAGTTCTTGGGAAAACCACTAAAAGAATGAATTATCTCAAGGCGTAATCTGGTGACCAGAAATATATCATACACATTCTTTACTCTGACAAGATTGTCTTGTATCCTCTGTACCCTATATCCTAGGAGATATCTGGTAACTGTTGTTTTGGACTTTTCTTGATACTCTCTTCGGGTATTCCTTTTATCCAAAAGGATAGTTTTAATTTCTTTTTTACTATATTTCAGTATACCATGGGGATCCAAGGGATTCAGGTTTTCCCCTAGTTCATGTAATAAAGAGCTCACATTTTTTTGCCATGGGAGTTTTTCAGAATGATCCAGACCTAAACGTCCTTGATAACCTCCTTAGAAACGTTAGTGCCCTCCTTTGACCAAATGCCATACCATGTTTTCAAAATACTTTATTGAATGGTCTCTTCAATATATTCAATACCCAATTCTAAATGTAATATTGAAGTAGAAGTTGAGCTGGGCACACCCAAGAGTCTTCGTAAAAAGAATTTTTTGGGCTTATAATAGAATACATTTTTCTCCACCCCACAGTGGTGAGCCATACAAAGCTACAGGTAAACATTTACTCTTGTACAACACCACCATTTCTCTCACTGGTTTATTCCCTATCTTCTTAGAATATCTAAAAACTGCAGAAATGGCTCTAATAAAATTTAATTTGGCTACCTCCATATGAACAGACCAATTAATTTTTTGAGAAAAATTTAATATCTAAATGATTAAAAGTTTTTCCCAGGTCTCTTCTTATTCCCGCAAGACATGACAAAAGTTTTCCCTAGATTTAATTTAAGGGCTCTGTTTTCCATAAAATTAACAAAGTGATGGAGAGCCATTCTAGACCATTTGCAGTCCTACAAATAATACTGCGTCATTTGCCTAAAGCAAGATAGGGGATGGACATGTGCCTACCCAAGGGGCATTGAAATTAACTGCTTGTAGGGAATGATCCACCCCATTAATATACAAAGAAAATAAATGGGGGGGCAAGCACACAACCCTGCCTAATTCCCTGGGTCACCCAGAACTTCTCAGTGCATTCTCCATTTCTACCATATCGCATGAAAGATGTTAAGGTAGCACATAATCTGGAAAGGAAGAAAACGATGTCGCTAGGGGCACCCATATCCATTAATACTTGCCAAAGTTTGACATTGTTTACAAGATCGAAGGCAATCGATAGATCAGCAAAACATAAATATATATGACCCTTTCTTGCCAAAGTATATTTACTAATAATAAGGTGTAGGTTAACTACCTGTTCCACCGTGCCTACTTCCTTTCTAAAGCCAAATTGTATATCTGAGATTATCCCATATTCGTGGGCCCAAGCATTCAGTCTTGCCAATATCACTCTGCCCATCAACTTCAAGAGGAATCTAGGAGTGATAGGGGGCAGTAGCATCTAGAGTCCCCTCTATCTCCTTTCTTAAAGATGGGCACAATCACACTTTCAGACCAAGTTGATGGATAGTGGCCACAAGCAGCAGCATTAAGAATTTCTTGTTACTTCATCTACTAATAACAGATCAAAATATAGCCACGGTCTTCCATGACATCACAGGTTGTTTTTCGGTTAAGTGTGGTTGTGTATTCGGGGGTGGAGCTTGCCGCAGCGCAAGATGGCCGCGTGAGGACAGAGCTCCGTGCGCCATCGGCACCATAAGTTAATTATCCTGGCATTCGGCGCTCCTAGCCAGCCACAATATACAGATTTCGCAAGCTGAGGATCGGGGCTACCGCCCGACACCAAAATTGGGAAAACTGCATTACCGGACTAGGAGGAGTGCAGCTCATACTGAGAACGGAGAGAGGCGGGCCGTCGGAGGCCTAGCGAGCGTGATCAGACTCCGTGGTAACGTGGAAGAAGACGCTGCTGTGACCCGAGCGCCTCCCCCTTCGTGCGAAACAGAACTGCCGCTGTAAAACCCCCCTGGCGCGGGGTCTCTAAGGCCGCCGCACTATCCCCGAGACCCGCCTCACCCCTGGAGCAATACTGCGGCATCCAGGCATGGATGATACAGAGCGAGAGGCTCCGGGAGGCAGAACACGCTAACCGCCTCTGGGGGAGCGCTGCTCCGGCGCGTTTACTCGGCCCCCGGCGGACATTAGCTGCCGCGCCCTGGGACAACTCCTGAGCTCAACGCGCGGGGAGATGCAAGAGGATGGACTTCGCAGGGGGACAAGCCGGAGGTGAGTCCTGAGCCCCCTGCGCACCTCCGCTACTGGCAGTGGGCGGGAAGACGCGGAGACTCCCGGCGGTGGGTTCCGTCCGCCGATAGTGAATCCCAGGACCCACTGCGCACTTGAAGCACTGCAGTGTCTACTGGCGCTGGGCTACTGAGCGGGGATCGGCCAGGAGAGAGACTGAACCCAACATCCCCAGCATAGCGTGACCTCACGGCACCACCTGGCCCCCGCGGACAGACGAGAACACAGGGCCTAGAAGATTATGGTACTGGTGTGAGGCACGCTTCAAGCGGCAGTCCCCCATACAGCTGCATCCCATAGGGGGAACCCCGGGCCCATGCGGCATGCAAATACCGGCGCACTAAATCAGACCCTGAGGAGGCCTTCCAAGCTGGGTGCGCCGCTCTCACGCGGCCCTCGACTCACCACTTGAGGCGTACTCATTCCCCTGCAGGAGGTGCGCTTCCGCTGCTGGGTCCCGCAGCTTCTGCCCTGCATCCCGGAGATATCGGTCTTGCACCCACCGCTGCAATCCACCCAGACACTCAAAAACACTATCGAGCTGAACTAGCTAGAGAGGGCACGAAGGGGAGGTATGCCTCACCCCTGGAAAAGCCGTTGTGCGTCCGTGCGAGAAGAGAACCTGAGAGGTGCGACCTGCAACATCACTGATTCGCCCCGTTCTACCACGGCTGCCCTGGGGCCAACCCCGGCCCTTCGAGAAAGCACGCCATGGGCAAGGTCGACAAGACGCAAACAAAGCTACTTTTTGACCCTAAACGCACCAGAACTAGAGACACGGGTGGCGCTAGTTCCACGGACAGCCAAATGGAAGCCCCAGAGGACGAGACTGGAGAGGTCAAACAAATGCAGAGTCACCGAAGTAGAAGAGGCTCAGACCGAGGCGTCCTCGACCCAGCAGCAAATGGCAAAAGCGCTCACGACCTTACAGGATAGGGCCGAGGACCTCGAAGCCCGATCCAGAAGGAGTAACATCCGTATAGCTGGCCTGCCGGAGTCCACCCAGATGCCTAAAGTTGAACAATTCATAGAACAGCTCCTGATCACCTTGCTGGGCAGAGATGCCTATTCAGACATATTCGTGGTGGAAAGGGCCCACCGCTCGCTGGGACCGCACCTGCAGCCAGGGGCTCCCCCACGCCCGATAATCGCGAAAATGCTGAACTATCACGACAGAGATTCTGCACTGCGACGAGCTAGGGAATTGGGAGAACTCAAGTACAAAGGATCGGTGCTCTCCCTCTAACCGGACTTCATGATGAAAGTCCAAGAAGCTCGACGTCAGTTTACAACTGTGAAACGACAACTCCAGGAGCAGAATATCGACTACGCCATGCTCTACTCGGCTAGGTTGAGAGTTAACCTCAACGGATCATCGCGCATCTTCTCGGACCCTAAAACATTGCAAAAGACACTAAAAGACTTCTTAAAGAAAGAGAGGCAGGCGACAACAACGAACAAGCTGGTTGAGGCAACGGCTGGAGGAGCAGAAGGTTTTCGAGACGATCCGGAATGACGCGACGACACAGGGGAGTCTGTGTCACTGAGAGACGCCCGGCTGAGCAGGACTGGCTGATGCACAAGACCTCGCCAACTGACAGCCAATAAACTGCGGATCTGCTGCGTTCCTGACCATATCTGCCTCTGCATGTGCTCCTCCAAGAGACTTGCTCACTTGAACCTTCACAAGTATCATTAATTTTCCACGGCCTAGAGCCATATGTCACTGCTTATCTAATCCTAATGTAACTGCTTTAGTTTAGTGGGGGTGGATTCCCCTTCTATTGACTCGTGACAGGACTGGTTTTGGATTGTCATAATGGCATAGCTAAGTTTTTTTTCCCTCCCTACTACATGTTGAGGCTGGTAGAGGCCTAGATAAGTCTGAATGTCCACACTTATGTAAAAATATATGGAACTACTGCTGATGGTTGCTCGTAGTGATGTGGTAACATCCGCCCCCACGTGTTACACACTACATGGCCTGTTGCCAAAGGTTTCTAAGGAGTAGGGTAAGGGGGAGGGGGGTCGCTGTCTATGCTAAGTTGGGGAATGCATGGCGTGGGTGGGGGGAAGGGAGTTTTGTTGACTACTTTTTTGTTTTTCAATGTTTGTTTTACTTTTGCCAGAACGAGAACATTATACAGGGGTCACATACCAACCAGATCGAAGGACATGCAGTCTCCTGTAGGCCTAGTCGTCGGGGTACATTCACACACTATAGCTGAGGCCCCACCGCCCCCTAATTAGTCCACATGGAAGATAGACTACGGCTACTAACTTGGAATGTCAGGGGCCTCAACGATCAACGCAAAACCCGGAAAGTCATGGCTTATCTAGCGAGGCACAATATTGACATAGCATTGTTGCAGGAGACACACCTGCCCCTGACTAGTCTCCCACTGGCTCGTAGACGGATACGTGGGACTTTTCATGCAGCAGGCTTTACCTCACACATCAGGAGGGTGCTAACTTGGGTTAACCCCAGAGCTCAACTCACCCTAGAAGAATTACACACGGACTCTGAAGGCAGATACACGATTTCCACATGCAGAGGAAGGGGACTGGCGTGCATCCTAATTAACGTATATGGCCCCAATTACGACTGCCCCCAATTCTTCCACGACTTGCAGGCCCTAGCACGCCAATTGCCTCCACTTCCGCTTATATGGGGCGGTGATTTCAATTTCACACTAAACCCGGACATAGACCGTTTGGGCGGCCCCGCACGGCGGCAATCTATGGCAGCTAAAACAATTACAGATATCCTGCTTGAGCTTGAATTGATGGATGTCTGATGCTCACGCTCATCCCAAGCTGACGGATTCACACATTATTCCGCCCCGCACAATCTACATACCAGGATCGATTATTGGTTCCTGGCGCGGACCCTCGGGCATGCCACTCGTGATTGCGTGGTGTTCCCTCGTTCCTATTCCGACCACTCACCAGTTCTCCTTATACTTATACCAAACGCCCCCCCCCCCCATTCGCCTGGCGGTTCCCTCCGTATGCCCTACTAGATGAAGTATTCAAGGCTGAAATGTTGGAGGCCATAGACACTTTCTTTGCCACTAATATAGGATCAGTTGATCAGTTTCCAGGCTGGAACGGGAGTCAGTAGCGGGAGGGACCGTTGAGACCAGTGAGGACCTTAAGTCCACTTTGGAAGAATATCACCATGAAGCAGATAGAGAGGTTAAGCTGATGGGAAAATATGCCATAGCGAGAACATATGGGGAGGGTGGGCGCCTGGGTGCCTCTTTAGCGTCCCTTATGAAGGGACGGCGCGCAGCCAACCATTCTGTCGAGCTTAACTCGGACTCGGGTGAGAAGATCACAGACCCGGAGGAGGTTGCAGAACTTTTTAGAGCCTTCTATGCGGACCTTTACCGCTCCAGAACCCATGACACAGACGCAGATATGTTATCCTACTTAGAACATATAAAGTTACCTTGGTTATCAAACAACCACAGGGAGTACTTAATGAGGCCTCTGGAAGCCTGGGAGATCCATGATGCACTTAGCTCAATGCGCTCAGGCGGGGCGCCGGGACAAGATGGCCTCACAGTGGGGTTTTATAAAGAATTTAAACAACAACTTACTCCTCACCTGATATCCCTGTTCGAGGAAATGGGCGAAAATGGATCCATGCCCCCGCGATGCGGGAAGCTCTGCTAATTGCAATCCCTAAACCGGGTAAATCCCCACACGACTGCGCCGCATATTGCCCTTTATCCCTCTTAAATGTGGATACCAAAATTTTCGCCAAAGTCCTGGCAAACTGCCTAGGCCCGCTGCTTCCAACCCTGGTAGGCCCAGAACAAGCAGGCTTTGTCCCGGGAAGGACCTTAACCCACAATCTCCGCACAGTATTTGGGGCAATCCAACACATTAACCCTAACACTAACGTTGCTGCGGTTTTCCTGGACACAGAGAAAGCGTTCGATTCGGTTGAGTGGAACTTCATGATGCTGGTGCTCGAACGCATGGGACTGGGCAGTATATTCCTCCAACTAGTTAGAACGCTTTACACCGCCCCAATAGCCCGAGTACGAGTGGGCAAACGGTCACGGCGCCCTTGGAGATATCTAGAGGTACACGACAGGGCTGCCCGCACTCCCCACTACTGTACGCCCTAGTCGCAGAACCACTAGCATGCGCCCTAAGAGAGTACCACAGCCATAGAGGGGTTAGGTTCCCGGGCTACAATCTTATCATCTCAGCTTATGCTGACGATACCCTCCTTTACGTCCGAGACCCTGCGGTAAATATCTCCCCAATACTGCGAGAAGTGGTTAGATTTGGAGAATTCTCTGGCCTACAAATCAACTGGGCAAAGTCCATTATTTTCCCCTTGACTCCAATGCCGATCCTAGAAGACTTGGATTTTCCGCTCACTTGGTCCACTGACCCGATCGATACCTAGGGATACGGATCCATACGGACTCCGAAGTGGTACTCCAGGAGAATTATGGTAGAGCTATGGCCAAGCTGGAGGAGGACGTCGACAGATGGATCCGCCTTCCCCTCTCACTCCTGGGAAGGATTTCCATCATGAAAATGGTGGTACTGCCCAGACTTCTCTTCCTGTTTTTAAACATCCCTATAGTTTTGCCCGCACACTTCTTCAAGCGTCTGAAAACACTGCAGATCAAACTGGCTTGGGCCGGCAAGCAACCTAGAGCCAAGTGGGATACTCTTACTCTTCCTTACGCCATGGGAGGACTGGGAGCCCCTGACCTAGACCTTTACTATCGAGCCACACAGGCATCACATGCATACTATTGGCTCCATCAGCAAGACCTCCCCCCACACCTCCACATAGAACGTATTGCGATGGCCCCGAAGCACTTGACCCGAAGCACTGTTCCAAACGACATCCCGCCGCATAGGAACGTTAGATTCGATAAACGCGACAGCGCATGCCTGGCGCAATCTGATAAACCGCCAAGCAACTACTATACTTTACTCTCCCGTTACACCCCTGGAATGGTGTACGTGGCTTCCTGAGCTCACTACACCTGAGATGACCAGAGCCCTCCGTACCTTGGGAATGGACTCAATTGGTGACTTCTTTATCGAGGGACGAGGACGTGACTGGGACGAACTAGTAGCTAATGACACCCCCAAGTCCACCCTAACAGTGTTTCACTATTTCAGGGCCCGGGATGCGCTCCGCGAGGCGCTAGGGGATGACCTATTAGAACCACCGGAGGTCCTCGACTTCTCGGACATACTCCGCACTAAATCCCCAAGCAGACTGGTCACACACATCTACAAAAAAACACAAGAGCTGAGCAGTAACCAATACGCTAAAGCAAGGCTGGAGTGGCAGCGCGATCTAGAAATCACGATAGACGATAAAATGTGGGCATATTGCTGCAAAGCCACCAAACGCATTTCTCTTAACGGCAGACACCGACTCATACAGTTTAAATTTCTGAATCGAACATATCACACACCCGTGCGGCTCCATAGATTCGGGTTGCGAGAATCGGACTGCTGCGAGAGATGCGGGGTTAGAGGGGCGGGCTTTTTTGCACTTAGCTTGGCTCTGCCCATCCGTCGCTGCTTTGTGGATACAAATCTTCACCAAACTGAGCGACATTACTGACGTACATATTAGCCAGGACCCATTAATGGCAATACTGGGATCCTCAAAACGCCCAAAAAAAATAATTAGAAGACTAGTTGATATGGGCTTATTAATAGCCAAAAGAGTGGTGGCAATACATTGGGCCCGAGGTCCCCCCCCTCACTAATGCAATGGGCTAGAGACATGGTGTTTTGCAACACACAAACAGAATCATACAGCGAACTACTTCCTCCTAGAAGTCGTCCTAAAATTTTTGGGAGTTTATACAATACCTACCTGGCAAACCAGGCTGAATAGAGTAATATCTTGACAAGGCTATCCACAACATCCATAATGGGGGAGCTGTTAGTTCCATTTGCCCCTGACGACTAAGGTGTCTGCGGCATCGTCACTCATTTGATATGTACTATATGTCCTTGATAGGAATAACCTGCTTGTAATATGGTTTTTACACGATAATTTCCAAAAGCTCTTTGGGTTAATATAAATGTACAATGACGAACCCGGATATGTATGTTCAGAATCTGGCTCTATAAGATAATTTGCTGCCCCATTTTTTTCCTTATATATGGTTTGTTCCCCCCCCCCCTATTTGTATGTTTGTATGACAAAAAGCTGAATAAAGAAATTTAAAAAAAAAAAAGTGTGGTTGTGTATTCGTATCTTGTCGACTGGAAAATAATTGCACATCCATTTCTCTCTACTCAGGTGAAAGTTACCTTCTGTTTATTATAGTAAGCATAATGTGCTCTGCAGCAGTCTGGCGAAAGTGTAACGATATGCACTCTGTGCAATAATGTTTACCTTTCTATTGTCATCAAACTAAGAATAAAATGGATTCGCTATTTTTAGGCCAAGCTCTTCTGATTTTAATGCAATTATGTCTGTAATATACTTATTTATAGGGCTTTCAGACAGTAGGGTAATGAAACCTGAAAGGGCTCCCCTGTAAGGAACATTGAGGGGGCTCTCTGTCATAACCATGACCAGGCCCTCGCCACATGCCCCGCAGATGTACTTACCTCTATTGCCTAGGCAGCGGAAATATTGTACATCTGGAGGAATTTCAGTGATAGCTTGGAATTCAAATACACAACTTTGTGGGATTAGCATGACCTGATGTTCTTGATGAAAAGGCACATTGACAATTTAGTTCAGTGTTGTTAATTTATATAATATGGAGTTTAAGGGCTGATGCTGTGAGTCCCTTGCCTCATAGACACTTAGACATTGGCATCTAATAAGGAAACCGTGTCTATGGGGTTTGTTTGCAAGGATGTGAAGGTGCAAAACAAATCCATCCACTAAAAGGTGAAGATTAAGGCACTGATAATGGGTAGGATTGGTTCTTGGGGGCTGGAATTACTGGGGCCAGAATTAGTGATTATGGATGGTAATTCCTCACCTGCATCACGCAAACGCACTTGAGTTGCAGACCGCCGTTTCTCCCCCTTTTCCCTGTTGTTATCCTTCTCATTTTCTCTAATTGAATTTGCCCTTAGATTGCCTAAGGTCTGTGATCTTTTCTTTTTGTCCTTAATGTTTCTGTCTTATGCCTCTCTTTCTTTTGAATATCTGTCTTGCACACACTCTTTCCATCCCCTGTTTATTTTTCTCTTCTCATGCTTGACTGGCCAATGAAGGGATGGAATGCAGCACGCATAGAAAGCGGAAAAAAACGAGGAGAAATAAAAGTATTTCTTGGAGAAATAAAAGTATTTCTCCTAGTTGCACCGCATTCCCAGTTTTATGAAACCATGTAAATCTGGGAATGCGGCAGAATCCATGAGTGTTGCGTGGGAACACCCACAGCAACACCCATGGAACGCCCTTTTCACGCAAAGCGCTGCGTGAAAAGGGGACGTATTTACAAGGACACGAAAAGCCATGCAGGGTGGCTTTACGTGTCCGTGTAAATATGGAGCACCAAATTGCGCCGGTGGTGCGTCACAAAAAGTGACGCACCAGCGGCGCAAGGGGCTTGTAACTATACCCCCATAGGCAATAAATAAAGCACATGTTCCATAGCGTTCCAACTAAAAGGAAGACCTCAAAAAACATATTTACAAAATTGTAAGTCTAACATATAAAAAATGTAATGCACTTTTAAATATTAATGATACTTAAAAATATCATCATCAAAGTTTCTCTATTTCACGATGTTTCCAAAGCATATAAAGTACACAGAGTGAAAAACAAAAAACACAATTTATATGAAATCTAATACATAAGTAAAACCAGGTAAAAACCATTAAAATGCCAGTCAGGCCGTCATCATAGTCAGGAGCATTATAAAGTGCCTACTACCATCAACATTTTGAATAGGTCATGTTTCATCAGATTACAAGATTCCCAAGGTGGACCTCCTGGTAAATATACATTTTATAAAGTGCCATCAAATATTGATAAAATCAAATTTCATCAGCCCTCAAGACTCCCAGTCTATAGAGCTCTCTTGCATTTCCAAGAAGACCAAAGAAATGAAACTTCTACAAAACATACTAATGGATCGCTACGTTTTTTAATAAAATGAAGAGCTGGTTGGCATTGTCTGAAATTATATTTTCTTAAAAGAGGGAGAATGTACATCATCCTTTGCATTTTGTAAAAACTACAAAAAAACAGTATATGAAGATCAGACTGCTCTGACCTTCCATCACATGGGCAGGCTGATAGATCTTCTAATGAGTACCTTTTGCGTGATAAGCCCATCATCAAGGGAATAAAATTCAATTCAAACCTCACCAGAATGAAACATTGCTGGGGGTTTGTCACAGACTCTAAATACAAGTGTTCACCCCGCAAGATGGGAGGGGGCATTAAATATAGCTTGACAGAGGATTTTGATCTATTTTCCTCCTCTCTCTTGTAGACTGCCTTCATTAAAAAGACTTCCTTAATTCTCATTTTGAAGATGGTTGCACAACTAGTAGGGTTTATTTATAATTCAACCAGCACCAGTGATCTCAGTGTACATTTCACATGCTGCATGCAGACAATCTTATGCGCTTTATCCAGGGACTAACAGTCCCTGAAAATGCTCTGAGTTAAATTAACTGTGTCCCTCCTCCAAATCGAATGCTATAATAAAATAGGGACAAGGGGGATAATATCGGAGAGGTATGGGGAACCAAGTTCAGTATGACAAATATAGTTGGGCCAACTGCAAGGAAGGGCCAATAACATTTTAAAGAAACCATCCTCTAGCCGTTGAAGAGAATCTATTGCCAGCATCCCCTAAACCCCTGCCCCAGATGTTACAGATGGGATGGTCTTCACATTCTATACCTTTTTTATAGTCTCAATAGGCTTAGACCCTAGCTTCTTCATAAAATTAAAAATAGCGTCACACTTCTTTCCATTACAAGGGATCACTGACATAATATCGACGGACCGAATATCGACCTACAACAATACCGAGTCCAGAATAGCGATGGACAGAATATCGACATCCTATCTCTACAAAGGTAAGTACAAAAATATCGAAACCAAAATATCGTTGTATAAAATATTGTTTTTTTTAAATGTCTTAAAAATAATGTAAAATTAATTAAAAAATAAATATAATTAATAAAAACATAGTTACAATTATTTAAAATAGTTAAAAATGATAAACAATAAATGTAATATATAAAAAAATAAAACATGCATATTTAAAAAAGTATATACATATATTAACTTAAAAATATTAATAAATAATAATTTTATTTAATTATAAAATGTCAGAAACATAATAAAAAGTATAAATACATATATATATATACATAAAGCTGTAATATAAATATAAAAATAAATTATATATATAATAAATTAAATATTAAAATTCATATTTATTTCTAAAAAAATATTTTACACTACATTAACTATAACAATAGGAAAATGTTGGATAGCGTAGGGAATAAAATTACTATTCCCACTCCAAAAACTGCAACAGTAGGGAAAGTTTTGGATAGCGGAGGGGAATAATTTACTATTCCCACTCCAGCAAGTGCAACAGTAGGGAAAGTGTTGGATAGCGTAAGGGAATAATTTACTATTCCCACTCCACAAAGTGTAACAGTAGGGAAAGTGTTGGATAGCGGAGGGGTTAAAATTACTATTCCCACTCCAGTTATTGCAACAGTAGGGAAAGTGTTGGATACCGTAGGGTAAAAATTACAATTCCCACTCCAGCAAATGCAACAGTAGGGTAAGTGTTGGATAGTGGGTGGGTAAAAATTACTATTCCCACTCCACTGAGTGCAACAGTAGGGAAAGTGTTGGATAGCGGAGAGGTAAAAATTAATATTCCCACTCCAACGAGTGTAACAGTAGGGAAAGTGTTGGATAGTTATTATACGTATCAGCTACCATTTTCGGTGCTCTGAACTGCTCCAAAACACTATTTAAAATGGTCAAGGAGCTTTCTGGCTCCAAAACTCAATCTAGGCCCCCTTTGCTAAATAATCGGCAATGCGAAGATTTGGCTAATTTTCTTTCTCCAGAAAGTAGAGAAAATTTACTCTGAAATAGAAAGGTTGCAGTTTAATAGTTCCCCCTATTGCAATTTGTCAGCTCCCCCAACCAGCACCCACACTGTTTTTAACTGACAATACCTACCTTGATCAAGACAAGGGGGCCGATTCCGATTCGGGCCGGAAGCGCACCTAACAGTATTTGTCCGGAAAAACTACCAGCCGAACGCGTGTTTCCCGACCGACTTGAACACTCTACCGAACGAACAAGTACGATGCGCATAACAGCCCAGATTCCGACCCAGCCGTACTTACCCAATCCAGCTCCTTATCTCCGCCCGAGCCGGATCCGTAAACGCCGAATCGAGTCGCACAGAACCAAATACACAGCACCTTCCGGCCGGACTAGTACGATGCGTCTTCCGTACGCGCCGAACCCGTCGCTACGTCCGGCACGTTTCAGCATCCGGGAGAGCCGCACATAAGCTCCGTTTCGCGTCACTAAACGATCCACGGCTACGAGACGAACAAGCCAGCGACGAGTACGAGTTGAAGACACGCGAAACCCGAACGAGACGAACCAACCATGAATCCCATCGCACAGGTCCTACCAATACTCTACATCTGTTACCGGGACCTATTCGGACGCGTACGGCGCAGACGGTAAGTCAAACACCAACAATACAAACTAACTACACGTACCTAAAATATGTCACACACACATAGGGATGCACAAATGACTTACACTAGCAACTGCACAATCATAGGGGTGGGATGGGCATCACCAATGCCATACACACCCATAGGGGCCTGGATTCCTGCCACCACCACCACCCCTACTCAGGGGGGCCTGGATGCCCATCACCACAACCATCCCCACTCATGGGGGCTGGATGCCTATCACCACCACCACCCCTACTCAGGGGGCTGGATGCCTATCACTACCACCCCCTACTCATGGGGGGCTGGATGCCTATCACTACTACCACCACTACTCAGGGGGGCTGGATGCCTATCATTACCACCCCCCTACTCAGGGGGGGCTGGATGCCTATCACTACCACCCCCTACTCATGGGGGGCTGGATGCCTATCACTACTACCACCCCTACTCAGGGGGGCTGGATGCCTATCACTACCACCCCCTACTCAAGGGGGCTGGATGCCTATCACTACCACCACCCCTACTCAGGGGTGCTGGATGCCCATCACTATTACCACCCCTACTCAGGGGGCTGGATGCCTATCACTTCCACCCCCTACTCATGGGGGGCTGGATGCCTATCACTACTACCACCCCTACTCAGAGGGGGCTGGATGCCTATCACTACCACCCCCTACTCATGGGGGGCTGGATGCCTATCACTACCACCCCCCCTACTCAGGGGGGGCTGGATGCCTATCACTACCACCCCCCCTACTCATGGGGGGCTGGATGCCTATCACTACCACCCCCCCTACTCATGGGGGGCTGGATGCCTATCACTACTACCACCCCTACTCAGGGGGGGCTGGATGCCTATCACTACCACCCCCCCTACTCATGGGGGGCTGGATGCCTATCACTACCACCACCCCTACTCAGGGGGGGGCTGGATGCCTATCACTACCACCCCCCCTACTCATGGGGGGCTGGATGCCTATCACTACCACCACCCCTACTCAGGGGTGCTGAATGCCCATCACTACTACCACCCCTACTCAGGGGGGGCTGGATGCCTATCACTACCACCCCCCCTACTCATGTGGGGCTGGATGCCTATCACTATTACCACCCCTACTCAGGGGGGGGCTGGATGCCTATCACTACCACCCCCCCTACTCATGGGGGGCTGGATGCCTATCACTACTACCACCCCTACTCAGGGGGGGGCTGGATGCCTATCACTACCACCCCCCTACTCATGGGGTGCTGGATGCCCATCACTACTACCACCCCTACTCAGGGGGGGGCTGGATGCCTATCACTACCACCACCCCTACTCAGGGGGGGCTGGATGCCTATCACTACCACCCCCCCTACTCATGGGGGGCTGGATGCCTATCACTACTACCACCCCTACTCAGGGGGGCTGGATGCCTATCATTACCACCCCCCCTACTCATGGGGGGCTGGATGCCTATCACTACCACCACCCCTACTCAGGGGTGCTGGATGCCCATCACTACTACCACCCCTACTCAGGGGGGGGCTGGATGCCTATCACTACCACCCCCCCTACTCATGGGGGGCTGGATGCCTATCACTACTACCACCCCTACTCAGGGGGGCTGGATGCCTATCATTACCACCACCCCCTACTCATGGGGGCTGGATGCCTATCACTACCACCACCCCCACTCATGGGGGGCTGGATGCCTACCACTACCACCACCCCTACTCATAGGACGGGTAATGCATGACACAACCAGCATACTCCCACATAAGGAATAACAGAAAATTACATCCACCCAAACAACATGACAAGCGTGTGTAGTCCATATCAAATGCCTACAACACTAAACATGACAATGAACATACAATGTGACCCACTAACACATGTGTCACACATAAAAGTGTGTGGCCTCCACAATACAAGCCGACCATGGCCACTATGGCAATGGGGCCTAAAGCCCCATCACCACAGTCACCAAAAGGTAAGTGTGGGGTCCAAGGCTGATGGACCTTTTGGTCAGTGTGGCAATGGGGCCTAAAGCCCCATCGCCACAGTCACCAAAAGGTAAGTGTGGGGTCCAAGGCTGATGGACCTTTTGGTCAGTGTGGCAATGGGGCCTAAAGCCCCATCGCCACAGTCACCAAAAGGTAAGTGTGGGGTCCAAGGCTGATGGACCTTTTGGTCAGTGTGGCAATGGGGCCTAAAGCCCCATCGCCACAGTCACCAAAAGGTAAGTGTGGGGTCCAAGGCTGATGGACCTTTTGATCAGTGTGGCAATGGTGCCTAAAGCCCCATTACCACAGTCACCAAAAGGTAAGTGTGGGGTCCAAGGCTGATGGACCCTTTGATCAGTGTGGCAATGGTGCCTAAAGCCCCATCACCACGGTGATCATAAGGTAAGTCTAGGCATGGTAAAAGCTGCCAAAGACAAACTGAATGGATGAATCCTGGTCACACAACAACCAAAACATCTGTGGCATAGTACTGCTTGTGTCCCATTGCAACATATATTGGGGGAGGCTAACAGTGCAGTGTCACAGAAACATCGCTTTTGTCCATGTGCATACAAACATCACACATGGGGGACCACATTGCCAACAATCAGCCGATTCCACAATGACAGAAGTGACCATCATGATGCTGACCCACATATCTGCACCTATGGACACACAAATGTATATAATCTGTGGAGACTGTGGATGTCAGGTGAACAAATACCATACCATGGCAGCAATGGGACATACAAACCATGATCATTGTGCTGACTGATGACCCAGGAGTACCAGGGAGAGCAGGGGAAAATCACCAAACCACATACAGCCAATGGCACATTACAGAAATGCCAATGCAGTGATGCAAATGCACTGACACAAACAGGCAGACTCACACTTCCTATCAAAGACAACAGGTGATGGGGGTGTGTGCCAGTGTCCCCAGGCAACCACACAACACATGAGGAGGCCTGAATCCCAATTACACAGATGTGTATACAGTGCCACACACAAGTAACTCATGGATTGGATTCCCCTATGTGGGAAATCTGGAATTGTCAGATGAGAGGGAGCCCAAATTACACATGTCACACAAGCTTGTAGGAACAGCAACTAACACAGCAAGAGACACACCCACCACAGCACTACCCCCAGGGACCCCACATTGTGCAGACACTAGCCTGCATGACAATTCCACTGTGATGACAAAGATAGATGTTGATCACACTGTGAACCACAGCCATGTGTCCTCAGCTACAAACTACCATCACACCTACACAAGCTCCAATCAATCAGCAGGGCCTGCCAGCCAAGGCCAATATGGAGGTAGTGGTCTAGCCGTGCAACAACTCACATTTGCACACTCAACACCACACACCCTCATCTGCAACAATGTGCAGCAGTGAAGCTCACATGGACTGGTTACATTGCACATGCACCCATGACAATCCCAGGGGTGGTGGGGGAACTAAGGTGCAGAAACCCATCACACATGCCCACTCAACATGACTCGTCTATGTATGACACACTGCACAGTACGCCGTACATGCGCATGATGTGAAATCCACCACAAACAATGGGATCCTGGCCATAGTCACACACCAACGAAGAAGCCAAGGTGAGACACAAAGAACACACGTACACAACTTCCGACATTGCAGCTCTGACCCTGAGAGTGGCAGCAGTCACACACACAACGCGTCACAATCACTGAAAGCTAACACAAACTCAAAATCACATTACTTGTGTAAACAACAAGTGCCAAGGGGAATCCTGAATGTGTCCCATCTGCGTTTGCCCACATCCCCAGCCCTGACAACAAAGACAACCTGGGATGCCAACCTCATGAACATCAGTTTGCCATGCAACCACATCACGGAGAAACCAGGTCCAAGATGCTGGATGAACACATACCAACTCTGCAACCATCAGAAACAGGAACATCCCTAGGGACACAGCCTGTGTAGGAAAAGGGAAGGGAACATGCACAGACATGCTCACACAACACACAACACGGGCACACGCAATGTCACCAGATTACACACAGCCATGAGGGCACTCCACTCCTGTGGAAGCTCCGCTGTGCCAAACCTTGTCTGTGCACGACTCATACATATCAGCAGGACACTCCGTCAGTGAGTCAACAACTACAACACACAGAAGCCTCTGCTCACATCAGCCTGGGTACGGGAGTGTCACGTCAGTCATCTGCATACACCCAAAACACGTGGCAATCCAGTTGTACTGTATACACAGATGAGTCCTCCAAAATTGATGTGCAAAACTGCATGTCCAGTGGAGACGGGCACACAGTCAGGGTACTAGGAACATTGGACAGTGGTAAGCCTAACAGATGTGCAACAGTGTAGGACAAAGATGGTAATATACAAATGCTAAACGTACATCCCTGTGTCAAATGCTGAACATTACACCCTCAGACTGCAGCAAGGGATGCTACAGATCCAGACTAGATTAGGACACATATCCCATGGGCCACATGGAGCCCATCACAGCAAAACTTAATTTACCTGATCTGAACACAATTACAACAGCAAATGCATGATACTACACATCTACATCATGTACCACCAAAGATTAACCACAAGTAAACAAAAAGAGGCTTTATTCAGCAAGTGTGCAACTCAAATCAAAAGTCCAAAATTAACAACGGCCAATGTCCAGTCCAAATACACAGTCCCAACAGGGTGATGTGTGACTACTTGTCACAACTTGCTTGCCTGCACAGGTACCAACAGGGGACATCCCCCTTGGAGGGGCATACGAGGGGCAGGCTAGGCACCACAGGGACAGGATCAGGGGATGCCAGAAGGAGGCAGGGAAGGTGAGGTGGGTGCAGGAGTGTCACCGGCAACTGCAGTGGAGGTGTCTGACTCAGGGGGGCCGGCACCACCGCAGGGCTCAAGTCCGATGGTGTTGGTGCTGCAACCACTGCAGTGGGCTGGGCAGATGGAGTGGGCTGGGTCCCCAATGCAGTGCCCGAGTCAGATGGGGTTGTTGTGGACTCCACCGCAGTGCATGACTCCAAGGGAGTGGAAGGGGGGCAGAAGAGTTGGGCAGGACAGAGGGGGGACACGGTCTCCACACCAGTGGCACATACATGCAGAGCGTCTGGTCTGGGGGTGGAAGAGCAAGTGGCAGAGGGGGAGGGCCTGAGCACATTGGGGATGCGGTATCGGTGTGTGGGGGAACCTGGGGCAGGGTGTGGCGGTGGAACCTGTGGAGTGGTGGCCTGGGGGATGGAGGTGAAAGACTGGGTGGGTGACTTGCAGGGCGGTGGCGGGATCTTGCTCTTCCGGGTCCGGACGGACTTGCGGGTGGGGGGTTCACTCTGCCTGTGCCTGGGGGAGGGTGTCCAGGGGCGAGGGGCACTCTCCTCTCTGTGTGTGGACTTCCTCTTCCCCCGGTATGCTGGATCAGCGGTATTGGAGGGGAAGAGGCCGAGGTCAGAGAGGAAGAGCTGCTGTGTATGTGGGGTTGCAGGTGAGGCAAGGGAAGGGGTCTTGGAGGGAGAGGATCTTGAGGATTGCGGAGTGACTGTGGTTGCCTGTGTGTGTGTCAGTTCCCCATCCCCTGTGTGTGTGGAATCAGTCCCCTGAGGATGCTTGTGTGCACGTCTTGCCTTGGTTTTGGGTGGGTGTGTGCTGCTCGTGTCTGTGTGTTGGTGTGATTGTGCAGGTGTGCATGTGCTTTGGACAGGTAGGGTGGTAGGAAGTGTGGATGGGGCAGAGGTGGGAGGGGTGAGGGACTGTTGGAGGAGGGACACTGCTGCTGTCAGGGAGGAGTCCATGGACCTATTGCTCCTCTGTAGGGCAGACATACCCGTTGAGATGCCCTCCATGAACGACACCAGCTGTGTCAACAGTGTGGTGTGTGCATGGAGGACAGTCAGCATTGCTGTCTGCCCTACATGGAGCTGCCGAAGGAAGTACACAGACTCCTCACTCAGGGCAGCAGGGGACACAGGGGCAGGGGGTGCGGTGCCTGGCTTGAAGGAGACACGCTCCCGAGCACGGGAGCCTCCACGGACCTCAGGAATGGGAGCCAATGGGAGGGCGGTGGTGGTGGTGGTGGTGGCAGGATCAGACAGAGTAGCTGGGGTGTGGTGGCTGCTGACACCCGCCTCCACAAGGGAGTCATCCTCCGAGCTGCTGTGGTCCTCAGCTGAGGTGGATGGTGCTGAGGACTCCTCGGTGTGGCTCCCCTCGCCCTCCGTGCCACTGGGTCCCTCTGACCACTCGTCGGACGCTGACCCAGTCTGGCTCCGCTGCTCCTCCTGGTCCGTGGAGCTGTCCCCTCCTGTGGCTGTGGATGTATCTGCAAACAATTAGGGAAACAGACAAACATCAGTCACCTGCACTGACCGCACACACCACAGTAAGTACAGCACATCACAGAGCAAGCCCTGGCATCACTAGTAGAACATTGCCAAAAGTCATCACACAGATTAGGAGAAGCCAATTGTCAGTCTGATGGTCAGCCATGGAACAGACACCCCTCCTGCCCTTGCACCCATCTGTCTGGTGCCCGTCTGATGGTAAGACCCCAGTGTGGACACATGCACCACCTACACAGTAGTTGGACATTGCTGAGAACACGGTGAAGTATGTGAACATGCCCGCCTCACATCACTTGCCACTGAGTCAGTGCAGGTGTCTGGATAAATGGACGGCCTGAGCCTAAAAAGAAATGCATGTGATGCATACCAGCACCAGACCCCATGAAGCACCCATGTCCGGATAGTCAATGCCACAATGGGGTACCTGTTGCACATGTCACCACCCTGCAGGATCACCCTTAGGAAGTTTAATGCCATGACACAGGCATGCCTGCAAAGTCATACATCACTGTCTCAAGTCACATGGCCATGTTAGCCAGCAAACAACAGTCTGCACTGTGTCACTATCCTAGGACATGGGGAAGGCAAGTAATGTAACTGACAAGTACACATGTTCATCCCCCACTAACCACATCCTCTGAACCAGTATTTGTACACTGCACACCATTTGGACAAATGGGAGACATGAAACACTACTCCCTGAACCAGAGCACCTCACAGTGTGCTGTGAATGATGAACAGCTGCCTGAAAGTCACAGTCTCATACACCTGTCTGCACAGTCAAGTGATCAAACACCTATGAGTCACAGAAGTCTTGTCTCACATGGTCCAATAGCAGATGGTATGCTGACCCCTAACCGAAGGACATCACAGGAGTCACGACAACGTAGTCACAGCACAACAACACAGAGGCAGACACCTGAGGCAACATTTCACTGAGCACAGCATGTCAGATGATACACGGGAGTGGGAGTACAGAGTGTATTGTATGCCCTGTAGTAGGCATGACTGTCCGGCTCCACTTGCAAGAGGGATGAGCCCTGGTCAGTGGGCAGGTGGCTAAGCATGTGTGACACACTTGACATACATACTCCTGAGGCCCAGACAATTTACCCACCCGCAGAATGGGGGTGTGGCAAATACCCCAGGGACATGTGGGGAATTAGGTGTGCAAGTGGATCACATATCAAAGTTACACCCAGACTACATAGCATGACTCAGGCATTGTGTGAGCAACTGACCCACCCATGAAGGCAAACACAATGTCACGGGAACAAAATCTGTCACCACCTTGAGCAAAGCAAAATGCTAGGACCCTGTACCCAAGTGACACCATTATCCTGAGCGTAAGGAGCACACTGGCGCATCAGATGGGTAGTGGCCAGGTTACAATAGAGGGACATGGGTACTGGACAACAAGACTGATGTACTGGGGAAGTTTAACCAGGCCAGAGGAGGGCACATAGCATGTTAGACAGAGTTCACAGTGCAGTCTTAGACTCACCCCCTCCTTGCTGCTGTCTGCCCTTCAGCTGCCCATCCAGCTCCGGGAACACCACCGGCAGGATCTGGAGCATGTGGGGGTCAGGGTCCGGTGTCCGCCCCTCCTGCGAGGAGGCGACAGCTTCAGCTGGACCCTTGCGATCCTCCGGGTCCAGCCACGAAGGTCCTGCCACCTCTTCTGGCAGTTGCGGATCCGGCGCTTGTAGACCCCCACGGATCGGACTGCCCGGACGATGTCCAGCCAGATGTTCTGCTTCCGATGGGCATCAACCTGTGAGGATGAGAAAGTGAAAAGGCCATTACTACACATGCAACATATCCGTGCATCACACAGTTGGAAATACATGTCTCAATCACAGGGGCATATGATGTACACAGGCAGTGCAACGAGGGCTATGGACAGTTTGCCAGCAGTTACTACATGGTATCATTGCATGGGTAGTGAACCTTGTTTGAATGCACTGTTACTCCACTGTACCTGTTCAGTGCAAGTGACTACACACTTTGGGGGTGCGAACTACTCAGTGGGCATGCTAGCCAGTGGTGTGCACACTGTAAATCCTGCTAGTCAGGCAACATGCACAATTAGTGAGGCAGTGGACAGCACACTCACCTGCTCCCCTGGTGTCCCATACAGCTTGCTGTACTGTTGAAGGAGGCTGTCCAGCAGGGCCTGGTTCTCCTCATGGGTGAAGGCTGGGGCTCTCTCCACAGTACGTGCCATTGCAGCAGCCAGAGGATGCAGAGACAGCAGCAGTGTAGTGGCAGATGTCGTCCTGGAGCATGTAGTGCAGGCAAGTGAGCTCTCAGGGGAACAGCCAGCATTATATGTGTGCTGCAGAGGCAGATACTGTCCCATGTGTCCAAAGTGATAGGTCCAAGTCGGTAGCATCTTCTGAATCTGGCCAATCCATGCAATAGCAGCTCCAATACATGCCCACAGCATCCTTCAAAAATTCAACTTCATGACACCCATGAATTTGCAACATTGTTGTGGCTGGCCAACTGAATTCACTGCATCAGACTCGTTGTAAATTCAAAAACCGCATCCGTTGCCATGCCAGGCCCCAGCCAATGCGTGCACACCGATCGGACCATTGCTGTACAACGCGTACCCGCGATACAACGAGTACCCGCTCACATTCAATGCAATGGTCCGAGCGGGCACACCGATCGGACCATTGCTGTACAACTCGTACCCGCTCACATTCAATGCAATGGTCCGAGCGGGCACACCGATCGGACCATTGCTGTGCAACGCGTACCCGCGATACAACGCATACCCGCTCACATGCAATGCAATGGTCCGAGCGGGCACACCGATTGGACCATTGCTGTACAACACGTACCCGCGATACAACGCGTACCCGCTCACATGCAATCCAATGGTCCGAGCGGGCACACCGATCGGACCATTGCTGTACAACGCGTACCCGCTCACATTCAATGCAATGGTCCGAGCGGGCACACCGATCGGACCATTGCTGTACAACGCGTACCCGCTCACATTCAATGCAATGGTCCGAGCGGGCACACCGATCGGACCATTGCTGTACAACGCGTACCCGCGATACAACGCGTACCCGCTCACATTCAATACAATGGTCCGAGCGGGCACACCGATCGGACCATTGCTGTACAACGCGTCCCTGTACAGGTCACACACATGTGTCACCATGCTGGTCAATGGTGAACCTATGCCAGCCACATATACTTTCCAGGGACTCTGGGGCACACCTACTACACCACACCCAGTCCACACTGTATCTAAGGCATGTGTGGCAGCATGACCTTATCTGTGTATGGGTGTGTACATGTTGTTTTTGGGCTGGCACTTGGGGGCAGACACACCCAGGCTGTGCACATGTTAATGGGGACAGGGTCCTTTGTGTGTCGTGCACATGACCACTGGGATGTGCAACTGTTCATTTTTGGAGCATGTTGCATTGTCACATTTCCAGGTTGTGTATATGTATGACATGTCACATACCCCAAGGCTCATGTGGGAAAGCATGTACATCACAGGGTGGCCAATTGCCACAATAGTCATGTCCCTCCGCAGTCTGTGTGCATGTTGTGTTTCACATGTCTGACTCCATGTGCACAATGGGAGACAGTCTCCACATCCACGTTGTTAGTGCATGGACTTAGATGTTGTGTGTGTGTGTCACTGACGTCCATGTCTGTCCTGCAGAGGCTACAGGGGGCACTACCTGTGGGAGTCATGTGTGATTTTTCTGACGTGTACATGATACGCCATGTCATGCCAGTGTCCATGTGGCAAGACAGGCTCCCTGGGAATCTACCTGTCAATGAGTTGAGATGCCTGTGGCGCATCTGTCCAGACGTCACTGTGGTATGTGTGTGGAATGTGAGTGCAGTAAATGGGTACTGTGACACAGCCAAATGGTTTCACATAGCACACCCTGGGACCTGTTGTCCACACATGTCGTACAGAGATGTTACATGATGTCCATGTGGGTGCCATATGTGTCCAAACAGAACGAGACACACATCAAGTACTAGTGTTTGCTGATGATGTAGCATGTGAACTACAGTATGGTGAATGGCACATATGTGGGGTGACTGACAATCTTGACTTCTTCACCTCTGCACTGCAGGGCTCCTGCTGTCCATCGACCATTCCCAGACCTGGCAACGATGGTGGAACGTGACAGCATCCGACGGTACCGCTTCACCAGGCAGCTGATTGAGGATTTGGCAGTGCGGTTGGACCCACATTTGCAGCCTGGCCGGCCGTATCCGACAGCGCTGACCCCCAAGGTGAAGGTGATGGCAGCCCTACACTTCTTTGCCACCGGTACCTTTCAACACACTGTGGCATCTACTGGTGGTATGTCACAGACTATGTTCAGCCGTGTGCTACGCGATGTTTTGGTGGCGATGTTGAGATGCCTTAACCAGTACATCTATTTCCCACAACGTCACCGACTCACTGACGTCAAGAGTGACTTCTATGCCCTGGGGAGGATGCCACATGTCATTGGCTCCATTGATGGGACACATGTGGCTTTGGTACCACCACAGGCACATGAGCAGGCATACAGGAACAGGAAACATTACCATTCTGTCAATGCTCTGGTGGTATGTCTTGCAAACATGACCATCACACATGTTTGTGCCCGTTTCCCCGGTTCTGCACACGATGCCTACGTGATGAGGAGTAGTCGCATCCCGAGGATGATGTCACAGATGCCGAACCAGCGTGCTTGGCTTGTCGGTGTGTACTGACTTTGTACCATTGTGTGTGTTGTGCTATGTTGCTTTCCGCACACTTTTCAATGTTGGGTAATGTGCAATTGTCTGTCTGTAGGTGACTCGGGATACCCCAACATGCCATGGTTGCTGACACCCCTCAGGAACCCTGTGACACCAGCCCAGATGCGCTACAATGAGGCACATGGTCGGACCAGGAGGGTGATTGAGCGGACCTTTGGTCTCCTGAAGAGCCGCTTCCGCTGCCTGGACAAGACAGGAGGCGCCCTCCCATATGCCCCAGCAAAGGTGTGCAAGATTATCATCATCTGCTGCATGCTCCACAACCTGGCAGTGCGGAAGGAGTTGCCTCTCATCCTGGATGACGATGACCAACATCCGCCACCTGTGGAGGATCCAGGCCTGGGCCACGATGCCAGTGATGATGATGATGATGGTGATGGTGATGTCCGCACACAGCTCATCACCAACTTCTTCAGCTGAATGTGAGTATCCAGAGTGTTGTACTATCAATGAATTTGATTTGCATGATATGTGTGTGTGGTGCTCTGGTGCTGTTTCAGTGTGGCCATGTGCAACTTGACTGGATGCATGTGGAGATGTGTCCTTGCAGGTGGTCTGTACTTGCCAACAGTGTAGACATGCTAACTTGCTTTTGTGTATTTAACTTGTGACAGGTATTAGACATGAGTATTGCCATTCTGTGCTGCTCTTATGTGCTTTTGAGTGTGTGTCATGTCTGTCCTTCACAGGGTGCTGCTGGAGTTGTTAGAACAACTTGGATCCCCCGAATCAATGATTCAACTTCCAAGGTGGCAGCAGTTGTTCCCCTACAGGTGATGTGCCACACACCCCTGGACTTTCTATCTTCTGCATTGTTTGACTTTGTGGCCACAGCCAGGTGGGATTAGCTTGCATTTGTAGTGGAAACAACATGTAGTAAATGTGTAATAAACCTGTTCTACATTTTGGGGTGTGCGTAGTCCGTAGTCACACATCTGAGTGACATTTGCTTACTGCACCTGTGTTGTAGTTGACACAGACTGTGAATATGTGTGGTGTCTGTGCATTGCACTGTATTTCCAGGCAACATCAGTGTAGGGGATGAGTCATATGGCCCTGGTGTGTATGTGTTGTGTGGCCCTAGTGGTGTGTCTCCCTCATATGTGTCACGTCTCCATGACTGCCATGACGGTGTTGGACTTGCTGTAGCAGTCAGCATGCACAGTGTCATATTTCTGATCACCATCTCCATGACAGAGACCACGTTGGAATCACAACAGAGGCAGATATGGTTTTTGGTGAGTTTATTTACAAAAGGTGTGGGGATGGTGCACAGGATGGTGGGTGCTCTACATAGCAATTGGAATCCAAAGTTCCCATGTGAATTGGAAGTCCTGGTAGATGAAATGTCCAGGGTATAGTCCACAGTCATCTGATGAATTTGTACAACTAGAGCTCCCCATGTCATGTGGGCGAGTTGGGTTGCCATCGACAGGGCGTGCAGTTTGCACACAGAGGAAAAGTTCCAGAACAGGTGTTGGCTTCCTGGGGGATGTAGCTGGCCATCGGCCTCTCAGTTTGGCCTCCTCGGACGGCCCCTCTTCTTGGGGGGGGGACCCTCAGGTGCAGGCTGCCGCGGTGCAGGGTACTCTCCGCCAGAGTCCTCCTCCCTCCCTGTGGCTGTTGCGGATGTAATGGCAACAGATGTTGTGGGCGCACAGGGAGGTGAGGCAATGTTGGTGCTGATCTGGCGGAGGCATGTCAGTATGTCCCTATGCACCGCTGTGAGTTCTTGCAATGTGTCCCACTTGGACTCCATGCGAGACATGTGTGTCTCGACACGGGACATGTGGGAGTCCAAGCGGGCATGATGGTCAGCCTGCTGCTGTTGTATGTCCTTGAGGATCCCCACTACCTGGGTGACCTCTCCGGTGCTGGTCTGGTATGCATCTGCAATGCGTGCCAGTTGTGGGTCATCACGCAGTCCTGACCCCTCTGCAAATAGCGACCTGTGTCTACCACCCCTCCCACCACCCCTGGCAACACGTGCAGGGCCTGCGGTGCCACGCACAGGTGACCGTGTGCCCACTTGGATGTTGTTAGTGGGCTCGATGGCAGCGGCTCCAGTTTGGTCCTGGGTCCCTGCGCTGTTGTCACCTGTGGTCCTTGGTGTGTCCGTGTTGGCAGGGGTGGCCTGTGTGTTGGCAGTTGTTGGAGGGGTGGGTGCAGGGGGTGCAGATGTTGGTCCTGCTGGTGCTGCATGATGACTGGCACCGGAGGGTCCAGCTTGTTGTTCGCCATCCGAGGAGTGCAGAGGCTGATCCACACCAGTTAGCTCTGTGTCCCCCGGAGCCTGGGACAGGGACTCCTCCTCATCTGCTGCTGAGTCCCCATCTTCACCTGTTTTGGGGAGAGACACAGATTGTATGGTATGTTTCTACAGGCATCAATTGTTAAAACACCGGACAGCTGTGACTGTACCTCTGGATGCGGCCCTGGACATTGCATTCTACTCAGTTATGACAGTCAGAGAGTGATATTGGTGTAGCACATTGTCCTGCCAACCTGTGGCATGTCAATGTGAATGTTGAGGTGTGTGCCTGACCAGCATTGGTGGTATTTGGTTGCCATCCAGGCCGACTTCTCCCCCAGCCCAAATATCCCACCATGGAACATGCTTCCATTGCAGGGAGTGCAAGTTGTCTTTCAGGATGTCAGTCAGTGGTGTCCTGCTGTTGGTTGTTGCACAGTTGCCTGCAGGGCCTTGTGCTCCCCCAGCAGTACCCAGTGTCAGCCATCTTGTGAGTCCTTTTCCACTCCCTGTGATGTAAGCATGGTTCAGGGTGGTGTTGATGGGCCAATTGTGAGGCTGAGCAATATCTATGACTCCAACTCCCATGATGCTATTGGCTACACTGACTTTACCAGCATACACAGAATTCCTTCCTTTCAGTGATCTTCCCTGTGAGGTGGTGTTCTAGTGATGTCAATATATCTGTGAGTGTTTGTTGGTTCTATTTGTGCCACTGCCTTGCTGTATTTGTTGTTAGGTTTGTAGATGTCATGACACAGTTAGATGTCACTATGAGATGGCAGGTATTGTGTTTGTCTGACTGGCATTCACATCTTGGGATGAGTATGTTTTGTTTGCTGTGTATTTGGTAAGAGTGCATGGTTTGCCTATCCCTTTGAGGGTGCTGTGTGTGTATTGTCACACCATATTGTGTATATAAGTTGTGTACTCACCAGGCTCTGGGATGTCTGTTAGTCCATATACGCTCACTGGTGGTAGGATGGCCCGCACCTTCTCCTCCCAGGGCCTGAGGTATATTGGTTTTGCAGGGGGGCCACTGCCGGTGCGCTGGCTGATGATGTAGTCCTTTTTCAGTAGGTCCCAGACCCTCCTGCGCACATCATACCACCTGTTCTGGATGTCTTCCTTTGTGCGCAAACATGGTGATTGTGCATTCACCCTGTCGACAATCCTCGCCCACATCTTGGTTTTCTGCGACATGGGGGTCTGTTGTACCAATGTACCAAACAACTGTGGCTCTACCCTGAGTATCTCGTCTACCAGGACTTCCAATTCACAATCTAGGAACTTGTGGTTCTTCTTTGGGGGCATGGTGATGGGTGGTGGTGGTGATTGATGTGTGTGTGTGTGTGCAAGTGGGGGTGTGTGAGTGTAGGTTTAGCTGGGTGTGTGTGAGGGTGCTATTTGTAAGTGTGGTAATGGTGTGTGGCTTGTGTGATGTATGAGCTGTGAGTGTGTCTGTGGTTGCTGTGTGATGGTGTTGTTTGCTGGCAGGTCTGTGGAATTTGCAAAGGCTCATGGTAGGGATTTGTGGCCTTTATGTAGGTGGGGTTGGGGGTGTGTCCTTGTTCCATTTTTCCCCCACCCCCAGTATTTATTGGCTTTGTGGTAGCTTGTTTGGCCATTTTTTTTTACTTTTTTCCCTTGGTGCTTTGGGTGCATGTAGGAGTCGTTCTTGTGTCCGAGTCGGACGCTGCTGTTGTCTGGTGCGATGTTGTCCGACTCGTTCCCGCTGTGTTTCAGGTTGGTTTCATGTGCGGCGTACGAGTCGGTCGCGGAGTATTGTGTTGATTCGGCTGGGTTTTGTGTGCGTGTGGTCGTACGGCTTGTGCTCCGTGCGAGTCGGTCGTGTTTCGCACGCATAGCATTGTACTACGCGGGTCGGAGTTCGCGGGTACGTTTCGTTCGGTCGCTATCCGGGTGCGTGTCGGTCGGTTAGTTTCGAGTGTTTTTCCGGCCGGATGGCTTGTTTCCGTCCAGCTCGGTCGTTCGTTTTGTATTCCGTCCGAGTCGGTCGGGTTTCACATGCATTTCATCGTACTACCCGGGTCGGACGGCGCCGGTTCGTGTCGGTCGGAATAAATTCCCGCACCGAGTCGGTCGGTACGTTTTCCGGCCCGAATCGGAATCGACCCCAGGGTGTCTTCTGAATCCACTAACAAACTGGATAGATGGCCTCTGTTAGACATGGACTCTTTTAAACGTCTTTTAGATAGTGTTAAATCAGGATCTCCCAGGGACCCTCTCCCTATCTCTGTGCTTAAGCAGCTTGAGCCGCCATCATTGATGGTAATTTTGGAACTTTTGAATGCCTCCCTACAAGAAGCAATAGTTCCACCAGAATGGAAGCATGCTATGGTGCTCCCCCTTCTGAAGAAGGCTAACGCGGACCCTGATTTGCCCTCCAACTACTGGCCTATTTCTTTGTTACCGGCTTTTTCAAAGATTTTGGCGAGACATATTAACTTACAGCTGTCCCAATTTGTTGAGTCACAAAAGTTTCTTCATCTATCTCAATCGGGCTTTAGAGCCGGTTTTTCAACAGAAACAACACTCCTTGGAGTCACAGAAAGACTGCATCGCCACCTAGATTCTGTAGATATGGTGGCTCTTATATTACTTGAATTAAGCGCAGCTTTCGACATGGTGTCACACACCGTGTTAGTGAAAACCTTACGATCATTGGGCATTTGTGGTTCAGCTCTCAATTGGCTTATTTCTTTTCTTGCCAATCGGACCTTCCAAGTCTTTTCTCCAACGGCCAGTTCCGATACCCATTCTTCACCCTATGGGGTACCTCAAGGCTCCATTCTCAGCCCTTTACTATTCAATCTATACGTCAGACCTTTGGCTGATGTTGCAGAGGAAGCTGGGCTGTCTTTGTTCTCTTACGCGGACGACACCCAGATTATCTTCTCTCTTTGAGTGGAGAGGGCGGCTGAGACTTCCCCCCTCCAGTTGGGCTTGGGTAAAATTGCCTCGTGGATGCAGGCAAATTACCTCAACCTCAATGGAGAGAAGACCGAGGTCTTGGTTTTGGGGAAAAATAAAGATCTTTGGGGCCCCCAGCACTGGCCTAGTGAAATGGGTGCTTTTCCTCAGCCCTCCCACCAAGTTCGTAACTTGGGTTTCATCATTGATGATTCATTAACTATGCAACATCAAGCTGTTAAGGTGGCTGCTACATGTTTTACCATCTTGAAATGGCTAAAAAAGATTATTTGGATGTTGCCGGAGCATACCCAGAGAACCGTTGTCCAGGCGCTTGTCACATCTAGACTGGACTACGGCAACATTCTTTATCTGGGGACCAATAAAGAGGTGACTCGTAGGCTGCAGATGGTTCAGAACTCTGCCGCAAGATTGCTATGCCAGGTTCCCAGAGCTATCTCTGTTTCTGGCCACCTGCGTGAGCTTCACTGGCTCAGGGTGGAGAACCGTATTAAGTTCAAAGCCCTGAGCTATATGTTTAAAATCAAAACAGGTGCGGCCCCCCAGTATCTGCAGTCCTTGGTTTATCCCTATGTGCCTTCCCGTTGCCTTCGCTCATCCACTCAAGGGAAATTTTCTGTGCCCAGAGTCAGACTATCTTGGATGGGCGGTCGATCATTCGCCTGTCTTGGTCCCTCCTTATGGAACTCCCTCCCCATATCAATTCGGAATGAAACTGTGTATGTCCAATTCCGCAAATCCTTAAAAACATGGCTTTTTAACCAATAATCGTTAAGTTGATATCTGTTCCTCGTTTCTGGTTGGTGCCGGGAAGCCCTTTTTGGGTAGCTGTTGCGCCTTATAAATTAAATTAATAATAATAATAATAATAATAGTGAAGTGGTAAAATGTACTATTCCTACTCCAGCGAGTGCAACAGTAGGGAAAGTGTTGGATAGCGGGTGGATAAAAATTACTATTCCCACTCCACTTAGTGCAACAGTAGGGAAAGTGTTGGATAGCGGGAAGGTAAAAATTACTATTCCCACTCCAACGAGTGTAACAGTAGGGAAAGTGTTGGATAGCGGGTGGATAAAAATGACTATTCCCACTGCACCGAGTGTAACAGTAGGTAAAGTGTTGAATACCGGAGTACTAAAAATTACTATTCCTACTCCAGAGAGTGCAACAGTAGGGAAAGTGTTGGATAGCGGGTGGGTAAAAATGACTATTCCCACTCCAATGAGTGCAACACTAGGGAAAGTGTTTGATAGCGGGTATGTAAAAATTACTATTCCCACTCCAGCGAGTGCAACAGTAGGGAAAGTGTTGGATAGCGGGTTGGTAAAAATTACTATTACCACTCCAGTGAGTGCAACAGTAGGGAAAGTGTTGGATAGCGGGTGTGTACAAATTACTATTCCCACTCCAGCGAATGCAACAGTAGAGAAAGTGTTGGATAGCGGGGGGGTAAAAATTACTATTCCCACTCCAGCGAGTGCAACAGTAGTGAAAGTGTTGGATATCGAGTGGGAATAATTTACTATTCCCACTCCACCAAGTGTAACAGTAGGGTAAATGTTGGATAGCGTAGGGGAATAATTTACTATTCACACTCCAGCAAATGCAACAGTAGGGAAAGTGTTGGATAGCGGAGGGGAATAATTTAGTATTCCTACTCCTGCAAAATAATTACCATTAATTATCAAATAATTAATTTCTCTAAAATAATTAACCTCCCCCATATTCCCCTATAAACAACAACACCAACATTATAAAATATTACACAATTAACATAATTAAATATCAAATAATTAATTAATTAATAACAATTAACAAGCAAATTAAAAACCATCAAAAATAAATTAGATCACACAATTAACACTTTAAAATAACTTTAAATAAATATTATATATAAAAATATTTAAAAATGTATTACAATTAAATTACTTCCCACCCTACTCCTCTATCAACCCACAACCCACACCTAAAAAAATTACACAATTAACATATTTACCAATTAATTATTAATAATTAATATCTAATTAATAACTAATTATTATTATTTTTAACACAATTAACAATATAAAATATTAATTACATAAATATTAATTAATACCATTATTAATTAATTAATTAGAATTACATTACTTCCCACCCTACTCCCCTATAAAACCACAACCCACACCTAAAAAATTACACATTTACCATATTTACCTATTAATTATTATTAATTAATAATCAATTAAAATGTAATTAATAACCAATTAATTATCACAATTAACATTATAATTTATTAAATACATTAATATTAATTCATAAATTAATTAATTAATTAATTTCCATTTAAATTACTTCCCACCCTATTCCCCTATAAACCCACAACCCGCTACGGAACTAAAACGCAATATTTATTTATTTTAAAAATGAATAACTTAAAAAAAAATATTAATTAATATATTATAATTAAATTACTTCCCACCCTATTCCCCTATAAACCCACAACCCGCTACGGAACGCAAATACGCAAAAAAATGTAACATAAAATTAATTACTTATAAAAAATTCAAACATACATTAAAAAAATAACCCATACTTGTAACACATATACTAACATAAAAAACACACACAAAAAATCGATATTATTAACAACGATATTTTGACTTCCGATATTCCTAACTTCGATAGTAAGTAAAACGATATTTCTTACCTGCATGTCGATATTCTTGTAGTCGATATTCTTGCAGGTCGATATTCTGTCATATCGAAATTTAAACATCGATATTATAGCATATCGATATTTACAACTCGATATTATGTCTGCGTACCCATTACAAGAGCTCTGTTAGCCACCATCTTTAGCCAGGAATGCTTATTATCAAAAAAGCCCCCAGATAGGGAAATGTGTCCTCCACCTCCAGCCTATGTGACTCTATATGGAATACTGGAAGTTTCTTAGAACGTGCCCCTGCCACCATTACAAAAGATTTTTCTTTGTTAACACGAAGCTCCAAGCTTTTCATAAACTCCGAGTAGGCCTCTATCAATCTCTGTAAGACCACCCTCATTCTTGCTATTAATACAGCATCATCTGCATAAACTAATATTGGAAGGGGATCTGCATTAAAAGAGGGAACGTCTTTAGTGGACCCTGACACTGCGGCCTCCACTCGATTAGTATAGATTGAAAATAACAAGGGGGCGAGAATACAGTCTTGTCTGACACCTCTCTCAATCTGGAAAAACCTTGTACACTCCTCATCCCTGCCATAGCGCACACACACACAGGTGTTTGTGAATACATCTGACGAATAAAATTAATTATGGCACCATCTAAGCCCATATCTTCCATACTCGACCTTAGCTTAGGTTGGGACACACAGTCGAAAGTGGCGGAGAGGTCCATAAAAGCCATACAAATCTGCCTGCTCTTAGCCATCGTAAATTTTGCAATAGTCAAATTCAAGTTAAGACATTGGTCCACCGTCCCCTTGCCCCTTTGGAAACCATACTGTGCTTGTATCAGAATATTCCTCTCTCATGCCCAATCCTCCAACCTATTCAGTAGTAAGTGCCCCATCAATTTAGCAGTACTATCTAGTAGGGAAATTGGTCTATAATTTTGTGGTAATGATTTATCCCCTTTTTTAAACATGGGGATTATTATAGTACTTTTCCAAGAAGCCAAGACCCACCTTGCTTATTGCATTGAAAACGTTAGTCAATAATGGGGCCCATATTACTTGACGATCTAAGAAAAAAACTATGGGAACCCCATCAGGACCTGGGGCCTTGACGGTGCTACATTGAGCCAGTAAATACCTCACCTCCCCCAGTTCAAACACCAGGTGTTCCTTGGGTATTACCTGTGTTATGGTGGATGGGGAGGACAGGGGTGCATCGGCCACCACAAAAATATTCCCAAAGTAAACCAGGCAAGCCTCCTCACTGACATGAGTATCCAATGTTGGATTAGTATCGTCTTTAAGGAAGGGCCCACTTATCACACGCCAGAAATCATGGCCGTTTTTAGAAATCGCCGCTTGAGAGTGGTCCCCCCAAGCTTTCTCCCTCAAACCTCTTAACCTAGCTTCACGGGCCTCTCTATATGACTTGTGGATCTCCCTAACCAGTCTATGGTCTCTTGGAGATGACCTAGGCGTGCTATGGAAATCTCTTAGGGTTTTTGCGCATGGTGCATTGAACCAACAGACAGGCGGGATCTCCTTGGGGGAATTATTGCTAACCAAATTGTTTTTGACTTTGCCCAGTATCTCGGAAAAGGTTATCAATAAACTTTCCGGCTGAAGATCAGGGTCTAGACATAACATTACCTCCCGCATTTTTTAGATAGTATCAGTGGGACCACCTTCTCCTTATTAATTTTATCCCATTTTAGGAGGAAGCCATTCTTTCTTGAAAGAATTGGCTTTGAGGTCTTATCTGCTACAGAGTTGTTGCTACCCTCCCATAACATAGATAAAAAGAGCGCTGCATGATCACTATGTGCAAAGAAGTTTGGTTCAGCTTAGGTAATTTTCCCAGGCAGGGTTCTGGAGGCTAAAACAAAGTCTATGGTTGACTCATACTTGTATTGCCCAAATGTCTTTGCAGATTCACCTGTGGCCGGATCTAACTTATTAATTACCTCAAGATTTCTAGTTCTTAGCATCCTGTTTAATAGATCTCCATAATCATTGTGATTGAAGTGGGGAATAACATCTCCCTCCTCGTCCACTAGATCACATACGGGGTTCATCGCATACTTGCAACAATGAGCATTAAAATCTCCCAACCACACAATATTAATATGTTTTTTTAGAATATGCTTCACAAATAGCATCAATCTCCTTTTCTAAAAGTCCCACCACAGAAGCCATGTTCCCACCAAAATCATTATTGTAGTATTTAATCAATAACCAGTCCCAATCACCATGGCTCTCACATAACAATGAATGGTAATATGTACAGGAGCCGTGAAACCTTTTAACTTTTAAGCTCAGCATGTTTGCTATTAATGTAACAATTCCACCCCTCGCTCTACTGGTCGGGGACGGAACTGCTGCATTTTGAAATGAGCAGTACCCATCTAGAAAAATTGTGCCTAATGCCCAAGCCTCCTTGAAGTACAGAATATCCTGCTCCCTCACAATATTTAACCAATCTGCATTACCCAGCTTTTGACTGAGACCTGCTACATTCCAAGTTAATATTTTTAGGCAACAATTACTTATACCTTTTATCGTCACCCCCGCCTGTCTTGTTATTTCCTGCTGATTGACCGGAAGTGGAACTGAGTGGGTAGTGCTCAGTCAGTCACAAGACTCCAAGTCCGTCAAGGGGCTAAAACGTTTTTCAACCCTCACTTCAGACATGGCGGGCCTAAGTTATAAGTCACAGCAGGATGAGGTGTGGCAGTCCCGCCATGAGCTTAAAGGTTGGTGGCCTTATGGGTCTGTAAAAATAGCCCAGTGGATGAACAAAAATATGCGTGCCCAGAAAGGGGGCATTAGGAAGTTCCCTTAGCAGATCTCCAGTCACCCTTCAATCATTACAATTAACAATTATACAATCACCCTCTAGAACTTTTATGGACGGATCCACCCACTCAACTCTCCTTGCCATGATGATGTTTCTACTGAGGTCACCTACCACTGTCACATGTCTCCTCAGCCAATGAAGTGCTTTGGCCATAAGCTGCTCAGTTGTTCATGTCTGAACCTCCTTCAGCTCCAGGACATTAACCAAGACAAGGACATACGGGGTAGCAGCTGGAGGGAGATCTAGCTTGTGGTACCTTTTGCCACATTGCCCTGCTGCCTCCCTAGAAGCCTCCCTATTTACTCTTTCCCTGTTACATGCATCTGTGAGAGTGGGGGGGTCTAGAGGCTTCCATTTCCCGATCCAGTGTGACACCTCTTGGTACAGGGGCAGACCTCATGGAAGGCTGAATTGTTTGGGTAGAACGTTCAAATTCCCTCTGAGAACTGGAATGGTGTGGGTGGTTATTCCCACTCTTTTCCGCCGCAACTTCACCCAGCGACGAGGGCTCCCTCCCTTGGTGGTTTGCAATGAGCCACTGGTTTAGAACCCCCATCAACAACCTGGGTTATAGCCCCTCATCCAATCAGTGCAGATAAGCTCTTTTCAATTATGCTCAGTCTATGGACTACAGGTTGTAACAACAGAGAAATTGCATTTTCTAGTCTCACACACAGATCGTCATTACAATTAGTGGAACTGTCTTTTCCAGGCGGTTCTGGGCCCATGATCTCAGACCGTTTAAGCACTTTGGACCCTTTAGTAACCTTCATCACCTTGGGCTTTATGCCACCCCTTTTTCTTTTGACTGGTGGCTCAAATAATGGGGATGACCCAGCTTCACGGGGACTCAATGAAAGGCTGCTAGAAGTTGTGAAGGGTCCCCCATTCTCTATTAACTCAGATTGAACAAATAAATCCCCAGTCAGGGGTACCGCGGCTAAGTCAACACCTCTCCTACCCTCCTCCAGCGAGAGGCGGCGCTCAGTCAACTCGATCTTCTTTGAGCAGTACATTTGCAGCCCTTGTTAAGAATGAGTCAAGGGTATTAGCTATTTCCCCCCTGTATGTTGCTGATTGGCTTTCCTCTTACCTATTGATGTTAGAATTGATGTTCGTCCTTCACGTCAAAACCGACCCAAGGGGTAACAGCTCAGAGGGGTGGCCCAGCCCAGCCTCTTCTGGTTGCTGGTGAGCGCCCACGTGCGGGTCCCGTGCCACGGATGATGATGCGCTTATCAGCACGAGGAAGGCTGCAATGATGGCTGGGGAGTGTAGTTTTTCCTCTTTCCTTGACTCCAGCAAACACTGGACTGCTCCCCCACACACAGGGAGCTCTGAGCAGCAACATATAGTTATTAAACATGCATAATTAATATATAATTCTGAACCCAACAGATATAATGTCAGAAAGAGCGAGTTACATCAAAAAGACAAGCTATTATTGACTCACTTGGGATATACTTACAGTCAAAAGAGCACAGGGATAGAAAATATGCTTGGGAAATGCACAAAGTATTACGCAAATGCAGATTAGGGGAGGGTTATGAATAGAAACAATGTATTACTGAACGTTAGGTAATATAATCACATAACAGGAATAGAAGTTAGAGATGTTTTCCAAGACCTTATGGAAGCAAGCATTAGTTCCCAAAATGCTACAGGAACAATTAAAAAAAATAATTTCAAAGTTTTCTGACTACACTACAGGGCAACTCCCAGGTATCACAAATTTAAAAAGACGTGTGGCATGAACCAGAAAATCTACAACTGAAACCCCTGCTGCTCCTAAAATATTCAATACATGAATATCCCTGATAACCTAAATACAACACTATGGGGGTCTTTACGATGGCGGTGAACCCTCCACTGATAGCCTGTCAGTGGCAGGTTCATTGCCATCCTGAGACCATTTTCCACCCGCCAAATTATAATGGTGGGCGGTACCGTGGCGATCGGAAACACCGACCACCACGTATCCGACGGGCTCCTTGAGCCCGCCAGTGCTGCGGAGGCCCTCAGCATGTAATGCATGCTGGTGGTGCCTAGTAGGCACCGCCGGTCAGATTACGATGCTGGCTCCCCACCAGCCTTTCCGTGGCGGTTCACCCGCCATGGAAAGGCTGGCGGGGATGGCCTTTGGGTGCCCGTTGCGGGCCCCCGTTGTGCAGGGGCAGTTTGTTTTTGCACTTGGGGGGCACCTATGGTCCCCCCTACATTTCCCTGCACCATGTGGCAGGCACCATGTGGCAGGCCACTGCTGGGGAACCGCCATTCCCTGGAGGTGGCGGGGCGGTCCTGAGGCCGCAATATGGTTGGTGGGACCACTGTGGTACCGTCAAGCATATTAGGAGTTTCCTCTCTGCCAGGGTTTTCATGGTGGTTCTGCTGCCATGAAAACTGTGGCAGAGAGGAAACAAAGGGGGCCCTACAGGGCCCCCTGTGCCTCCACCGCATGGACATAACATGCATAACATGTGCCCCCCTGTGTACATACACATAGGTTCCTGCATGTCATGGACTCGAAAGTCCATGCCATGCAGGAATCTTGCTGTGCGGTGCCTTTTTCAAAGGCACCGCACCTTTGAAAGAGGCACCACCATGGGACCACGTCACCGCCCGCCTGCCAGAACACTTAAAAGTTGTAATCAGGCGGGCGGCGGCGACCTTCGGTGGAGCGGTGGTTTGCACCTCTGTGCCACTTCTCCGTCGAAAGTTGTAATCAGGGCCTAAGTGTCAAGTACACGCAAATGCCCAATTTGCCTATGTAAAAAAAATTACTTGCCCTAGCATATGTACTAGTTACAGAAGTAGCAAACCACTAAAACGTCTAATAGAGTTACCCTACTACCAAACACACAAGACAAACTAAGGGCCTGATTTAGAGTTTGGCGGATAGGCTACTCTTTCACAAACATGATGGATATTCTGTCCGCTGTATTACAAGTGCCATAGGATGTAATGCACTTGAAATCAGGCGGACGGTATATCAGTCATATTTGTGATGGAGCATCCCATCCGCCGAACTCTAAATCAGGTCCTAAGCCGCACAAAGGACTATTCTGAAGATACTTGAGAATGTAGACTGTACAGCCCCAGTCACAGAGGCGAACCTAAGTATTGTACACCGTGGCAGGACATACATAAGAGTACCATGGCATAACAAGCCAGCACTCTACCAATTCCTAGAAATAATAAAAAAGAACAAAACTACCAGCAACTTAGAATAGAACAGTCAATAACCCAATTAAAAAAAGAAGCCAAAGAAATGCATGAAAATCAACAATGCAAAGTACAAATATTTTCTAACAACCAAGACCTATCATACCTAGAATCTGTAGCAAGAACGCTGTTTTAAAAAAATCCATATATCCCACCTAAGACGAAAATAGAATTGTAAGTATCAAACACATAGCAACGTAATTTAATTATAATTATAATTTTAGTAATTTTTACTAATTAGTCAAAAATTCACATTTTGTTAAGACCAAAACTCAGTTAGACTGAAGAGTAAAAATCTAAACAATATCTAAAACCAATTAGCAAGAAATAAATAAATAAAATACATAACACAGAACAAACCATTATAATAAGAGAAAGACAATTAAAAAGAAAAACAAATATTTCCCACACATTTAAATTAAAATAAAATATAATGTATAGTTTAGTTGCTATTGTCCATGATCTCGAATAATCCAACAAAAGATACCTCTAGTAAAAAAGAAAGATTTCCAAGTATAAAAAATGTATCCACAGGGAAAAATTGTAGTTAATAGAAACCAAATATTAAGTATAAAAAATGTTCCAGGGAAACCAAGAAATAAAGAGAATAAAAATAATATTGGTTAACATATATCCAATCTAATTTTCTTTATTAAAAAATAAGCATCCAAGAGCTGGGAAAATGTTTTGAGTCCGATGAAAAACCTGTAAAAAACCCACAACCTACCCACCCACACAACACAAATAACTTCTAAACATAATTGTCAAATAATATTAATTGTAACATTAATTGTAAACAAATGTAAAAAACACATTCATATAATAAACTTTAGCAAAACATGAACTTAAAACTTACATAACACATTAAGGCTGACCTCAGTACATGACCAAAACTAAAACTACAACCTAACACTTAAGTACTAAACCGAAACAAAACAGTAACCTATTCTAACTATACTAACTCTAAACACATCCCCCAACTGCAACCCCCCAAAAAGCAACTTAAAATTACTCTTACTTGATCTGTAGAGCAACAACAGGGAACCACGACCGTACAAAAATGGGAACAGACCAAAATGAGATAATAGACTAAAGAATAAAGGTAGCGTTAAAAAATGGCAGCTAAATATACATTAAAAAAAAGACTTCCTATTCATAGAAAACAATGGAAATTAAATACAAAGTTTAAAAACTTTTTTATGTTTAAAAAAAATTATAGAAAAATGTTTACAATTTTTATAAACTTGTGACAAGTGTGCCAAAACAAAATATGAAAATACATTAGAAACTGCAGACATACTTATATTAATTCATTTATAGTACTTAGTAATATATATAAAAAATGACCATGTGTTTGTAAGAATGTTCTAAAAATTGTTTGTGAAAAATAAATCTTGTTTAATAGAAAAAAGTATTGTGGAAAAAAGTTTCAAATGCTACTGTACGTACAAATGTAAAACATATGTGTAAAATTTTTGTTTAAAATATTTAAAAAATTAACATGTAGCAAACATAAAACAAAATGTAAAGATGTTTATCGATAAAAATGAATGCTGACATAATTGTTATGGAATTAAAAATATTTAAATATTATTTTAAAATGTATTAGTATTTGTAAAAACATACTGCTGCTGTAACAATACAACTGAAATAAAGAAACCAAAGTCTCAAATAAATTTTGATAGTACAACAACACTACACTCTAACCTACAATGAGAAAAGCTTTACACTACAAAGAGGGTTAATTTACTGTTCCAACTCCAATATAAGCTACACTGGGGAAAGATTAGGACATTCAAGGGGTTAGATTTACTGATTCACTACAATCGATGCTACATTGAGGAAGGTATTGGACATTGAAAGGGCTAGATTTACTATTCCTATTCTAATCAACACCAAATTGGGTAAAGCGTTGAGCATTGAAGTGGTTAGATTCACTATTCCCACTCCAAAGTAAGCTACATTGAAGAAAGTGACTCTGTAGTGGTTACACTTAATATTTTCCAAAGGTACCCAGGGTTTATGGATCCCCCAGGAGGGGATTGAGAAATTAGCCAAAATACAGCATTTTGTCAGGGGGGAAGTGCAGCAGAAGGAAGCATCTGCCTGCCACCTTGTGCATGCCAATGAAGGGGGGTACCATGGGTACCCCCCAAGTGCAGCCATCCACCCCCACACCCCCCGGGGCCCGCAACGGGCCCCCAAAGTCATTCTCCGCATGCCTTTCCATGGCGGAGTCTCCGCCATGGAAAGGCATGCCCCACGCACCCATCATAATATGGATGGCGGTGCCTGCAAGGCACCGCCACCATATTGTGGGCCTTTTCCGCTCGGCAGGCAATCGTCACGATTTCCTGCTGGCGGAAAAGCGACAGATGGTCTTTCCGTCCGCCACGGTACCCCCGCCATGCTAATATGGTATGGGGTAAATGGCCGTCAGGCGGGGAGTTATGTCGGGCGGATCGCCACTGCCGGTCGGGCGGTGGCGTTCCGCCCGCCATCATAATAGGCCCCCAAGTTCTGTTGTCCAGAATCCCTTACAAACCTCAACATTTGTCTAAAAAACACAATTTCCTCACATTTCTGTGATGGAAAGTTCTGGAATCTGAGGGGAGCAACAAACTTCCTTCCACACAGCATTCCCCCAAGTCTCCTGATGCAAATGCTACCTCACTTGAGTGGGTAGGACTAGTGCCTGTGACAGGAATTGGCCCAAAACACAATGTGGGCACATCACAGTTTTCCACTGAAACCTGACTCTTTTTCTGCAATGTGCCTAGCTGTGGATTTTGGTCCCTAGCTCAGCCTGCACCGAGGGAAATCTAGCAACCTGCAATTTTTTTTAAACTAGACACCCAGGGGAATCCAGGATGGGGCGACTTGTGTGGCTCTTACCAGGTTCTGTTATCCAGAATCCCTTGCAAACCTGAACATTTGTCTAAAAAACACATTTTCCTCACATTTCTGTGATGGAAAGTTGTGGAATCTGTGGGGAGTCACAAACTTCCATCCACCCAGCCTTTTCCCAGGTCTCCTGATAAAAATGCTACCTCACTTGTGTGGGTAGGCCTAGTGCCCGCGACAGTAAACGGCTCAAAACAGATTGTGGAGACATCAAAATTATCTATCACAAAACAACCTGGTTTTGCAAGGGGGTCACCTGCGTTTTTGGTTCCGGGCTCAGCTGCCATCTCAGGAAACCTACCAAACCCAGTCATTTATAAAAACTAGACACTGAGGGGAGTCCAGGGAGGTGTTCCTCTAATGGATCCCCTAATGTTTTCTTACCCAGAATTCACTGTAAACCTCAAATTTAGCAAAATAAATAACATTTTCCTCAAATTTCTGTGTGGGAAAGTTGTAGGATCACCGGGCCAGCACAAAGTTCATACCACCAAGCATTACCCCAGGTCTCCCGAAAAAATTCTACCTTACATGTGTGGGTGGGTCAAGTGCCCGTGACAGGGAACGGCCCAAATCGTATTATGGAGGAATCAAAATTATCGATCACAAAACGACCTGGTTTTGCAAGGGATCACCTGCGTTTTAGTCCTGCCTCAGCGGTCATCTAGGGAAACCTACCAAACCCAGATGTTTCTGAAAACTAGAGACCCACAGCAGTCCAGAGAGGTGTAGCTTGTGTGCGCCTCTCAACATTTTCTCATCCAGAATCCCCTTCAAACCTCAAATTCAGGTAAAACAAAATCACATTTTCCTCATATTTCTGCTTGAGATCACCCCATCGGCAGAAATTTCCTACTACTTAGCGTTCCCCTCAGTCTCTTGATAAAACTGATACCTCACTTGTGTGGGTGCCCAAAGCAGAGTCAGCCTAAAAACTTATTTAAAAAACATAGCTCTCATGAACATGCTTTGATATCACCTCAATCTCTACATGTTGTAAGGCCCTTCTCTGTCACAGGCACTTGGCCCACCCATAAGTGAGGTATAATTTTTATCGGGAGACCGAGGGGAACACATGGTTGTAGGAAATTTATGCTGGCCCAGTGATCCCACACAGAAATGTGAGTAAAATGTGATTTTTTAAGCTGAATTTGAGGTTTGCAGGGGATTCTGAGTAAGAAAATGTTGAGGGATCCATGCAAGTAACACCTCCCGGTACTCCCCCGGGTGTCTAGTTTTCAGAAATGTCTGAGTTTTGTCGATTTCCCCAGATGGCGGCCAAGCCCAGGACCAAAAACGAAGATGCCCCCACTTGCAAAACCAAGTCATTTTGTGATAATTTTGATGCCTACACAATACGTTTTGGGCCCTTCCCTGTCAAAGGCACTTGGCCCACCCACACAAATGAGGTAACTTTTTTATCGGGATACCTGAAGGAACGCTGAGTGGTAGGAAATTTGTGCCAGCCCAGTGATCCCACAACTTTCCCACACAGAAATGTGAGGAAAATGTGATTTGTTTAGCTAAATTTGAGGTTTGCAAGGGATTCTGGGTAAGAAACCTTTGGGGTATCCATGCAAGCCATACCTCCGTGGACTCCGCCAGTAGTCTAGTTTTCAGAAATGTCTTGGTTTGGTAGGTTTCCCTAGATGCCACCGAGCCCGGGACCAAAAATGCAGGTGCTCCCCTTCCAAAACCAGGTTCTTTTGTGATAGATCATTTTGATGTCTCCACAATACATTTTGTGCCCATCCCTGTCGTTGGCCCTTGGCCCACCCACACAAGTGAGGTAGCATTTTTATCGAGAGACCTGGGGGAACATTGGGTGGTTGGAAATTTGTGCCGGCCTGTGATTCCACAACTTTCCCATACAGAAATGTGAGGAAACAATGGGGGATATTTACAATTAAATGGCACTGCGCCGCAACCAATTTTGCATCATTTAAAAAAGGCATGGATGCACCATATTTACAGGAATATGGCGCATCCGTGTGCCCTCCCCTGCGCCGGTGCTAAAACAGTACCCATGCGACAACGCAGGCACCCTTGCACCATAGTGCATGGGTGCCTGCGTTGCAGGGCTGATTGTGTTTGTGCAGAAAGGGACACCTTCCTCGCACAAAAACAATCATTAATGGCATTTTGCACCTGCTATGTGTGCTGCAGAAAGAGCAAAAAACAAGGAAATAAAAGTATTTCTCCTCGTTGTGCCACTTTAACGCCTCCCCTCGAAAGGCGTTAGTTTTTGGCACTGCCTCAGATTTACCAATCCTTGTAAATCTGGGGTAGTGTCAAAAAGCCATGGGTGTTGCGTGGGAACACCCACAGCAACACCCATGACACTCCCTTTTAACACAGAATACTGTGCAAAAGAGGGCCATATTTACAAGGCCAAGTAAAGCCACACAAAGTGGCTGTGCGTGGCCTTGTAAACCTGGGCCAGCACACAGCACCATCAGAGCGTTAAAACAAATGACACTCAGGTGGCGCTAGAGGCTTGTAAATATGCCCCTATATATTTTTGTCAATGAATCAAATTTTGAAGGGCTTCTGGGTAAGTAAACCTTGTGAGATTCACACAAAATTTACCATTGATTATTCCCTTGGTGACCAGTTTCCAAAAAGATGTGAGGGCAGAAGGTGTTCACTACAGAGCGAGTATGTATTGATGGTAAAAAACAAAAATAGTACCAAAACATTACTGCACACCCATCCACTACTCAATCACAGACACTCTGGTTGGATTCGGCACAAAGGTAAGTAAATGGTTAATAAAAAAACTTTATTCACCAATGACTTTATGAAATACAATGCACAAAAGTCATTGTTTATAATTCCAACATTAGATCAAAGAACCACTGACTTACAGCTCATGAGCTGTAAAGCCATGTCAAGGCACTAACTGCTTTACAGTCCTTTCACACGCCTTTCATGCCTCAGACACAGAACATCATTCACACTGCCAGCTTCTGGCCCAACACAATACAACACTTATATTTACAAACTGTGCCATTCAAGGGCCCATCACTCTCATATGCCAACAGGACTAACACACCAATCTCACTACCAAGCACCCAAACATCAGACAACTGATAAACATGCCTCAAGCAAATCAATACACATACTGGCTAACAGCCACCAACACACCACCAGTCCATGCACACTGCCAGCCAAGCGCCAGTCTACACACACCACCTGTCATGCAAGGGCCAGCCTACACACACCACCAACCAAGCACCTGTCTGCACACACCACACGCCAAGCAAGCGCCAGCCTACACACACTGCCAGCAAAGCGCCAGTCCACACACACCAACAGCCAGATGCCAGTCCACACACCCAGCCAGTCAAGCGCTAGTCCACATGTACTGCCACCCAAGTGCTAGTTCACTTGCACCACCAGCCAAGCACCAGTCTACATGCAGCACCAGCCAAACACCAGTCCACACACACCACCAACCAAGTGCTAGTCCACACACACCGCCAGCCAAGTGGCAGTCTACACACACCACCAGCCAAACACCAGTACATGCAGACCATCAGCCGAACTCCACTTCACACACACACATAAACTTTCCCTGGTGTTTAGTGGTTTTCTGACCCCCTTGGGGGCAGATGGCTGTAAAAATATGGCTGATCTGCCCCAAGGGGGGGGGGCAGAAAACGGCCACAATATTGCCCCCATATTTGGGAGTGACCCTTGCCCAAGGGGCCGCTCCCCAACATATAGATAAAGAAAATCCCTGGCGTCTAGTGGCTTTCTGCCTCCCTTGAGGGCAGATGTGTTGATAAATAAGGCCGATCTACCTCCAGGGAGGGGTGGGGGGAAGAAAATGGCCAAAATATGCCCCAATGATGGGGAGCGACCATTGCCAAAGGTGCCACTCCCCAACATATTAATAATTTTAATTCATGTTGTCTAGTGGCATTCTGTCCCCCTTGGGGCAGATGGGCTGAAAAATAAGGCGGATCTGCCCCCCGTGGAGGGTGGAAAATGGGCAAAACAGTGCCCAAATTTTTGAGAAGCGACACTTGCCCACGGGGCCGTTCCCCTACAAAAAAATATGGTGATGAAAATCCCTGGTGGCCTAGTGGGTGCACTCCTGCTGCGCGATTGTGGCTCCATCAGCAATCGCACAGAAGGAATGCACTGCAAAGAGACATCGGGGGAAATTAAAAACTCCTTCCTGTCCCCCGTGCCTCTTTGCAATCCCCAATCCCTTCCAGGAGGAAAAATGTACTTTTTCTCCAATGCGCTGCAAGCAATGGCCTGCTCTGATGACGTTGGAGCGCCATGCGTGCGCCAACGTCATCAGTTCGCCAGGAGGGGGGGGTGGCAGCAGAACTGCTTTCGCTGTAATTCCTGGTGGGGGCCCATAGATGGGTAGCCTCTGGGCAGGTAGGTGCTAGCATGGAACGGTTCCATCCTCAGCACACGAGCATCGTGGCTGAGGATGGAACCGTTCCGTTCATAGCACACAAGGGGTTAATAGGGGTAGAGATTTACTATTCCACTCTAATTTAAGCCACATTGAGGAAAGTGCTGGACTTCAATAGGAGTAGGTTTGCAATTCCCATTCCACTCTAAGGTACACCGGGGGAAAGTGTTGTATTTCAAAAGGGGTAAAATTACTATTCCCTCTCCAATCTAAGCAACAGTGGGGGAATTGTAGGACATTTAAAGGGCTAGATGTACTATTCCAACTCCAATCCAAGCTACGGTGGGGAAGAGTTGGACATTGAAGGGGTTAGATTACCTATTCCCTCTCCAGTGTAAGATACATTGGAGCAGACATAGGACTTTAAAGGGATTTCATTTCAGTCAGTCAATTGATCTTTAATCGGCAAATATGCCATGAAAGAACGTCAATAAATACATCCATAAAAACAACAATTCATCAAGGCCATCACAAAAGATCATATAAAACAGACACCAATTTCCTATTGATGTTGCAATCATTATTAATTAAATAGATTGGATAACCATGTTCCTATTTCAACCACATTATGAACGTCCATAGAGCTCCCTGATGCGAATAGCCACTCTAATAATGTTAATCACAGCGTGGCAGATAAGTGGGGAATGTAAAAGCTGTATATAAGTCTTTGCCAGCTGGTGCAGACTAAAACTTAAAGTGCATAATATTGGAACTATTAAAGTGCGTAATATGGGAAATAAAAAGGGTTTCCAGGGGGCAGCATATAGAGTTCAGAACAATATAAAGTGCACAGTGCTTTGGCCTGACAACATATCACAGGAACATTTTGGGAGTGTATTTGACCATGGTCTCTGAATGGGAATGCTACATCAAAATGTAGGATACCCAGACGTAATCGGGTAAGATAATATCTATAGTTGGAATTAGATATAAAAATCAAGAAAGGTTTGATACCAAGGTTCTAGGAAATGGGTAGGTAGCTGGAGACAGATTTCGTGGTTCTTGATACGCTTGTTGTAACAGCATTGATGACGAAGAGTTTTTACGAGGTCCTTTGAGTAGGTGTTAATACTGGTAGGGTTCTGGAAAAGCTTGGGTATGCCCAATTTGACAACGGTTTGTCTTACATAGGTTATCCAGGGTATACTGTCTATGTTGTCTATGCGCAAGCAGTCATTCAAAAATAAGCAAACGAAACGTACCTCAGGCTTACGCCATATGCAGCAAGAGGGCAAGGCCAGCATATCAGCAATAAATGTTAGGCCTAGCTCTGTGTGGCCAATAAAGGTAGTTGTGCTGCGTGGGATTGAGAGGAGTCTACAGATAAATCTATTCTCAATCATTTATAATAACACTGAATTACTGTTGCCCCAAATGCTTGAGCCATAAAGCCTCACTGATACACATTTAATTTTATAAACCTGTACCAGCTCATGACGGTTTTGGCTCCCAACCTTGAGGAAAAACTAAATAGAGCCTCAGTAGCACTTTCAAATTGTTAGGATCTTAACTTTAAGAGTGATTTTATTTTAGCCATTGAGGTTCCCCCTCTAAAATACGTTTTAGATTTAGTTTGTGAGGGCCACACGTCATAATAAAAGATTTAGAAACATTAACCTTCAAATCCAAGTCTTCCATACATATTACAAACAAGTCTAAAAGCAATAACGACCATTAGCTGCCCTTGCAATAAGGACAGCATCATCAGACTAGAACAAAATTGGTATATGGCGGTTCCCCATCTTAGGCAAATCCTTACCTTTAGACAATAAAATGCTCTCTATCCTTGTTAATGTATAGGGGCCAGCATGCATCCCTGTCTCATACCCCGTCATGAGGGGATAGGTGGAGTACCCTCCCCCGGGCCAAAACGGACCCTCAAAAGGTGTCCTGATGTAGTCCCTCTCTACCCCCATATTCTCCATGAAATCCTGTAATTTAGATCAGTTCACAAGGTCAAAGTCCCTCTCCGGGCCTTAGCATATTTACCAATTAGTAAGTATAGGTTAAAACATTGTTCCAGTGTGCCTATTCCTGAACGAAAGCCGAACTGGACTTTGAATAATAGTCCATTCTTCTGCCACGATTCTAGAAGGGATAATAACACGACCCCAAGAATCTTTGTGATCGAGTCTGAAAGAGAAATGAGGGAATAACAAACATTTTGGGACCTATTACCTTTTCTAAAAATGGCGACTATTGTTGCTGCCGTCACTGATTTTTTTTTTATTAAATCATTTAGGGGCAGATTTACAAGCCCCATGCGCCACATTTACGCCGCCGTTGCGTCACTTCTGTGACGCAGTGGCGGCGTAAAACATGCGCCACGTTGCGCCTTATTTACAACGTGACGCATCTAGGGAGATGCATCACGTTGTAAAGCCCTGCGCCACATGAAACCTGCGTTAGGTTTCTTGTGGGCGTTCCGGCGCAGGGTGGGCGTTCCGTCGCAGGAACGCCTCGTAAAAGTGATGCAGTGAAATCTACAAGATTTCACTGAGTCACTTTTACGTCCATACTGCGTCAATACCCTACGCCTGCTTGAAGCAGGCGTAAGGAGTGACGCAGCATGTTAGGCATAGGCGCCCCTGAGCATTGCTGGAGCCGCGTCACGCTTGCGACACGACTCCAGCAATGCGCCGCCCTTACGCCACAGGATGCGACACGCATCGCCCTATCCTTGCGCACGGTGCGCCGCATTGTAAATGCGACGCATTTGTGGTGGCGCAGGGAGGGAATTGCGTGTCGCATCTGTTCTGGCGCATCCCTGCTGATTTGCAGAGATGCACCAGAACTCGTAAATCTGCCCCTCAATGTTTTACCGTACAGAGGTTGTCGGAAGTGGGTCATATCCTCTGAATGTATGGCTTGGAAGCCGCAAACCGATTTATTACAAAGCTCACAGATTTGTACGTCAAAATCCCCACCTCAAATTATATACGTGTTATATTTACAGGCCGAAAAAAAAGTTTCAAAAAAGTTAGCAAAATCGACAATAGCATCACAATGTGTCTGATTAAAACTATGGTTATGAAGGTTTACAAGTAAAATATCAAAATAGCCTTTAGAAAAGCGCATAACCACTAGAAAATGGGGAGAGGACCATAGTTTCTTAGCATGAGCTGAAAAGAGTTTATATGAAATAAGTGCAGCTAGACCTCCTTTATCTCTACCTGATAATGAATCTATGGCTGGCTGAATAAAAGAAGAGTACCTTTTCACGTCTAGGCTATCCTTCATCTATGTTTCTTGTAAAAAAATGATTTCATAATTCTTAATAAATAGCAACCAGTCTGTATTTAATAATTTGAGGCAGGTACCAGCGATATTCCACAAAAGGATCATAAGATGACCTGCTTTTTGGGTGGACCCTGTAGGTTGTTGACTCAAGGTGAGGGTCCAGTGTTGAGATCCTCATATTAAGGGCATGTGGAGGAGCTGTATGAGGGGGAGTAAGAGGGGTTAGGTCAGATGGATCATTATCATAGCTGGGCAGTCAATCTACTTCATGTCAAAGGATCAAATCTGTTATAGGTTGCCACATTGTATATAGCTTGCTGCTCCAGTGGCTGTCTATTCAGACACTCTTGTAAGGGGGGGGGTTGGTTCGATTCGGGTGAGGTCTAGAAAATACCCCAGAGGTTGGGCATGGATGGCATGTCTGTTGTCTAATAGGCACCTTAATGAGGGTAACAAAAAGCTATCCATGTGGGAGTTTTATAGGTTAATCACAATGCAATCTCCCTTGGAATTTTTGGGATGTAGGCTGACCCACAGCACCCTACAGGCAAAAAAAACGTTGTTTGCCAAATCACCCCACAACACGAGGATTTCTTCACTGAGTATGTGGTTTTGCGATTTAGGGGCAAAGCATCTTCCCTCATACTCAGATATATAGGGGGAGCATTTTCTAAAACAATAACATAAGGGGAATATCCTGGGGGTAACTGTAGAATGTCTTTACAAGTAGGAAAGCTGTGCAAGGTTACAGTATTCACATGATGGGCCAGATGGCCTGAGTTGAGCTTTTGTCCTGGAAAGCAGGCCCAACTGGCCCAATAATGCCAGGGCCAGTACTTCCAGAGTTATTGCTCTGACCATAATTTGTAATTGTTATGCCCTGGGATGATGGGGAGCTGGCTGTCGGCTCTATGGTTGGGGGACAGGGTCTCTGGGGAGGTCAACTGCTCTCGTGTGACTGATTTTTCTATCAAAATGGACGATTTCGACTCCAAATTTGTAAATTGAGACAACATTAGGTTTCCAGCTTTGAAAACAAGATACTGCAGTGATCCGTCAGTTCCTTGTTTATGACATTTATCATGTGAACCTTAACAAAAGGGTGAACGCTTTGGTCATTATTATAATGACCCCTTGTTAAAACATCACAGGAATGAGAGTATCTAACGGTTTCATGAAAACACAAGATCTGTCTCCCTTTTCTTCTTTTTATTTGGGGGGATCCAAGGTGGTATTTTCTTCCTTAATAATCTCAGGGGACGTGTTTAGATTTGGGCCACTGCCGTCCCTATTCCCCTCGAGAGGCTGTGAAGTCTCATGGCAGTAGCTTGAAATAGTATTTTTACTATTGCCCCTCTCTTCTCCCAATAACAGCCTTCATCATTTACCACTGTGACTGTAGGATCTGTTAAAGGGATTGATATTAGACTGCCTCAATACACTCTTCAATGTACTCAATCTCAGACTAATAGTCCCCATTACAAATGACAGTAGTTCATGATAGAAGATGAAGCCCTCAAGGTACTCACTTTATGCACTCTGGAAAAGTTTGCCTTTTTCTTCCCCCTATCAAAGATAGAAAGCCTCCCCTAAGTCAATGTGGGCCAAACAGTGGTGGAAAAAAAGCACAAACATGGGGGCCCAGCCCAGCCTCATCTAGGCTCGGAGGGGCACAGGAGGACCTACTCTTCGCCCGTTCTTGACCCATGCACCATCCCAGGCGTGTCCCATGCAGCGTGTCCTGCATGTCCTTAGGAGCGCCTGCACAGTGCGACAATTAGCTCCCCCTGCCTCCTGGCATGTGGAAGTCTGGATGTTCGAGTCCGGCTTCAGGGCTGGGGTTTCTCACGCAGTGGATCTTGGGGCATTCTAAGGAGCGCACACACCACACGATGATCAGCTTCCCCATCTCCAGGAGTGTGGGAGCCTGGATGCCGGGGTAAGGCTGAGGGCTGTGGATTCCCATGCAGCGGGTCCTGTGGCATCCTAAGGAGCACCTGCATGGCACGACAATCAGCTTCCTCAGCTCCTGGTATGGTGGAGCCTGGATATTGGAGTCCCACTGAGGGCTGGGGATTCCCGCACAGTGGTCCTGCGGTGTCCATGGAGTGCCCGCATGGTTTGATGATCAGCTCCCCTCACCTCCTGGCAGGTGGGAGCCTGGATGTTGGAGTACAGCTGAGGGCTGTGGATTCCGTTTAAGCTAAATCAGGGACAGTGTTGGAATTTAACAGGGACAGATTGACTATTTCCACTCCAATCTAAGTTATATTGAGGCTAGTATTGGACTTTTATAGACGCAGATTTACTATTCCCACTCCAATCTAAGATATATTGGGTAAAGTGTTGAACATTAAAGGAGTTAGATTTACTATTTCCACTGCAATCTATACTACATCGATGAAGATATTGTACATTCAGAAGGGTAGATTTACTATTCCCACTCCAATCTAAGCTACATTGGGGACCCTGTTGAACAAATTATGAGGGTTAGATTTGCTATTCCCATTCCAATCTAAGAGCTACATTTGGGAAAGTGTTTGACTTTATTAGGTGCTATATTTACTATTCCCACACAAATGAAACCATATTTTTAAAAAGTGTACATTAAATTTAAACACACCTAAATAAAATGTATTTTTTTTCAATTAAATTTAAAAATGTAGCATAATAAAATATAAATAAATTTTTGAAAATGTAATAAACTAATTATAGAGTTTAATTATCCTACGTTATTTTTAATTTGTAAATCATTTCTAAATACTTCAATTAATTATGTCACTTTAAAATATTAAACTTTTAAAAATCACCTATACATTAACTTTACTAAAATGTTTTTAAAAAAGTAACATTATATTGCAGAAACATTAAAAACGAATTTGAAAACACTCCCAACCCTTTTCCTCTATAAACTCAATGCCACAAAATTAAAATTATATTAACACATTGAAAAAATTACATCAGAAACAAGTCAAAATTTTATATATATAAAAGTAATTTAAAATAAAAACAGTTCTTTACATTTCCACAAAACTATGCCATACTCCTACAAAGCAACGATTAGCTCCCAAAGTTTTACTCACTTTGATAAAAATATATAAAGAACTAAAAACATTTACAATACTACAATAATAGAGAAAAAACATATTGCATACAACTGTATCATATACAACACATTCCTTAACAACTATATTAGATGCAATCCTAAAGACCAATACTCTTACCGTAGATATTCCAAATGACAATATTTTTGATATCACAATATAAAGGAAATAATGGTGAGATGATATTTCCAACTCACAATTTTGGTAAAACACCATCTTTCTATTGGAGAAATTATGCTATTAACCATTCATATAGCATGTACTAACCATTTAACAGCACTTACCAATAACTGTTTATTACTACCCAGAGGAACTCTTTTTGGAACCATAGTATGCAGGGAAAAAGCAGTAGTGTCCAAAATGTATGCCATGAAGTTCCCTGATGCAATTTCATAATGCACTAAGTTATAGGATTGTAACTTGTAGCCTGCAGGCAATGCAAGGATACCTGCAATAAAAACATCTACATAAAATCTACATCTATATAAAATATAAATCTGTGGTCACGTTAACCATTTAAGCTATGTTGTGAGTCAAACCAATGAGTAGACTGCATGCAGCTCTCTCGAGCAAGAACATTAACCACCAGAGTTATTTCACTGCTGTTATACTCTGGAACTTGCTGGGTACAAAAATATCTCTGCAGTTGGTGCTTTAACCCCATAAGGTATTTAGAAATTCAGTCTGTCTGTGGCCAATTAAATGAGTCAGAACAGTTTATCTATCACCCTTGTCACCAATTTCTTTGGGACAGATTTGTTAAAAAATTAAAGTATATATTGGATGTCAGACTTATCTCCTCATGAATTTGCCCCTCATGACTCCACCCCCTTTGGGATGCCACCACTTGGCCCCCAATTTATGGGATCCCGAAATATTTTTTTCCCATTTCCAGCACTGCTATTGCATTTCAGTTCTTTATGGTAATTTATGATGGTCAAATTAAAACCTGCTCCAACAGCCTTTGGAAACACCTCTGCTGATTTTCTATATGAATCATATAGTAAATTGATACAATACTTTCTTTTAGATATGAGTTCATAACTGCATCATACAGATTATAATAAAGCCATATATCCAATATGTGACTGGCTGAATAGACAGATGAATGGACAGACGTGTGGATGGATGGAAGGAGGGATGAATGGTTGGGTAGGTGGATGTACGGTGGTATGGGTCAGTTAGAGAATTAGATGCAGAGAGAGAAAGGAAAAGCGTAAGAGATTCAGCAAGTGGTGCTACAGGTACAGGATACGAGGGTGGGAAAGTATAGCCCAGAAACAAATGTGCAGTGTTGATGACGAGGGATAGAGATGTAAAGTGAAGCATCAAGAGACAGAAATAGGGATGCAAGGCAAAAAGAAAAATTAAGGGAAAGGGGAGAGAAATCAGAGAAACTAAAACAAATAGAGAGGGGAAAGGATTGGAGAAAGATGTGAAAAGATGCAGAATAAAGAGTAAAAGATGTTAACGTTAAGGAGAGAAACCAATAGGCGAAGCGAAAAGAGAGTGAGGAAGGAAAGGTGGAGAAAGAGAAATAGGGTGAATGGGAAGCTCAATGCCTGACTCCTTTGACAGCCCAGTGCATGTAGATCACAGACTTTGCATCCCTGTGAACAATACTTGTAAGAATATAGCTTGCAGTGCAGACCGTGCTCCTCGCAGAAGCTTATATACGTGAAGCACAGAGAGCTGTACTATGCTCTCTTCACTACAGTCTCAGCCGACGTCTCTGGGAAACAATTTATTTATGAGGGCCTGCCCAATTTTCCAAGAGGACTGCTACCAGCCACATTGACTTCATTTGGGGGTAGTCAGGTGTCGCAGCTGTGACCTCTAGTTTGCTCCCTACTACTCTTGGCACTCCCTTGGCGACCCTTGGACTCAGAGGAGGCAAAGGTTTTGCCCCCTCTGAAGCTTGGGGTCGCAAAGGAAGTACCAGGAGTAGCAGGAAGCAAACTAGAGGTCACTGCTATGACACCTGACTACCCCCAAATGACGTCCCTGCCCACAGGACTTGTCTATAGTTCTTTCGGCCCTGCCAATCTTGATCCCCAGACGCCTAACAACCTGGTAACTCAGAAGCGAGGGAGCTGCCTTTGATTTTTTCTGGTGCCCTCATGGCCAGCAGGAAGAAACAAGCAAGAAGTTTGAATATTTATTTTCTATCAATGGAAAACAAAGCAGTCTCAGATGCAGTTTTTTTTTTTTGAGATGCCATCTCATCTTAAAACAGATGAGGTGGCTCTGGGGTCCTCCTCTGGGTTGCGAAAGCCTGAGGCCTCCGCAGGCACTGGCCCTCAGTTCCGGATTACCAAATAGGCAAAGTAGGACCAGCCTATGGGCCCCACGACAACGGATCAAAATAATATTGATTTGATCTTGAAAGAAAATTACAATCAAGCTTTCTTAAATTGTTTCCAAAAGATAGAAAAAAATTAATCAACTCAAAGAAAAGAAAACTTTCCATTAAAGACTCTATAGAGTATTAACGTAATGTACCCATTAACAACTTAAAGTACATAAACCAGAGACATAAAATTCACGTAGCAGGTTGTCTCTTAAAAGCTCATCTTCTGGCAGCTGTCAGTTTGTAAAAGAAATACATTTGGTGCAAACTATGTACGTGTAATGTGCAGCAGTGATGGTCATCTCCATCTAGCGCCTGACGTATTAGGAGATAATTTGCAGAAGGGGGGGGTGAAATTTCGACTGCCTAGGTGCCTCCACAGGGTTTAATCCGGGACTGCTTACCCTGCTCTCAAAACGCTCTCTTCTTGCATTGGTTTGTTGGTGTGCCACTCGCATTTTTCTTCTGCTCACTACAGAGTAGGACAGAAAGTCGGCCCTTTTCATCCTTGAATAACTTTACTGTGATTAACCGCATTCTTCCCTTTTACGAGGAGCACAACCACACAAAATGTAGCTCCCATAAGTGCCAGGGACTACAATGGCAATGTGTGCTTTTTGAGACAAAAAAAATATTTTGCCCTTAGCCATTTTTTTAATATGGGTGATGGCCCAGCTGCTCCTCAAAAATAATGTGTAACAAAAACAAATAAAAAACCAACATTGACAAAGTAAAAGGTCAGACAGCCAACTCCAAAACCATTGGCTTTTCCAATGCATGTTAAAAACACTGGGGCCATATTACATTGTTCAAAACTAATGCAGTGCAACTGTATCCCGACCTTTGCTGCCACTCACCTGTGCAAAAATGCCCAGCGGTCCTGTTGAAAAGCAACAATTACACCAATGTGCCTTTGTAAAAACAACTACAATTGCAAATGTGATTTTTCAACTGGCCGGTTGGTGCAAATGTCGTGGCAACATTCCATTGCACCACTGACATAGCTGATCCTTATGTCAATAGTTTTACATCCAAGGTCAGGGTGATATGATACACTATTTTTCTTAATAAATTTTTTTTTTATTGCCGTTTGGAGAAAATTACAGAAACAGTGTGTGACAAATAAACACAGGTGAAAGAGTAAGGACAGGACATAATTTGCAACGGGAATTGAGCTTATACATTTTGTCCCTTTGAGCGTCTACCCAGTGAAGCCACAAGAGTAAGTTGTGCAGCTAAACGGAGGAGTTTGCTACATTTCGGCAATATATGCACGGCAAAAAGTGATTAAACTTCTGTGATGCCGGAAAAAGTCGCAAATTAGAGCCTAGTTTTTTTTACTTGTTTGCTAGAGCAGTCCTTCAAATGGTGTATTAATCCTCAATCAGTTAGTGTAAGAAATGGGTTTTCTGGTTGGCTAGGGTATACACCTAAGCCAGGCAGAAGCCACCACTCCAGTCAGGATAAGGGAGTTACACGTCTAAAATAACCCCAGCTCACCCCATTGGTAGTTTGGCATGAGCATTCAGGCTTATCTCAGAGACAGTGTGTAAAGTATTTGCACATAACAAACAGTAATACAGTAAAAACACTACAAAAGGACCCCACACCAGTTTTAGAAAAATATCCAAGATTTATCCGAGTGAAACAAGACCAAAATGATAAAAATCCAACATACAGTGATGAAAATACGAATAAAGCAAAAATATGGTTTTATATACAGTTCCTTGAAATCGATAGCTCCGTCCGGGGGCTATCACAGCATCGTGAACAAACAAATCCACCAGTTCTGGCTGGTCATGGCATCACGGGCCAGCTACGGTGTCAGGGAGACCCATAAAACAGTACCTTTGGAGATGCTGGGCGTCAGACCTTGCGGTGAGCTCCAGAGGAGTGGAGTCGGCAGGCATTAGTTTCGGGAGTCGGTGCAAGAGTCATCGGGCCCTTGAAGTCACACGTGTTGCAGGTTGAACTCCATGAATTGCAAGTCAAGAGCACCGGTGTTGCCAGGCATCGGGGCTGCGGTGTGAAGTGGAGTGGTGTGGTGTGCGGTGCCCTCAGGTCGCGGTGCAGGCAGCGGCTCAGTGACAGCATCCAGTGGCGTCGGTGAGACCAGGGCTGTGGTGCAAAGTGGGACGGTGCTCGTCGCAGTGCTGGCAGGTCACAGTGCAGGCAGCGGTGTCAACATTGCTGAAGCCCTGTCATTGGCTGATGAACTGAAGTTGATGGCACTGGCATCAGTAGGCCAAGGCTGCGGTGTGGGATATGGCGGTGCATCGTGTAACTTACGAGCAGTGCCGCCAAACCACGGTACAGGCAGCGGAGTCGATGTCGCCATGGAGCAGCGTCATCTGGGATACCAGGGCGGCCTTGTGACGTGTGGCGGTGCGGAGTGTGGTGCCCACAGTTCGCGGTTCAAGCAGCGGCTCAGTGGCGGCATCATCGGTGAGACCAGGGTTGCGGTGCGAAGTGCGGCGGTGCCCTCTGTGGTGCCGTCAGGTCATGATGTCGCTATACCTTTCTCCTCTGTGGCAGGTGAAACACCAGTTCCAGAAGCCGGTACCCAGAAGATGTTGAAGTTTTCAAGCCCTTGGAGATACTTAGTATGCAGAAAGAACATTCCAGTCCTTTCCCTTCTCAAGACAGAAGCAGCAACTGCAGGCCAACACAACAAGGCAACAACAGCAATGGGGCAGTACTCCTCCTGGCTGCTCTTCCAGTTCTTCTTCTTGGCAGGTTCCTTAGTCCAGCAGCAATCTAAAGTTCTGGGGTCAGGGCCCTGAAATTCATTCGACATTTTCCTTTGAAGTTGGTACAAACAAAATTCCTCTGGCACACATAAACCAGTTCAGCCTGGCTCAGGTCAGGTTCACCACAGCAGGTGGATACAGCTTTGTGAGAGGCGGCCACAGTCCATTCAGGTGCAAGCAACAACTCCTCCCACTACTCTAAATGCGGCCAGGTCTATTCAGCCTGGCTATGAGTCACCCAGGAAAGGTAGGACACCCTTCAACGCCCCCTGGTGTCAGTCTAGTGTGAATGCATGTCCCCTGCTCCTGTCACTCTGATCCCAGACGGTGAATACACAAATGGCAGAGGCACACAGAATGGTTAAGCAAGAATATGCCCCTTTCTAACAGTGGCATTTTAAAACACACAACATAAAAATCATCTTCGCTAAAAGATGAATTTTTAAATTCTGTGTTCAGGAAGCCTAAGCTCCATTTCTCGATCTTGTCCCAGTGGAAAGCTATGCTTCTAAGATGTTACAAAGCAACTGCTATGTTCGCCTATGGGACAGATAGCCTTTCAATAGTGAAAATGAAATTGGCAGTATTTCACTATCAAGACATGTGACACACACCAGTACATGTCCTACCTTTCACATACACTACACCCTGCCCATGGAGGTTACCTAAGGGGTGCCTTACATGTAAGAAAAGGGAAGGGTAGGGCCTGGCAAGTGGGGGCACTTGCCAGGTCGACATGGCAGTTAAAAACTGCATGCTTACAATGCATTGGCAGGTCTGAGACACCTTTGAAAAGCTACTTGTATGGGTGGCACAATCAGTGCTGCAGGCCCACTAGTAACATTTGATTTACAGGCCCTGGGCACACCTGTGCACATTACCAGGGACTTATTAGTAAATCAAATATGCCAATCTTGGATATACCAATCAGTAACACAATTTACCTGGAGAGCATACGCACCTTAGCCCTGAATAGCATGAGTAAAGTGCCCAGAGTCCTAAAACCAACAAAAACGAGGTCAAAAACCAAATGTATGGGGGTAATCCCACTGAAAAAGCCAAGTCTAACACAACCCCACCCAGCCTAAAGCCAGGGTAGACTAATAAATCCCTTGATGGACTTCTCTGCTTGGGGCGATAGAACATAGACCTGGCCCACAACAGCAGGGGCATGTTCTGGTTCTACGCCTTCCTGAACCCAGTTGGATCCCTCTGTCCATACTCTCAGGGTCCCCTAAGCTAAACCTTGGGGAACCCTCTTTCTCACCTGCGGACCCCATATGTGCAGCACCTAACCTTAGCTTGTTCACAGGGGTGTCCCAGCAGGTGGACAGTACCACCATGGCCAACACAATGGTGAGGCCCAATCCACCTCGGGGGTATGACTCCTGTCCCCCCCAGGGGCTATGCTGTCCACCAGGACAGCAAGCCACAGTGGCCACTGACAGCTGTCAGTGAGGAGAGTTTCATGTCTTGCTGGCTTGATTCTAGGTTCGCCTGAGCGAGTTTCCTGAAGCGGGCAGTCTGGTTTCTAAAGGCCAGCATGTAACTTAATACATCATGGGGTGGCTTCCTAGACTCTTGCTCCTAGCCTTCTTTCACCAAACTGAGAAGCCCTTTCACAGGGTGCCCATACAGAAGCTCAAAGGTACTAAAGCCAACCCCCTTCTTCGGTACCTCTTTGTATGAGCTTGTTTTTTGGGATTGCATGTCACAAGAGAACAGAAATACTCGGGCCGATTACGATGCTAAGCGGGAAAGCCTCCGACTGACAGTTGGATTCCCCTAGACCCTGGGCCCGATTCCGATGTTGGACGGACCGGAATCTGTCTGACATCGGTTTGGCACTTAAACCGAACGACCTCCTGTCGTCGGTTCCAGTCCAGGAAGTAGGATGCGACTGAACCCTGTTCGGTCGCATGTCTATTCTTTACAATGGGAGCATGTATTCTGAACGGAATGCATGCTCTCATTGCAAAGAGCAGAGGTGCAGTCCATCCCTGCACTCCGTGACAGGCACCTCAAGGTGCCTGCCACCGGGTGCAGGGATCAACAGGGGGCAACCATAGGTGCTCCCTAGGCCACCATTTGGCGGCCTTGCACCCATGGGGGCCCTGCTGGGGGCCCCCAAGACAGATTCCCAATGCCTTTCTGTGTCAGAAAGGCCGGCACAGAAAGGCAGTTGGAAGCTGCCATCGTAATCCCTCGGCCGGAAAGAGCCGGCCGAGGGATTACCGAGGGCTTTCCGAATGGTTAACGGGCACTCCGAGCCATTCGGAGGCCATTCGGAAAACAGATTCAGATTCCCTTCCGACCGAGCCCATCCAAATGGCTCGGTCGGAAAGAAATCCAAATGGGCAATTCCGATGCGGTCGGAACGGGTTCCCAACCGCATCGGAATCGGGCCCTGTGTCGGAACCTATCCGCCTGACTCGGTCGGAATTGTTTAAGATGCATGTGGTCGGAAAAGAAACCGCTTGGTCATTCCAAATCGATTCCGACCAGCATTCGGAGACTTCGAGTCGGTCGGAGCCGAATTGTACAGCTCTATGGACAGCGTTTCCGACCGACAGATTACGATGTCAGATTTGGACAGCCTTTCCGACTTGGGGGCATATTATCAAGAACGGCGATAAAATTATCGCCGCTTTAGCGGCAGAAAACTGCCACTAAAGCGGCGATAATGGGCTTGATAATATGCCCTGAGAACTTCAATAGAAGCCCATGTTCACACCAGAACATGGACTTCTATTGGAATTCTCAAGGGCATATTATCAAGCCCATTATCGCCGCTTTAGCGGCAGTTTTCTGCCGCTAAAGCGGCGATAATTTTTAACGCCCTTCTTGATAATATGCCTTGGTTTGTCCGACACGAAAAGGCTGTTGGAAACTGACTTTGTGGGCCCCTAGCAGGACCCCCCTTCAACATGGGGCCTCCAGTTGGGGGCTGTGGGGGTACCCAAGGGACCCCCTGTAAAACCATGCACAGTGTGGCAGGCACCACGGGGTGCCTGCGACAGGGTTCAAGGTTTTCCGCAACCACCCCTTTTCGCAATGGGAGCCTGTGTTGTCGGTCAGAATACAGGCTCCCATTGAAGTCAATGGGAGACCTTCTGAACGGTGTTCGGAAGCATTGTAATCGGAACCGAATCCGACAAGGAGTCGGGCGGTTAAGTTTCTGCACGACATCATAATGAGGCCCCAAATGTAGAAAAATCTGGGGCATGTTAAAAAATTTAAAAATAAGCATAGTGTGTTGAGTGCTAAAACAAATCCACTAGAGAGAAAGTTTCAGGTAGCTAACAAACTCAAGCAAAATGTCCTCCTTTGTACCCTTGCTGTGTTTTATGTGTTGTGAAACTGTTACTCACTTATAGCAACCACAGCACATTTATCAAATTTGGATCTCTCATTTAGTTTCGGGAAAAAGTGTGTGTGTGGGGGGGGGGGGTCTGGGCAGCCAACAAGGCAGACCCATTTTGGAGCTATCAGACTCCTGGACATGTGCAATGTTGTAGAAAGGCATAAAGAATTAGGCCATAGATGGTAGCTTCTTGTGACCTACCATATCTGGGCTGCAGCTAAGGAGAGAACTGGATCACACTGGATGCCATGGTATGCCTGATGCCATGAGTGGAGAGTCAGCAACCCACTCTGAGCACAGAAGTCCCCCTTCACCAACATCCTCTTACCATCCCAGGTCAAGAGGGCCTGTTTGACTGCCCGTAAGCGCAGGCAGGGGACACAGTCTTTCAGCAGCAAGATGGACCTAAAGGCCCATACTAGCGGCTGGGCACCTGGACCCAGGAGAAGCTGGGATACTCATAAACAGCACAAATGTGGAGATCTCTCTGCTAGGGCCACCAGGATCATTTGCCCATTCTGAATGTCACGTAGGCTGTTATGCAAGGTCTTAGACCCTGAAAAAGTTTTCCCCTCCTGAGTGACTACTAGTGCGGACTACCCAGAGACAAGACGTACTGGTGAAGCTAGACCCATGCTGATGCTCATGTTCCCTGACTCTTGCACGTAAGAGGACATCCCACTTATGCCTCATGGAGTCTGATATACCCCCAATCATGCCTTTCAGGGTGCGGTTGAATCTCTCAACCAACACATTACCTTGGGGGTGGTAAGGAGTGGTGGATTTGTAGTTCACCCCACACTCCTTCCACAAGACCTTTATATACATGGACTTAAAATTGGTACCCCGGTCAGATACCACCTCCTTGGGGAAATCCACTCAGGTAAAGATCCCCATCAGTACCCGGGCCATGATGAGCACTGTCACTGCCCGCAGATGGATAGCTTCTGGGTACCGTGTTGCACAGTCCACCAAGACCAGGATGAACCTGTTGCACATGGTTGTCTTAGGGTCCAGAGGCCCCACTATGTCAATGCTCACTGGCTCGAAAGGGGTGCTCACGACAGGGAATGTTTGCGGGGGAGGCTTACATCTCCCCCCACTCTTGCCACTCACTTGGCAAGTCTGGCAGGACCTACAAAAGGTATCAGAGTTTTTTCTCATTGGGGGCAAGTAAAAGTGGGTGACAAGCCTGTCAAAGGTCTTCCCCTGCCCAAAATGTCCTGCCAGAGGTACATCATGAGCCAAAACCAGTAAGAAGGTTCTGAAGTGCAGGGATCACCACCGGCACATGGGCTTCCCCAGGCTCAGAACCTTAGGCTTGCTGTACAGGAGACCATTCTCCCAGTAGATCAAGTGAGACTTGGACTCAGCACCAGCTGCCTGGTCTTTGGCCTGCTGTCTAAGACTGACGAGAGTAGGGCACACCTTCTGCTCCGTGCAGAACTCCTCCATGATGGGACACCCCTTCTTGCTGACAATGGGTCAACTCAAGTTAGTCTCTCAGTTCGGCCACTTGCTCCCCTGGGCATCCCCCTCGAGGTCAGCCTCCTCCTGACTCTGGGAACTTCAGGGGCATGTTTCCTGTGCCCCCTGCCTTTTCTCTTGGCAGGCATTTGGGCCACTGTTTCAGGCTCCAGGTCTGTCTGATCACCCTGACTGGCTACCATGGACCGGGTGGTCACACATGCCCACTCAGGCAACCCCAGCATTTCCAAGTGTGACCTGAGCACCACATCCTTCCACAAGGACAGCTCACGGTCTTTGTCCAGCAGACAATCAACAGGCATGGTGAAACTCACAGCTACCCTCAAGAAACCCGAGGACCCCCCCCACTCAAAGGGAACCTGCGCCACATTACACTGGTGCTCAGATTTGTCCACTGCAATTACTTGGTGAAACACACCAGGGACCTGCTCCTCAGACACCAGTTGACACAAGACCGTGGTCACACTGGCTCCAGTATCTCTGAGAGCCTCTACCATCTGTCCATTGATGATCACCCATTGCCTGTATTTCTTAGTGTTATCAGGCACTAGGCTTCTCTGGTACCCATCTCACTGTCCCTTAGTGAGACAAGTGTCATCTCAGTTGGTTCCTCACACCCACCTGGGACCAACTCCTCCCCAAATGCTACGCTAGCCAACACCTTTGACTGCCCACCGGTGAGTGGCTGTGCCTGCTTGGAATCCTGCTGGGTCCTGTCTCCGCAGGCGTTCCTGAAAAGACCCATGGTTTCTTGTCTCCAGAGGGGCAGGAATCTTTACCCTGGGTACTAGACTTGGGCCCTTTTGGAACTCCTTTTGTTTACCCTTGTCGCCCCCACTCTGTTGCTGAGGACCCTGCCCACCTTTGGCAGAGTCTCCCCATACACCTTCTTGTGGACCCTTGTACTCACCCAGCGGTCCGCCTCCATAGCAAGCTTCCTGGGGTCAGTCAGCTTACTATCAGTCAAGTGCTGGTCAAGCTCTGCAAAACATAGACTAGACAAGTGCTCCCACACAATCAAATTGTACAGCCCCTGAAAATATCTGACATTACTGCCTCTCACCCAACCATTCAGTGATCCGCAAAAAGAATCCACACATTCCAACCAGGTCTGTGAATCAGTATTCTTACTTCCTCTAACCTGATCCCTGTACTTGTCAGGAGCGAGACCATACATAGTGAGAAGGGCCTCCTTCATGTCAGTATGGGTGACGTTGTATCCTTCACCCAAAGCCAATGATGTGTCCCTCCCCTCCTCTGTGAAGTGGTTCCACAATCCTGCCCCCCAATTTCTCTCAGGGACCCCATTCATGTGGATAGATGCCTCATAGTCCTGAAACCACCTCAGGCTATCATCTCCCTTCTGGTACTCTCTCCCTACATTCTTGGGAATGTGTACTACTCTTTCTGAGTGCACTGAGGAATCGCTGCCACCCTATGTGCTGGACCTACCCTTCAGCTCCAGCTCCTTTATACCACGCTCATGGTCTAAGATCATCTTTTTCTCCTCCATGACTAGTCTCTTGTCCTCCCTTTCACTCTGAAACCCGAGTTTCTCCAGCTCAAACCCCTTGCTTCCCACCTGTGCTCCCACTCCTCTGGGTACAGACCTTTTGAAGAACCACTGCTGCCTGACTCTGAGGATACTTCCCCCCCCCCCCCCGGCAGCTCTTAAGCCCTCTGTACACCCTCTCAATGATTTTGCTCCTCAGCCTCCACATTAAGATTTCCAGAATGCCCACTGGCATTCCTGGCTGCTACCCATGCCCTCAGTGCCTTTTGTAGCTCCTTGGTTTTGATGAGGCCTTTAACTTGGACTTTGAGTTTTTTGCTAACTGGATTCAGTTCCTTCACGGTGTAGGTTTCCAATCTATCCTCCTCAAAAACCAATTCCAGGGATGCAACTGACAAGGTGTTCAGACAAAATATAAAGTCAGTAATATTGACTGACACAATTATCGAGTTGCAAATATTGTGGCACAGAACTATCGTGAGCAAGAATATCATGGACAAGAATATCGATTTTAAGGTAATTAATACCGATTTTTAAAATATAGAAGTCATTAAAATCGTTTGCAAAAATATAGTTGTTTGAAATATTGATTTTTAAGTAGTGTTATGTATTTTAATATATATTTTAAATGTATGTGATGTACTTATTTTGTGTACTTATCGTTTATGTTTTTTAATATATGTGTTACATTTTTAGTAGTTATTACATTTCATTTAATTAAATCTTGCGTCTTTTAGTTCCATAGCGGGTGTGGGTTTATAGGGGAATAGGGTGGTAAGTAATTTAATTATAATAAATTAATGATTATTTATTATTTAATTATATTTATTTAATTGATATTTAATAGTGTTAATTGTGGTTGTAATTATTTTTGGGTAAATTTTGTGTGTGGGTTGTGGGGTTTATACGGGTAAAAGGTGTGGTATTTTTAATTAATTAATAATTAGTTGTTAATTAATATTAATTAATCAATTGATAATTCATTATGGTCATTGTGTAATTATTTTTTTAGGTGCAGGTTGTGGGCTTATTAGGGGTAAAAGTGGAAAATAATTTATTTTTAATTAATTAATAATTAGTTGATAATTAATATTAATTAATTGATAATTAATTATGTTGGTTGTTTAATTACATTTTTTTGGGTGTGGGCTTTGGGTTTATAGGGGTAAAGGGTGGAGAGTAAATTGGTTTTATTTAATTTATAATAAGTTGTTAAATACTATTAGTTATTGAATTGAAAATTAATTTTAATTGTGTAATTAATGTTTTTAAAGTTCAATTTAGGTGCGTGTTGTGTGGATTATAGGGGTAAAGGGTGAGAAGTTAATTAATTTTAATGAATTATAATTTGGTTTTTAATAATAATATTTGTTTAATTGATAATTAATTATGTTAATTGTGCAAATACATGTTTTCTTTACATTTTAGATGTGGGTTGTGGGTTTTGTAGGGGTATGGGGTGGGAAGTAAATCAATTTTGAGCAATTAATATATTTTTTTAATTAATAATCATTATTAATTTAATAATTAATTGTGTTGTGTGTTTTGTGGGGGTATATTTTGGGAAGTACATTAATAAGAATTAATTATTAATTAATGAAAATTAATTTGTTGATGACTATTTATATTAATAGTGTAAATAATTTTTTGGGTGCAGGTTGTGAGTTTTGTGGTGTTATAGGGTGGGAAGTAACTAAACTAAATGTATGTAATAATTAATGTTGTTGTTAATAAATAATTTCTAAATACAAATATTTATTTGTATGAAAATCATTTTTGTATTTTATTTGTACTAATATTTGTCGCTATTTGTGATATGTGTTTAACATCATAATTTTTTTATTTTTAACTTTTTTCAATATTAAATATATTTTTATTTATTTTTTCAACATATTTATATATTTTTTATTTAATTTGTTTTTGAAATATTTTTATTTTGTTGCAGATATTTTATTTGTTTTTAATGTTGAACTGAGTGGAGTGGGAATAGTAAATTCTATCCCTCCGCTATCCAACACTTTCCCTACTGTTGCATTTACTGGAGTGGGAATAGTAATTTTTACCCCTTAGCAATCCAACACTTCCCCTACTGTTGTACTGACTGGAGTGGGAATAGTACATTTTACCCCTCCACAATCCAACACTTTCCCTACTGTTGCACTGACTGGAGTGGGAATAGTAAATGTTATGAAGCAAAAAGTACATGAAAGCAGAGTGCACTCCTTCCCTTAAACTGATTCAAAATGTGTGATTCTATGATTTCGATTTGAATTGCGTGGGAACTGATTCCATGATCAATCCCAAAAATCACGGCTCTCTGTTAAGTAAACCAAAAGGCGCGTGTTTAACGCGTCCATCAGTCGCACTGCGACGTAAAGGATCCGATCCTAACTGTAGGCAAGTTAACTTGTTTTTCTCCCACTCTTTTTCTTTGAAGTCCAAATAGTAAACCAATCATTTATCCACTTTCCAAACGTTAATCCAATCAATTATAATCACCACGAGGACAGCGTCCTCGTGGTGATTATAATTGATTGGATAAACGTTTGGACAGCGTCCTCGTGGTGATTATAATTGATTGGATTAACGTTTGGAAAGTGGATAAATGATTGGTTTACTATTTGGACTTCAAAGCAAAAGAGTGGGAGAAAAACAAGTTAACTTGCCTACAGTTAGGATCGGATCCTTTACGTCGCAGTGCGACTGATGGGCGCGTTAAACATGCGCCTTTTGGTTTACTTAATAGTAAATGTTACCCCTTCGCAATCCAGAGCTTTCCCTACTGTTAAACTGACTGGAGAGGAAATAGTAAATTTTACCCCTCCGCAACACAACACTTTTCCTACTGGGGCACTGACTGGAGTGGGAATTGTTTTTTTTTGCTACTTATAAATTTTATTGTTGTGTTAAGCGAAGTGGGAATAGTAAATTGTAGTATTTTGTAATGTTATATTTTATGTAATTTTCATCATCATCAATCTCCTTTATTCGGATATACAAAATATCCATAAAAGTACAAAGCAAAATACCAGCATACATTAATATATTCAAATTTAAAACAACAATAAATACCTAATTTGATACAATAAAATACAATAATATCATATACACTGTTAGAAAAAGAGACGACACTGCAAAGATAGGATATTACATAAAAATATAGCAGCATGATAAGTAAAGTGCATGTTTTATAACAGATATCAGTCATTAGAATACGTTCTACATTAACCGCAATCCAAATTTAAATACTAATCCAAAAGGGAGAACAGTAATAAAAAATACCCTCGAGTTTTGCTTAAATAATGTCCATAGAGGCACGTGAGCGGACAGCCATTTTCAAAAATGTGCTTACACGAAAAATTAAATTTTCCCCATCAAGTTTAAGAATAACACTATAGGCTTCTCTGAAATCATCAATACCCAGGGCTTTAAAATAAGGGATCAATAATTGCATACTGTATTTTCGGTAGTAGTTACAAAAGAATATAAAATGTAACATCGATTGGTTTCCATGGTTGCCACAATAACATGGCGTTTGCTCAAGGTTTATATTAAAGCCTAAAGGGAAGCACAATAAGTATTTTAGGGTGCCTGATCTAAGGCGAAAGAGCAAACTACGATCCCAGCGGTTAATAGCTTCTAAAAGATAACCAGCTGGCAAATATGGGCGGGTGACATCACCCTCTACCGTGGATATATAACGAAATACTGTGGATTTCGAGAATTCTCGCTCATACCTAATACCTTCATAATGTTTATACAGAGCCTTCTGAATAATCTTTTTATTAATGCCTTCCAAATGATTTGGATTTATAAAAATATGTGCGAGATTTATACTAGTCAAGCTAGTCCTAACAGCAGCCAACCATGGTATATCAATGCCCTTATCACAGTTAAGGCAGTCAGTTATAATTTCTCTGCTCAGTGCTGCCGCTGGATTTTGCCATACTTTTAACCAAAATACGGCAGGGCGAGACCTAATATAATCTTCCACATATAGCAAATTCAACTCTCTGTGACAGATATAAGATGATGAAGAGATCGGTGCCCCCAGTACTCTCCGGCAAAATCTATTTTCCTCGATCTGGGTGCTATTACTATTTGTATGACCCCATATCTCTGCCCCATATGTTACTAAGGGTAGACACTGAGTTTTATAAATATTCAGTAAAGATAGCACTACCTCAGATCTTCTAGGCTGGGGAAAACTCAAAACTGAGTTAACCGATTTTGAGAATTTACTTCTGCCATATGCAGAATGGGCCGCCCAGGAACCGTTATCAGAGAATACTAGACCCAAATAGGGGAAAGTGCAAGTGCTTATCAATTTTTCAGGACCTAAACTAATAACTTTAATAGAATATTTTTTGGGGCCACAACACATTAAAAAAGATTTTTTTAAATTAGTGCAAAGATCTAATCCGTTCATAAAATCATCAAAACCCCTAACTAAAATGCGGAGAGAGTTCGGGGTGCGACCCATTAAAACCGCGTCATCCGCATACAATAGAGCAGGGAGTTTATTACCATTGATCATTGGGACGTCTGTATTCAAAGTTAATAATGTATTATGCAACTCATTGATATATAAAATAAATAAGAGAGGGGCCAGTACACACCCCTGCCTGACCCCTCTACCAATGGATATATCCCCTGATACCTCCCCAGCCATACTAATCCTAACCTTTGCCCTTAAATCCCTATGTAGATACGATAAAAAATGCACTAAATCCTCATCCAACCCGTATCTTAAAAGGCATGCCCACAAACGCGATCTATTAACAAAATCAAAGGCGGATGTCATATCCATAAAAGCCAGGTAGATTGGGGATTGCCGGGCTATTGTATATTTACCTATAATTAAATTGAGATTAAGGCATTGTTCCACAGTTCCCAGATTACTTCTGAAACCTAACTGGCATTTGTTTAAAATACTTCCTTCCTCCGCCCAGGACCTGATTTTGTTGAATAATACCCTGCCAAGTATCTTAAGAGTATTATCGATCAAGGAGATCGGTCTGTAGCAGCTCGGGTTGGATCTATCCCCCTTTTTAAATATTGGAACGATTATACTGGAGGCCCATGTTTCAGGAATATGGGAGTTTGTTAAGTTATTAAAAACGTTCAGAAGAAGAGGTGCCCAAAACTCTGTATTATACTTTATAAGGTCAATCGGTAGACCATCCGGGCCAGGGGCCTTATTCCCTAAACTCTGATCAATGGCATCCTCGACTTCAGTCAACGTTATATGTATTCTTGACACAGGATAGATGTCACTATAGTCCCCATTGTCAGGCGGAGCTGTATATATTTTAGAAAAATGCGCTTCCCAAGTTTCAGCAGATATGTTGCAACTTATCGGGGTAATTGAAAGGGCCCGGGTTCTCATGTTTTTAACCACAGCCCAAAAACCCTTTGAATTATTGAGCCTTGCAGCACATGCCAAGTTGTCCCACTGTTCTTTTAGAATTTCATCTTTTCTCTCCTTGACCACCTTTTTATATTGGCCCCTCAACAATCTTATGTGGTTAACATCCCTTGGTGCCTCATTCATAGCTGCCCGAAGCTCTCTATTTGCTTGTGAGCATGTGGTATTGAACTATTTCTTTTTACTGTTTGACACGGGTCTTGAAATTATTTGTTTAACACCTGCGCATAAATCGGTAAATGCGGTGACTACCTCGGGGTTAGGGTCAATTAACGACAGGCAGCTATTAACGGATAGGTGATATGTTGACAGCATTTTTGAAAATACTTTACAATTATCTATACCTTTCCATATAATTCTTAAATTGTCTGTCGAGGATGCTATGTTACAGGCCCCTGGTTCCTTAGAAAAGCCGGGTTTTATTGCTACCCTAAATGTTACAAAGTTAGGGTTGTGATCCCCATACATGGTAGGTATAACCTCGGCTTTGACCAAGAGATCTTCCAGTACGTCTGATATAAAGACGTAGTCTATTACTGAGGCACAGCCACGTCCTCTATAAGTTGGTAATGGGTGACTGTTGCAATAATTTATATCAGCAATATCCATCACATTAAGTAGATTATATTTTGGTAAATAACCCAATAACTCAGTCCCCCTTCTGCATGGGGGTGCTTGCAATGTATAAGCAGCACCTACCCAATTTACCCCTGAAATTTTAGCATTAAAATCACCACCCAAACAAATTCCAGCTAACTTATGTGACCTCATTGAGTCTTGAAACTCTGAGACAAAATTAAAAAGATTCACAAAATTTAAATTAGGTTCAGATAAAAAATCATTATTATAAAAATTAATAAAACAAATTGAGACCCCACATGTATATATCAGGGCCTGAAAATTGGTTCTATGTGTAGGAATAATTTTAACAGTGCCTCCTGAAGAAATATTAACCCAGATAGAGAGGCCACCTGACGGTCTCCCATATAACGAGGTATTTGCCATTACATTAAAACATTCAAACCCTTCAAGATACAGTTCTTTTGTTGCCCAAGTCTCTTGAAATAGCAATACATCAAATTCGTTTACCATCTTTACCCAATCCTCGATGGCTATTTTAGATGCCAGCCCGGCAATATTCCAACTTAACACACGCAAATCGTGTGTCTCCGGGCTGTCAGTTGTGGAGGAAACCAATGGAACTATGTAATTTTATATTTATTGCAGTTAGAATAGTAAATCTTATTTTTGTGTAGTGTAAAATATTTTGTTACTGTTGTGTTGTGTTAGGTGGGAGTACATATTTATATATCTATTTAGTATAAAAATGTTTTCTTTTTAATGTGGTGGGAAATGTATACGTATTTATTTTAGTTTGTAATAATTTTATGTTGTAATTTATATAATTTGTTTGATTTATTATAATATTAATATTATAATTGGCAATATTTTTTGTTTGTAAGGGGCACATTACGATGCCCGGCGTAAATAAATCCGCCAGGCATGGAAGCGGCAAAAATCCGCCCGCACACACCGCCTGAACACCGACCACGCCATTACGATTACACAAACCGAAAACCGCCATCGGCGGAAAAAGCACACAAAATACCGCCCGCCAACGTCCGAGTCGGAGTCAAACCGCCCGCCACGGACGGAAACACGCACGACAACACAAAACCGCCCGCCCTCACGGCCGACACACCGCACGTGAAATTACGATCGCACCGACATGAGCGCGGAAAAATCACAAATATACCGCCCGCCAGCGCAAACAACGCCGATGAGAATCGACACGGCAGAAGCCATGGCGCCAACGTACCTGCACAGAAACCATCCGCACACAAAACCAATAGCACACAACATGGCCAACAAGTCCACACAGCAAGGCACGCACAAATACACAAGCACAGTACACATCCCGAAAACACCCCCGGACAAACAAAAAATACAAAGGCCAGAACCCCAGACACAACACACCTGAAAACAACAGACCATGAGGACACACCCACATAGGTGAGTACAAAAGCAGCACTCCCACAGACCACAACCCCTTGCTACATTGCAAACCAGAGAGGAGAGGAGAGGACACAGTGACACAGCAAGGACAGCAGCACACCACAGAAACGCACACATCACTACCACCACCACCACCACCAAACACCACCACCACCACCACCACCACCACCAAACACCGGCACCACAACCACCAAACACCGGCACCACAAACCCCCTGCACATTACACAACACACACCGCACCAGCACCACAAACATCATGGCACCACAAAGAATGCCCAAGTTCACGCCCATGGAGCTGACGGTCATGGTCGACGAGATCATCAAGGTGTACCCACAAATCTATGGGAACATGGTCCAGCACACACCACTAGCCACCAGAAACAGAATGTGGAACCGGATCGTAGACCAGGTCAATGCAGTCGGGACCCTGCCCAGGAACAGAGTCGAGATTAACAAACGTTGGAATGACGTAAAGAGCCTGGTCAAGAAGAAGGAGGGCAAAAACAGAGAGCTGGCTGCCGTCACTGGCGGAGGGAATCCCGCGCTCTTTAAGACCTTCAAAGCGTGGGAGGAGAAGGTGCGAGTCGTAATCCATCCGGAGATCCTCGCCGGATTAGCAGGGGGAGTGGAGGCTGGTAAGTACAAACTAATGTATACCAGCACACCGCTATGTACTCACATGCACTACCACCATGCCACAGCTCCCAGGGACAAACACCCCCATGTCCAGCACACAATACACAACACATCACACACACATGCAACAGACACTACCACACACAGCCCAAACCGAACAACTGTAAGATGCGTGGGGACATGTGTACACTAAGCCAGCCACGTAACCACCAACAGGTCCCCAAATATGCCAGAAGCGCCACAACGAGCACCCACCACACCCATGTGTCCGCCACAGCTGCACTAACCGACAAGTAACAGGTAAGTGGCAGGAACACAAAGTGCAGTGGGTGGGACGGTGGACAGCCCAAGTACAACACACACCAGGCCCCAGTCCCACAGCACAGCAAGGAGGAGCATCCCCCACACCCCACAGCCACGTGTCAGCCACCGCAGTGCACAACGACAGCCGAAAGGCAGACATCACGGTCCACAGCAATCGGTGTCAGTGGGTGTCCAGCCACCCCACGACCCACAACACCCTCCCACCCCCACAGACCTGCAACATGGAGCACCCCCGCTTAGAGCCATGTGGCATCCAGTACAGTGCACGCACGAACAACTTGCAGGTGGGAAACTGGACAGGGCTGGATTACTGGAGGCATGAGGACCATAACACGACCAACACATGGGACATGTCACGTAGCAGACGAACACGCAGCACCGCCCACCGTCACGAACAAGTGAACAATGTGCACACGGACATGAACAACAGACTCACACCCCACATGACCCATCACAGACATAGCAACACCCAAGGAGCCACGTCTGCATGCACAAGCCACACTGAATATAGTCCCACACGGCAGCCACTGTGCAACTCATCACACACAACCGAAACACCATTGAAGTCCTGTCCATGTAGCCCCTACTGCCTGTCAACAACACACCCCACAACTACGCCTATGTAAGACAAACAACACTAGACGCAACAGAGCGGAACAACATAAATGCACACGAACACCATTGAACCCATCAAACTCACAGACACACCATGCACATACAACATACCATCCATCCCATCCGTCAGCCCCAGTCTCATGAAAGGCATGTCATCCGCACAGCTGCCACACATACAGCAGTCACGCTAAGACACATGCCCATGACCAACCATGTGCCAGAAGTCAATTAAGCGCACGACACACTGTGAGCAACAACACACAACATGGGCCACACCCCCCGAGCACTGCAGTGATGCACATGGCACAGGGCAGCACGCACACCAAGGAGATGGGACAACTGCAATACGTTGGCTGGCACACAACTATCACTCACTCATAACGATGCGTCCAATGCCATGTCCAGTAAGCACAACAGACAGCAAATATGCAGGCCATGTCAAGCATGCACACACCTCAAACCATGCACTGTCATGCTGCCACAACACATGTCACGTTCGGCACCCATGGCTCACAGCATGTACCCCAAAAGCATATCCCCTCCCAAATGCGAATCTGGGGCATAGCCCCATGTTGCCATATGCGTTCCTAAGCGTTCCATTTGAACCCCAAAAGCATATCCCCTCCCAAATGCGAATCTGGGGCATAGCCCCCATGTTGCCATATGCGTTCCTAAGCGTTCCATTTGAACCCCAAAAGCATATCCCCTCCCAAATGCGAATCTGGGGCATGGCCCCCATGTTGCCATATGCGTTCCTAAGCGTTCCATTTGAACCCCAAAAGCATATCCCCTCCCAAATGCGAATCTGGGGCATGGCCCCCATGTTGCCATATGCGTTCCTAAGCGTTCCATTTGAACTCCAAAAGCAAAGTACAAACCAGACCCAGGATGGGCCAGGAGCCCGCATACACCAGAGTCACAATAAGTAGGGGCACAGCAACACACCCATCGGCATGGCCAATCCGTCCCATGCCACATGTGCACAGCACACAGTCCCATTGCCAAGCACACACAACTACAGATGCTACAGCCACACACACGCCTCCGGGAAACCCATGTACGAGATTGCACGAACTGTCAATGTCAGACGACAAATACATACTTCGCCAGGTGCAACACAATAACAAATCTCATTCTCTCCACAGGTGACGAACTGCTGGATGCTGGGGATGGAGCCAGCAGCCAGCACAGCCAGCCTACAAGCCCCAAACGAGGACACACGGATCTGGAGGATCTGTCCTCCTCTTCGGACACGGACAACCAAGCAGGCCCATCTGGTGTGGCAGGGCCCAGCCGCTCCCCAGGACCCCTCCTACCCACCAACCCATCATCCAGGGCTGCTGAACATTCACAGCCCCCTGCTGCCACTGTCGTTGCGGCCACACCCACGGTCATTGTGGCCACTACCACTGCCGCAACCGCCACCATCGCCGCACCGACCACCACCGCCGCCACCACCGCCACGTCTTCGCTGGCACCAGCCCCAGCGCAGGTGGTGGCCCGGACGACTGGATCCACCCTGGGAGCCACAGCGAGGACCGTGGTGAGCAATGTGGCTAGTGGGCAGGCCGGTGGCAGCAGGACTGGTAGGAGGAGTAGGGTCAGGGAAACGCCAGCCTCCCTGGGAGCCATGCCCTGCCTCACATGGCCAGAGTCCTTGGGGCCTATGAAGAGGCCCAAGGACAATGGGTCCGGTCTGCTTCAGACACGCGTGAGGTGCTGGGGGTGCTGAGGTCCATGGACGCCCGTATGGGCCAAATCGTGGACCTCATGGGACAGCTGGTGGTGGCGGTGAGGTCACAGCCAGGGACAGCAGCTCCCCTCCGCCACCACCTGCCGGGGCGCAGGGTGGAGCAGCAGTGTCCAGTTCCCCTGCGTCCACAGCCAGTGATCACACCTCAACCACCAGCATGTCGCAAGCAGGCACCCCCTCGCAAACGTGGAAGGGGCCGTCCGAAGAGGAAACAGATCTCCCGGGAGGACTTCGCACGCTCCAGTCGCAAGTGAGGCAGCCAGCCAGCCTTCCGCCAGCCTTCCTTGACCAGCCACTGCATTGACTTGGACTACGATCCCACTCCACACAGCCATCTGGATGGCATGTGTGTGTTGGACTATGGACATAGAACCAGTGGGTACACCCTGATCATCACGCAGCCATGACCGACAGCTCATTGTCACTGCACGCACCACTTTTGTCATCACCTTACACACAATCACATGTCACAGTTTGTAATAAATGCACCTTTTTCACTAACTGCTGTTTGTGCCCTGTGTCTTATTTGTACGGAATACAACGGCCACCTTGGGCGGAAAGGCACCTGATGCGTGGCATGGCATTTGAATCCGGAGGGCCTGTAGGGACCTAGGGGTGGGAGACAGAACAGGAGCACATTCAATGAGTGTGTCACACACCCATCACACAGTACATATCAACAACTACAAGCAATGTACACACATCGCACAGAGCAATAGGGCACAATGCCACAGCCACCAACAGTGGCATACTACCCTGGCCATGGAGCGTTGACACACAGCACGCAGTGAACAAACGGCCACCCTGACACAGCACACACACACCTGCACAGATACAGCCACATCAGCCGTCGTACATGGACACTCACCGTCAAGTGAAGTAGCGGGCGATGAGCTGCTGCCGCACATTACCAGCTTCCTCCTCTCCGCTGTCCTCCTCACTCGAGCTGTCCTGGTCTGCGGGCTGGGGCCCTGGTTGATCTCCGTCATCCACGATGAGGGGGATCTGCTTCCGAATGGCCAGATTGTGCAGCATGCAGCACGCCACCACTATCCGGCACACCTTCTGTGGGGAGTACGCCAGCGCACCCCGGTGCGGTCCAGGCACCTGAACCTGGACTTGAGGAGGCCAAAGGTACGCTCGACCACACGTCTGGTCCTCCCATGTGCCTCATTGTAGCGATCGTCTGCTGGGGTGCGAGGATTCCTCAATGGACTGAGCAGCCATGCCCCATTCGGATACGCAGAGTCACCTGGGTGTGAGGGACACAGAGAACCGTTGCTAATCCAACTGGACAGGGGACAGCATCGCACAGCCAGCACGCTACACCACTCCACATACTCACCGACAATACAGGCACGATCCTGTTGCATATTGGACATCAGTCATGGCAAGATGCTGTTGCGCATTATGTGTGCGTCATGGGCCGAGCCTGGGAACTTTGCACACACGTGGGTGATCACCATGTCCGCAAGGCACACCACTTGCACATTCAGGGAGTGCGTGTGCTTCCTGTTGCGGTACAGGTGCTCAGTGGCCTGTGGTGGAACAAGGCCGACATGTGTGCAGTCAATGGCTCCAACGACGTGTGGGATTCTGCCAAGGGCATAGAATGCACCCTTCACTGCCGCCAATTCACGAGCCCTGGGGAAGCGGATGTACCTGTTCCGGTACAGCATCATGGCTGCCAGTACATCCCTCAGCACCTTGCTGAACATGGGCTGGGACATCCCTCCTCCACTGCCCACTGTGTGCTGGAATGACCCAGTGGCGAAGAAATGCATGGCGGCCATCACCTTAGCCGTGGGGGTGACAGCAGTCGGATACACCCTGCGGGGACGGAGATGGGGTTCTAACATGGCACACAGTCGATGCAGGGTTGGCCTGTCCAGCCGAAACTTCCTAATAACCTCTGTATCGTCCATGTCCGCCAGCAATTGGTATGGGCGGTCAATGTTCGGTCTCCGCCTAGGGAAAATGGCAGTGGACACATGTCAAAGCAACACGACACATAGCAATTTCGCATACACATCACTGACATGACTGAGCAAGCACATGAGCCACAGCCCAGCTGTCAAGCTGGGACGGCACGGCCACAATACACTTACACAGGTCTCCCAACAATGGCAATGGCTAGTGATACAAACCACTGCCATGTGCATGCACATGGGGATCTAGGCCCCAATGACTTGCGGGGCGTGCTGATGGGGACTGACTGCATATCCGTCAAGCGGCAACGCCACGGCAACATGAATGTCTGCTGAGCATGGAACTGCTTCCGTGGCTGGATGAGTATGGCACACGACGACGACGATGTGGGCACAGGCTGAGCGGCCAAAACAAGTGGGACCTGTGGCACGAGGGGATATGAGACAGTAGTAGGTGTCAGCACTGCACCCTATGTACAGCACTGTACGGATCACACCTCCCGAAACATTGACAGGTGTCCACATTGACAGCCCCATGCCAAGACGGCTGTGTGCTTGCAGTCACACGTCACAGGTGAGAGGTTACATTGCACGTGCCAGGTGGCAGTCGTACATAGTGGGAGCTGGCATGTGTGTGCATGTGTCTCCTGTTCAGGATCCACCAGATGGGCGCTGACTCTGTACTGACCATTGGACACAGCATGTTCCGTGGAAGGCTTGTGTGTGTGGGATGGTGGCACTGGATGTGCCTCCGTTGGGTGGGGGGCCATGCACAGGGCGGGTACGTCGATGATTGCGCATTGTTGGTCACGGTGGGTGCACCCACTAAGATGTGTTGCCCTGTGTTCAATTCCTATGTCCGCATGATGATGGACTGTAGATGTGGGCAGACTACACATTGGTCGATGTGCTGTCTATATGCATGTGCCTTCACACCAGGCACAGCTGCCCCTGCACATGTGACCCCTGCTGGACTCGCTGCTGGGTCTGTGGAGCTGATGCACCTTCTGCGCGTGGGGCGGGCAGCTCTCCTCACTTCCCTCATTGCGCATGTCATGACTTTGCCGCAGGTGACATGGATCATGGAGGGCCCATATGTACGCATGGGTAGGCTACACATGATTGTACACTGGTCGCCACCCCCAGTCAGTGTTTCGAATGGGAAGGTTGTCGTGCTGGTGGTATGTTCGATGTGGCGGATGGGCGGGCCTAGGTGCGGGCTTACATTCCGGACATGGGGGGTAGTTGGATTGGCGACTAGTTGCAGTACACACGGGACACGTCTCTTCCTTTCCACATCTGGGTCATCCCTTGTACTAACTGACAGTGATACAGTCATCTTCGCCCCAGCCCTCATGTCCTCCCCTCGCTCCCCCAATATGCATGCTCACCTGCGAGGCTAGCGCTTGCACAGGCAGCCCCAAGCTCGCACCAGAGAGGGCAAGGAGTGTATGTGTGGGTCCAGTTGCACGAGTGGGCTGTCTCAGGGTATGATGTGTTGCGGGACGCCGTCCACCTGCGTGGTGCCCCAAATGGAGACCCGGCCTGCATGGACTATGCATCACAGTCTTCGCCTTCCGGATCCGCCACCTGCGACACCCAGTGGCTGTGGCTGCCCTTGCGGCCAGGCCGCGTCCGTCTGTGGCTGATGGCCCACACATTCACTCTTTGGCCTCTCTGGGGAGGGCTCGGGGGTGGTGGCGCACGCGCTTGCACTTAGTCGCAATGGCATGTGGCGTGGTTGGTATGATGGGCAATGGATGGGATGGTGCGAGCCACCTCCCGTGACGTCAGTGCTGCTCGTGCTGTGGTGCGTCCCCCTACACTTCCATGTGACTTGTGCCATGCTAGACGTTGAGGTTCTATTGCCTGCGTGATATGACCAGGAGGAGCGCGAGGAGACCTCTCACACACCATGCTCCACTGCCATCCCGTGCCCTGTATCGCCTGTGCGGATTGACTATGTTGGGGTTACACCTGGTCGACTGGGGCTGTGTGTGCCTTGTCAAGGGGCATGGCGGGCGCACAACAGGATCCAGCTTGTCCACAGAGGGTGGGCTGAGGTGCGCCTGGTACCGCTTTGTACGTGTGCCCGGCTGCTGTGCACACACGTGTTCACTCCCCCCGACAGGTGTCCTCTCACAATGCCCAGGGAAGCGGTGGTGTACTGTTCATGACCCCTCCCAACACGGCGTGCTCCAACTTGGCATGTGCGCATCTACCTGTCGCACCCACCCACCTGAGCACTGCGTCCATACGACTTCACACGACACATGTGTGTCTTCCACAGTAGTGCTACTCATTTGCGTTGACATCCAATACCAGTGGACTACATGGTCATGTCACGACTGCCGTGTACTTCACATACTCTCATCCTCTCTCATTCGTACTTGTGAAATGAGTCAGCGGAGACAGTTTTGGTTTCAAACATTATATTGTATCTTCTGTCCTCTGCGATGCAGTATAGTGGACACTACTGGCAGCGGAATACATGTTGAGGATATACTGAGCATGATTGCAAATGGGATAGGGTGTGGGGTTACATGTGATTGGCTGTTGCATGTGGGATGTGGGCTTCAGAGTGACATCTGCTTGGCCAAGGCTGTGCTAATGTACATTTACGTATAGCTGCGGAGCTGCGGACTTTGACACAGACGGTATACATGTAGCCTACCAGACCGCTTGGCATCATGGGCACAGTCCATCTCAGTTCCATGTGACAGGTCTGCTGCGGTTGTTCCTCATGCACGCGTGCATGTGAGTTGACATCAGGGCATGTGCTTGCGTGCATGCAGCGGCGTGCCACTTGTTGTTGCACTGTGGTGGTTACTGGACATGTCACAGTCACTGGGGTCGTGTTGTTGTTGTATGCACTTGTCGTCCATGCAAAGGTCCTGGTATGGGATTCCCGGGGCGGGGGTGGGAGGGGTGCAGCACCCACAGACTCCAGGCGACCTATTCATGTCCACTGAGCGGTGTGTGTGTCCATGTGCGCTGGATCCATGTCGTGTCCTGGTTGTTCGTGCAGTTCCGTCCATGTGGGTGCGATACACAGAGCCCATGCCACTGCCTCCCACGATGCATGCGGTGTTCCTGGATGTGATGGGGAACAGTGTGCATGTCCCGGTCATCTCCGATGTCATGGCGATGTCGTTGATGGTGTGGTTACAGTTGCCGGTCGTTTGGTATGGCTGTTGTGGTGGTGACTGGCCAGTCCGTGCGGAAGCTAAGCATGGGTGCGGGGTTGGACATCATAGGTCACTCGGGGAACCTGCGTTGTGGTCCGACGTATTTACAGGTTGTCAGGTATGCGATGCCGTCCAGCAGGGCTTCCATGTCATTGGTGGTGTACATGTTTGCCAGCCAATGTAGCGGATGGTGGCTGTCAAGGTGTTGTTCGTAAGTTGTCCCTTGGAGGACCATGATGGGGCATGCTGGGTGACATTCGATGTAGCTGTTCTCGATGATCCGTCGTGTGGAGGCACAGTGGTCCCATTTCAGTGCAGGTGCGATGTTGGCCACATACGCCATGCCCCCATAGGCAGAGCAGGCCCTGTCGTGTGCGTCCAGAGGGAGGAGTAGTGGTAGCAGGTCCGCCTTCAGACATGCCGGGTTGGAGAGGCATATCTCGACGGGATGCTGGTAGGGACACCTCCGACAGTAGAAGACGGGCATGACGCAGCTGAACAATGTGATGCGGTAAGTCAGTCGGTAACTTACGTTCAGCAGGGACAGGAGATCGCATCCCAATGTATGGCACAGGTTGGTTTTGTACAGCTTGAGCTGTTCGGCGTAGTTGGGTAGGTGTGTTGCGGTTGCCATTTCGCAGCGGTTCGTTGAGGTGGCGTGCTCCGGCTGTGTGTGCAGTCTGCAATGTGCACGCTCCGGGGTTGCTGTGAGCTCTGTGTAGTCGTAGGGAGACAGGACTTGTGTTCTGTTGGCTTGTTTGGAGGACACGGGCCCTCTTCCCACATGCTTCTCAGACAGTTCAAGGTCAGTGCTGTGTGACTCCTTCCAATTAACTTGCATGTGGCCGACATGGGGGAGTGTTTTCTTCTTTCTTCCCCGTCCGTTGTGTGCTTCTGTGATATGCGCTATCTGCCCTGTGGTCGGTCTCCTCGGCATGCCTGTGTTGGTCTATTCTTGGACAATGGCTGTATTCACCGGCTTCTGTCGTAGGGCTGTGGTTTCGGAGTTGGAATGGAAGGTCATTCAGTGCTGTCTGCTCTCCCTTGTGTGGGCGGCAGGCTGCCTTTCCGCTCTGCGTTGGGCCTTGTGTGTGAATGTTATTCTTGGGCCACCTGTTGTCGGTCCCCGGGCTCTTTGGTGTTCCGTTTTATATGTCTTGTTCATATGTGCAGGGTGGTATGGGTGTTTCTGTGTGGTACTGGCGTTCCTCTTCCCGAAGGAGCCCTGCTTCTCCTAGTTGGTGTTGCCGCCGCTGTGTGCTACGCCATGTTTGTTACACTGGGGTGTGTCCTGCTGTTGCGTGTCTTCACTGACATGTGTGCGTCGGTTGTGTGGCGTTGGGTGTTGTCCGTGAATTGGGCGTTGGGGACATGTCTGTGGCAGGCCTGTCACGTGTCATGTGCGTTCGGGGTGGGGCTGATGTGTGTGCTGCTTGGTTGTGTCCCTGTGTCTGTGTGCGACGCATGCATGGCGCTGCGGTTGGCCTCTGCGTTGTGCGCATGTGTGGCGGCGTCATCGGTTCTTTGGGGCCGTGACGGGGTGGTTGGTTCCTAGTCCCAGGTGGTGTGTACACATGTGTTCTGCGATGTTACGATTTGGCCTGTGTGTCATATGTGGATGCGATGGTGGATGTGTAGTGTACACGCGCTGGTGGGGGGTTGTCCGCTTTTTCCGCCCTTGCACTGTGTGCGCTGTTTGCGTGCACTTGTTGTGTGTGTGCCTACCTGCGTCTCCGCGGTGCGTTGCGTCCTTGGTGGTGCATCAGCAGAAGCATGGGGAGTGCCTGCAGTGCTGGATTCATGCTCGGGGAGCCGCTTCTTCGTTGTCCGTGCTCGGCATCTGTGTTACCGCTTCGGTTTGTCGTACGGTATCTCTTGGCCGTGGGTGCCGTTTGTTTGCGGCATCGTAATTTATGCGCCGGGCGGGACGTGTTTCGTCGGACGGTGTGTGTCAGTTGAGCTGCGCCGCTACATGTACGGGCGCACTTTGATGGCGGACGGTGTTGCTGGCTTGCCGGCGGTGTTTGGCCTACTTTTCGCATCGTAATTGGGCGGGCGTGTGGACTGCTGCGTGCCGGCGGTAACTGGTGGTTTTTGCATCCGCCAGCACGGCGGTGGTGCTTCCGCCCGCCATCGTAATGGGCCCCTAACTTATTTTTAAATAAATTGTAAAATATGTGTGTTGTTTAATTTTTAGGTGAAATTAAATTGATTCCTTTTTTAATATTTTATGTTTTTGGTATATTTAAATATGTTTACATATATTTTTGTTAATATTATGCTATTTAAGATTTTTAAAATTATATTATTAATTAAAATATTGGAAAAGTGAACTATATATTTGACGGCGTAACTCAATGCCGGTACGGGGCGGCACCACCACGCAAATGTCAGCACTGTGTCGCCTGGAGGTTTGTAGGTGACTTGTGCTGCCATGCATTCTACTGTGTAGAGGGCCTGTGTTTGCCTTTGGAGTAGGGCTATACATGGGACAGCAAGCAAAGTGATTGTTTTATGGACATGACCAAAGCGAACTGATTGAAATTAATTACAAGAACTGTGATATTTATACCTAAAGATGTATTCCAGTCGGATTGCTAACACATGATTGTTTTTATTTTCTATTTAGACCATAATGACCATAATGCTTCATTCGCAACTCTGATTGGCTGGCGTATCAGAAGTGCCATTGGTACAAAGGACAACAGTCAGATGACAAGTTGATTTGCCTGTTACACCCATGAATAAGGTCAGGAGACCGAAACGCGTCGGGAAGGCACTCTTTGTGTTATGTCCTGGCGAAAATAAATAGATTGGATGCTTGCAGTCGTGTGCCTCCCTCTTTCTCTGTGGGTATTGGAGAAGTGAACTATATATATATTTATATATGTATGTGTGTGTTTACATTTTTAAAAGGAAATTGATTTGTTGTATTTGTTAAAATATGCATTTCATTATATTTTTTTTATAAATTAAAGTTAGCATTGAATATATATTTATTTTAATATTTTAAATTATATATATTTTAGAAACGATATTTAATACAACTATATTATTGTAAATAATATTTAATTTTCAATACTTTTGTACTTACCTTTTTAAGTATAGGGAGTCCATATTTGTCTATTCTATACTTTTCCCTCGATATTTTTTACATCTATATTTTTGTGGCCGATATTCTGCCAGTGAACCAACTGACGATGCACTTGACTGAGACATGATGCAGTATGAACTTCAACTTGAACTCAAGAAAAGTGGCAAGACAAAAATAGACCAAAAGGAAAAAACAGTATCTGGTATGTAGTGGTCTGCGATATGGTAGCAGTGAACACCAATCACTGTAGGTCAAGTACAAATGCAAGTCCTATCCTCACCGATCACAACCAATGTTAGAAATGGAGGTCTAGTTGGCAGGTTTGTACCCTGTCCAAGTAGGGACCCTTCCTTCTAGTCAGGATAAGGGAATTCCAGTTCTAAAATAACCCCTACTCACCTCCTTGGTAGCTTGGCATGTGCAGTCAGGCTTATCTCAGGAGCAATGTGTAAAGAGTTTGCACATAACACACAGTAATACAGTGAAAACACAAAAAACGGACACCACACCAGTTTTAGAAAAATTATCAATATTTATCTGTGTAAAACAGAACCAAAACAATAAAAATCCAACATACAGTAATAAAGATATGAATATTGCAAGAATAAGCTTAAAATACAGTTCCTTGAAATTGATAACTCTCTCTGGAGCTATCACGGCATCGTGATCAAACAAATCCAACAGTGCAGGCCGACTGCGGGGTTGCGGAACAGCCACGGTGTCGGGAAGACCCACAAACAGTACCTTGGAAATGCAGGGCGTCCTGGACCTTGCGGTGAGCTCCAAAGAGGCGGCGGCGTCAGCATCAGCAGGCGTTGATTCCGGAGGTCGGTGCAGGAGTTGTTGGGCCCTTGAAGTTACATGCATTGCGGATCGAACTCTGGGAGGTAGAATTCAGGAGCGCTGGCGTCAATTGTGTCGGGGCTGCGATGCGAAGCGGTACAATGTGACATGCAGAGCCCACAGGTCACGGTGAAGGCAGCGGCTCAGTGACGGCGTCCAGTGTCGTTGGTGAGACCAGGGCTGCGGTGTGAAGCGGGGCGATACGACGTGCGGTGTCCACAGGTCACGGTGCAGGCAGCAGTAGTGTCGCTGCTGAAACGCTGTCATCGGTAGGCCCAAGGTTGCGATACGAAGCGGGCGATGCTTCGTGCAATGCCCACAGGTCGTGGTGCAAGCAGCGGCGTTGGTTGATGAGGCTGGAGTCAATGGCGCTGACTTCGGTGGACCAGGCCTGGGGTGTGGGACGGGGCGATGCTTCGTGTACCTCAAGAGCGATGTCCACAGGCCACTGTGCAAGCAGCTACATCATTGTTGGTGTGGAGAGGTGTTGTCTCTGATACCAAGGCGGCGATGTGAAGCTAGGCTATGCGAAGTTCGGTGCCCACAGGTCATGGTGCAAGCAGCAGCGTCGGTAACGGCATTGGGTGGCGGCACTGGTGAGACCAGGGTTGCGTTGTGAAGTGGGTCGATGCTCCGGGCGATGCCTTCAGGTCATGGAGTGGGCATTGGCATCATTGACGGCGTCATTGTTGTTTTTCCTCTGTTGCAACACAAAAACACACAGTTCCTAGTGCTGTTAGCAGATGAACATGAAGTCTTTGATGTTCCTGAGACTTCTAACAGGAGGCAAGGTCTCCTTCAAGCCCTTGGAGAAACTCAGGAAATAAGTTGCAGAAAATTCAGTCCAGTCCTTTCACTGCCCAAGACAGAAGCAGCCACTGCAAGCCAACACAGCAAAGCACACAGCAAAGTGGTAGTTCCTCCTGACAGCTTCTCCAGCTCTTCGTCTTGGCTGGTTCCTTAGTCCAAAAGAGTTCTCAAGTTCTAGGATCAGGGCTCCAATACTTAAATTAGTTTCAGTCTTTGAAGTTGGCAAACTTCAAAGAAATGTCTTTCTTGCCTCACAAGAACCAGTTCTGTCCTCCCTGGTCCAGCCGCACTACAGGTGGTGGAGACAGCATTGTGAAAGGCAGACACGGCCATATTCAGGTGTCAGTGACAACTCCTCCCGCCACTCTAGCTCAGGAAGACCCATCAGGGCATTCCTCAGCTCCCTTTGTGTGAGTTTCTGAAGTGAATCTACAAACAGCCCCTGTTAGTCTAAACCAGACACGGATTCCACAGGCAGGCACAGAATGGCTAAGCAAGAAAATACCCACTTGCTAAAATTGGCATTTTCAAACACACAATTTAAAAACCATCCTCACTAAAAGGTGTAGTTTTAAATTGTGAGTTCAGACATCTGAAACTCCAACTTTCTATCATCTTCCAATGGAAATCTGCACTGGAAAGGGGTTTCCATCCAGACCCCATGTTAACCTATGGAAGAGATAGCCTTTTTAATAGTGAAAAACGAAATGCACAGTACTCCACTACCAGGACATGTGAAAGCACACCAGTACATGTCTAGGGCTGGGTTGTAAACTCCGCTCTGCTGGCAGAGTTCATGGTGTTTTGCCAACTCCGCGCTACTGATTGGAGCGCTAAGTTTGGCAAAAATCTCCGCACCGCCGCATAGCAGAGTTTACTGGCCCCAGTTACTACTTACCCTGGCCTAGTGCAGAGCACCTATGATACCACCTTCACCTGCCGCGGGCTCTGCAGACACAGACATGATGGCAGTGGCACAGCAGCACCCAAGAGTTGCAGAACTAGTAAGCCACTTCTGGGCTCAGCACACAGTAACCTCAGCATGCAACACGAGCCAGAGGACCGTACTACACTCCACTCACTATAGGAAACAAACGTGGGGAAAAGGGCAACACACAAATAACTCAATGTATATCTCCAACCTATGTGCATACTTGAAACACTGTACGAGTGTATAACCATCGCCAATAAGCATAGAACATTGAAACTGGACTTTAGTAATGAAATAGACCACCCCTTTTGAGTTTAGTGGAGGATGCCTTCCTCTGCTGCAAAACCCTAATTAAACTTGGTCCAAATCATTGAGATAGAGGGAGGGCTCTTTCAGTCGTCACTGTCTCGCTAAGGTAAACGCATACCCCAAAACAGGCTTTCCTTCAATGGGTGACTGCATACATATTCTAAGGGAGAGAAGTTTGTCCTTAAACTTCGTCACGGTTAACGCTACTGAACTCTGGATTCCCCCTCCACTCCTAACGTGCTCTCCCTGGTCCTAGAACCTATTTTTCAGCCTGCATCTCTATTGGTTGAAAGTAGTGAAACCCCAGGAGTGTGTATCACGTGCCTCTGTTTTCACGCGATAAGCTGTTTACTGTTCAGGAGGAGAAAGAAGAGTTCATCTATCCCTTGTGCAAGTTCCACCAACCTCAGAGACAAAGGGAACGGTGAGAGTCACAGAGACGGTAGGGGAGTGGGGCTGCCAGGAATACAGTCAAAGTTCTCAGTGCCATGCATTGTTTCCGTATGAAATAACTTGTTTGGCAGTAAAGAAAACCCACTGGGGAGTCGTTTGTGCATTCCCGTGGAAGTGAGGCCATCCTGCGCGCTCTCTGGCCGCTCTCTCTCATATTCCAAACACCTACATTTGAAGGAAACTTCGGGGCATATTATCAAGCCCCTATCGCCACCACAACGTCACTTTTTGTGACGTTGTGGTGGCGATAGGGTCAGCACCCTATTATCAAGGCAGCGTTAAGCCACTTAACGTGGCTTAAAGCCACGTTTAGTGGCTTAAAGCTGCCTTGATAATAGTGCCCCTTTCACGCTAAACTTAGCGTGAAAGGGGGCGTGCAGTGGGTGTTGCGGTGGGCGTTCCACCGCAATACCCATTAAAGTCGATGCTGCCACCTATTATCAAGTTTGGCGATAATAGGTGGTAGCGCCGAACTTAAGACCAGAAAAATCCTGGTCTTAAGGTGGCAAAACGAGGAGAAATGCTTTATTTCTCCTCGTTTTTGCTTTTTCCATGTGTGCTGCCTTGTGCAGCACACATGGAAAAAGCAAAATGCCATGGTTTGTTCATGTACAAGAAGGTGTCCCTTCCTGTACATGAACAAACTGTTTGCACGAAGCAGCACACATGAAAGTTACAAAATGGCATTTTAGGTTTGTTCATGTGCAGGAAGGAACTCCTTCCTACACATAAACAAATCTCCCTGCTCGCAGACACCCTTGCACTCTGGTGCAAGGGTGCCTGCGCTGGCGCTAAGTTGTGTAACTTAGCGACATCGCAGGGGGAATCGCCAGGATGCACCATATCCTTGTTAATATGGTGCAGCCTGGCGGTTCCGAAGTGGCGAGAGAGGCGTTAAGCCAAGACGGTTAACGCCTCTCTCCGCCACTTCCTTGGTAATATGCCCCTTCATTTTTTCAGATCTTATTGTTAAAGCCGGGAAAATGTTCACTTTACATCCTGAAGTAATGGAGACAGTCTTTAGGTGAGGGGCCAGTTGAAATCCATCGGCATCAAGTCAGCAACCAAAACAGAATAAAATAAGAGTCCTAAATATAAACAAAGGGTATGAAGACAGGAACTCAGGGCTGCTTCAAATGCAAATATAGCCAGAGAGGCCTGAGCCGAGGCAGCCAAGGCCTCGCATACTGCCTACCATTAAACCTCAATCGTGTAGATGGCAGGACTCCCTCTTGAGAAGCATCTACTTGCAATAATATAAACTGTATCCTAAGAGATTAGGCTAGACAGTGCTTTATTTACATCCCTTTACCAAGGCCTGGAGGAAAATGGAACCGCCCCTCCCTCTGAAGTGCCCAGGCCCCCCAATATGGCATACGACGAGAGGATCGACCACGTCAAGGAGCAGGCCTTCCGATCCCTGAGACTGTAGGAGGAGAAGTGGAACCACTTTTGTATCAGCGGAAGAGGGTCAGCCCCAGCTTCTGGACTTTTTGGAGGAACTGGAGCACCAAACTCTAATTCTCTACACCAGGCCAGGGGGCACATTGCACGCTGGCCATGGCCAGGTGGGAAAGCATAGCTAACTGTGCAGGATGGAGGTCAGTCGGCTGCAAATAATTTCTGCTAGCTGAGGTGCCAATAACCAGGCTTTCTAGCAACGCCCTGAAGTGCATGAGAGAATGTAGCATTACAGCCAGAGCTGCAGACTTCGGGAATGGGGGACGAGGTTCAAGTCTCAGTGTCAGTTTAGCAGTCTGCGATTCTGGGCAAATCGCTTTTTTATCTCCTCTTGCCTAAAATAGTTAACAAGAATGTTACCTTGTGTCATGTGACAGGTGCTCACGTAAAGTGCACCAATACTAGGGTGGAGCGGAACTCCGCGGAATTCCACGGAATTTTTATGCAACTCCGCGGAATTCCACGTAGTGTTACTCCGCAAGCTCCACCCACCCCTCTGCATGTCCTACCTTTTAGGTACACTGCACCCTGCCCATGGGGCTGCCTTGGGCCTACCTCATGGGTGACTTATATGTAATAAGTTTTAAAACTGCGCACACAGACACTGCAGTGACAGGCCTGGGATACATCTGAAAGGCTACTTGTGTGGGTGGCACAATCAGTGCTTCAGGCCCACTAGTAGCATTCGATTTACAGGCCCTGGACACACCTGTGCCCAATTCTAGGGACTTACTAGTAAATAAAATAAGACAATCATGGAAATACCAATCCATAACACAATTTGCAGAGGGAGCACTTGCACTTTAGCACTGATCAGCAGTGGTAAAGTATGCAGGGGCAACAAACCAGCAAAAGCGAAGTCCAGCATACCATCAAAAACAGGAGTTCAGAAAGCAAAAAGACAGGGGAAACACACCAAAAGATGCTAGGTCTAGCATTCATCATTAGTTCCTCTTTCTATGTGTGCTGCATTCCACGGATAGAAAGAGGAAAATGCCTTTAAGGATTGTTTTGTGCAGAATGGTGTCTCTTCCTGCACAAAAACAAACCTGCCTGTAACGCTGGCACCCTTGCACCATGGTTGGCTCCAGTCAGCACAAAGCACAAGGAGAGATCAGAAATGCACCATATCTTATCTGATATGGCAGATTTCTGCTGCCTCCCTTTCATGCAAAGCAGAGCAGCAACTTTGCTTACTGCCCTGTGTTGCGTGAAAAATTAGTATATCTGCCCTTTAGTGTACTTGCATCAAGCCCTTCTTCTGTGGAGGTGGTGGTGAAGTGTTGCGAAAGGTGTCTCTAAAGGATTTCCATGGTACATTTAAAAACATTTTTGCGACCACCATTTCACTTTGGTGGCTCTCCCCCCACCCCGATAAACCTTCAACTACTTTGCAGAATGAAAGTGAGTCTCCCGCAGTGTGGCCCAAATTTACTGTTCTATGACACAAGGCAACGCTGCACCAAAGATGCTGGGCTACCTTGAGTCAAAGGGAGAGAGAAAACAATGTGCCACGTTTACTAAGATATTGTGCATTTTTTCTCTCTCCCAGCTCTAATGCGCTTTTGGCAGCCATGCACCAAAGCAAACACACCAGCGCCATAGTGCAATGGTGTTCGCATTCTCTGAAGTATAGGTTTGGTACAGGAAGGAGTCCCTTCTAGGTACAACAACTATGCTTTAAGGCTTTCCCATCTTTGTATGTGTGCTGTACAATGCAGAAAGTTGGAACCAGAAAGGGAACCAATTTTTCTTCTCAACAGGGGATTGGGAATCCTTACCCTGTGAACTAGTTTGGGGCCCTTTAGAGAACTCCTTACTTTTATTTGTGTCCTCCCCTCCTTCTTCTGTTGGGGATCCTGCCAACCCTTGGCGGAGTCTCTCACACACAACTTATTTTAGACCCTGGTGCTGAGCAAGAGTTCTGACTCCTTAGCAAGATTCCTGAGGTCAGTAATCCTTCAATCAATCAAGTGCTGGTGTAGCTCTGGAAAACAAAGACTAAACATGTGCTCACATGCAATCAAATTGTACAGCCCCTGATAGTTTGTTACCTCACTGCCCTTCACCCAACCATCCAGTGCTCTGCAGAAAGAATCAATACACTCTACCCATGTCTGAGGACCCAGTTTCTCACTTGCCCTAAACTTCTGTCTGCATTTCTCTGGGGTCAGACCATATCTCCTAATCAAGGCCTCCTTCATGGCGGGGCACCTTGTCTCATCCCTCTTCCCTTGGGCCAGTAAGGTGTCCCTCTTCTCCACTGTGAAATGCTTACATAAACCTGCACTCCAATCCCTCTCAGGAATCCTGTGATCTGCAAAGCAATCTCATAGGCCTGAAACCACCGATCTATGTCATCTCCCAATCCATAATCAGGCAACAGATTTTTGGGCATGTGTACCTTTTTGTCTGAGTGTACTGAAGAAATTGTGGCACCATCTGCTCTTAATTCAGCCCTCTTTGAAGCACAGCCCTTGAGCTAAACGCATCTTCTTTTCCTCCATTGCCAATTTATCTTTTTCCAACTCCAATTTGGGTTTGGCAAGCACCATCTAGAGCTTCCTCTCTTCCTGCCTGTCTTTAAACTCTGCTAAAGACAGGCCTTTAGAGGAAACACTGCTGCCAGCTCTGGAGGGAGCTCTTCCACCATTCAGACTGGGCCCTCACCCCACAGGCAATACTGGATCCTTAAGCCATTCCAGATGCAAGCTTGGTTCCTTCTCCTCCAAAACAACACCATTCTCATCCTCTGGGTGAACAGCTGTGCCCCTGGCTGCTAACCAGGCCTTCAGTGCCATTTGCTGCTCCTCCTTTCTAGTGAGGCCTTTAAAAGAACACTTGAGCTCCTTGCAGAAACCTTCTTGCTGGTACACATTGACATCCTGCTCAAACTTCATTGCTGCAGATTTAACTGGTGGCTCCCTAGATTGAGACATGGTTGATATGAAAACTCAAAAAGGTTGCAAAAAGAGAAAAATAAATATAGTATGCTGGTACATTATGGTCTGAGATATGGAAGTAGTGAACACCAATCACTGTACATAATGCACAAATACAAGTCCTATCCCACTGCTGCCACCAATGTTGACAGGGACAAATCCAAAAGTTCAGTCTGACCGCGATAGAGCACGGGCCGGACACAAATGTCATGCAGACTCCCTTACCGTACCTTGGATGCATCAGAAATCAAAGGCGATGCGTGGTGCAGAGGAGGTGAGGTGTCACGAATATAGGTGATGTGCCGGTTCCTTAAGGCAAGCACTCAGTCAAGCCCTTGGAGAACCTTAGAAAGCAGGATGCAGAGAGTAAAATCCATTCCTCTCACTCCCAGGCCTGAAACAGCAGGCAGCAGGCCACCACAGCAAAGCAAGCAGCAAAGTGGCAGTCCCTTCTGGCAGCATAGCAGCTCTTCTTCCTGGCAGAATGTCCTCTGTCCAGAAGTGTTTTGAGTATATAGTGTCAAAGGCCCGATACTTATACCCATTTTAGCATTTGAAGTAGGGAGACTTCAAAGAAAGGTCTTTATAGTGGCCAAAACCCTGCCCTTCCTGGCCCTGGCTCCAGACACACTACAAGGGGGTGCACGGGGGTACAGAGGGGTAGAGCGGGGTATGCATCTCTCAGGCACAGCCCTATTCAGATGCAAGTATCAGCTCCTCCCACCACTCTAGCTCAGGAAGACCCATCAGCCTGGTGATGGGCCATCAGGATATGCAGGACACACGTCAGCTCCCTTTGTGTGTGACTGTCCAGAGTGAATTCACAAAGCCCAGCTGTCACCCTGACCCAGGCATGTATTCTAGGGACAGGTAGAGGCACAGAATGGTTAAAGTAAGAAAATGCCAACTTACTAAAAGTGGCATTTTCAGACCTGCAATTTAAAAACCAACCTCACTAAAAGATGTGTTTATAAATTGTGAGTCCAGAGACACCAAACTCCTATTTTCTATCTGCTCCCAATTGGAAATTACACTTGTATAGTGTCATAAAGCAGCTCCAATGCTAACCTATCGGAGGGATAGGCCTTGCTGTAGTGAAAAACAAATTTAGCAGTTTTCCACTACCAGGACATGTAAACCTTTACAATACATTTCCTACCTTTTGAATACATTGCACCCTGCCCATGGGGCTACCTTGGGCCTACCTTAGGGGTGCCTTACATGTAGTAAAAGGGAAGGTTTGGGCCTGGCAAGTAGGTGAACTTGCCGGAGCAACATGGCAATTTAAAACTGCGCACACAGGCTTTGCAGTGTCAGGCCTGAGACATGTTTGAAGGGCTACTCATGTGCGTAGCACAATCAGGGCTGCAGGCCCACTAGTAGCATTTGATTTACAGTGCCTGGGCACATGTAGTGCACTGTATTAAGGTCTTACCAGTAAATCAATTATGCCAATCAGGGAGAAAGCAAACAACATTACATTTTAGTTACAGAACACATGCACTTTAGGACTGGTCAGCAGTGGTAAAGTGCCCAGAGTCCTAAAACCAGCAAAAACAAAGTTCAGCACACAGTAAAAAACAGGAGGTCAGAAGCAAAAAGACAGGGGAAACCATGCCAAAAGATGCCAGGTCTAACATTAAGGGAAACAATTAAACAGCTGAAACATAAGTAGATATTACAGAGAAAATCAAGCAGGAATTTATTTAATGCAGCATGAAAGGCACTGCAAGACGTGAGATATGTAACAGCAAATTAAAAGATGTCTGGTCAACAAGAAACACCCTATCCAGGCAGGTTAGCTGAGAAGATCAGAGACATACAGCTCCTTTTCAAAGTGAGGGGGTATGGCTTGATATGAATTTCAATAATGCATAATGGGCAATTAGACAAGTGACTTCATTACTAATTATGGATTCGTTCTATTTTCAGATGAGTTAAGGTATAAGAAATGAGAAGTGATGGTGACATCTAATTATTGCCGTGTTTGATATGCCTTTTGTATGCAATCAACGGCGAGAGAGGTTTTTACGCCCTGGGCATAGAAGTTGTAAGGAGTAAAGGAGCCGAATTTAATTGACTGCCCTTTCATCAGTTGTACACCCATAATCCTCTCTTCTCAATTCTTCTTAACTTCCAATGGCTGCTAATTGCTTCGGTTGGGTTTTGCTTTTCCCATGACCCTCAAACTTGACACAAAAGTTTTCTCCTACTAATGTGTTTCCCTTCTACTCCATTATTATTAATTATCTGAATATGTCAATTTATTTTCAGCATCAGTGTTCTCAAAATCTCTCCTGGCCATTCAATCACCCTTGATATCTAGGGTGGTTGCTTGTGCAGGGCCAGTCAAAAGATTTTTGCCTTATTAGGTAAAGTGATGTTTTGCAGCCCACGTCCATTACAAATGGTTCATACTAGATACTTTTAGGGCAATTTGGAGCCCACTTGTTGCTGGCACTGTAGGCAGATGACTAGTATTGCCTTGCCTTAGTCCCCGGCCTGTGGGAGTATGGGAGTGCAAAGCTCAGAGCTCATTACACAGCAACATAATAACAGAACATTCAGCCAAGTGCTTATCTTTATATGAAGGAAAAGTACTTTAATACACACTAAATTGAAATGCTAAACTATTTTAACAGAATGCAATTAAGTTTCTCTGAGCGCTATCCAAACAGTGCTGAACCTCTATCCGCTATTTCCCCAGCTCCGCCTGATTCAGGCTTTCTCCCCTTAGGTCTCAGTGTTCCCTACTCTATGGGGTATGGAGTACAGTAGTGTAGCAAGTGGGGGCGGGTGGCCCATGTTTTAGGGGCGGTGGCCTCCCCTGCTCTTACCTTCTGTCTCGGGCAGCAACGCAAGCACCCTCCACCCCCACTCCTCAATGGGGCTGCCATGGGGTGGCAAACGGAGAAATCTTGCCAGCACCCCCCCCCCACCCTCCCCGCCAGGCCCGGCTCCAGGATTTTTTTTTTGGGTGGGCCACTGCGGGCTCAATTTGTGACTTCTTGTGGTAGCCTACAAGCCAAAGATTACATCATATCTACTTGCAAACAGTCACCATGATAAAACGGATCGATTCTGTGTGCATACAGAGCATGTGGAGGGTTATTTGAAAGTAAGAGCAATGTCTGGACCTAAGTTCAAACCCTCAAATTCCCGTTGCGGGCCCCCAAGATGTTGGGGGGTGGGGGGTGCACATGGGGGGTACCTATGGTACCCCCCTGCATTGACATGGACATGGTGGCAGGCACCTCGCGGTGCCTGTCACCTTGTGCATGACGATGCACACAGTGCATTCCCAGCATTGTGGCAGGCGGAGCTGTGCGCACCGCCCGCCACAATGCTGGGAATGAAGGATGCCACCGCCACGGTGGCGGTGGCATCCTAATCGCCTGTGCGGGACCGCCGCACCACTGCCGGCCGGTCCCAGCACCGCTAGGGTGGCGGGCGGACGAAAGTCCGCCCGTCATCCTAATAGGCCCCATAGTTTGTTAAAATATCGAATTTTTTAAATGTCTTAAAATTAATGTAAAATTTATGAAATAATAAATATAATTAACTAAAACATACTTAAAAATACTTATATAACCTTAAAATTAATAAATAATTAATGTAAGTTATAAAAAGACATACATTTTTATTTTTTAATACATATATATATTAACTTAATATTAATAAAAAATATTCAATATTTTTAGCGTAGGATAGCGGGAGGGTAAAATTTACTATTCTCACTCCAGAGAGTGCAACAGTAAGGAAAGCGTTGGATAGCGTAGGGGTAAAAATGACTATTTCCACTCCAGTGAGTGCAACAGTAGGGAAAGCGTTGGATAGCGTAGGGGTAAAAATTACTATTCCCACTCCAGAGAGTGCAACAGTAAGGAAAGCGTTGGATAGCGGAGGGGTAAAAATTACTATTCCCACTCCAGTGAGTGCAACAGTAGGGAAAGCGTTGGATAGCGTAGGGGTAAAAATTACTATTCCCACTCCAGAGACTGCAACAGTAAGGAAAGCGTTGGATAGCGTAGGGGTAAAAATTACTATTCCCACTCCAGTGAGTGCAACAGTAGGGAAAGCGTTGAATAGCGGGAGGGTAAAAATTACTATTCTCACTCCAGTTAGTGCAACAGTAGGGAAAGCGTTGGATAGCGGGAGGGTAAAAATTACTATTTCCACTCCAGTAAGTGCAACAGTAGGGAAAGAATTGGATAGCATAGGGGTAAAAATTACTATTCCCACTCCAGAGAGTGCAACAGTAGGGAAAGCGTTGGATAGCGTAGGGGTAAAAATTACTATTCCCACTCCAGTGAGTGCAACAGTAGTGAAAGCATTGGATAGCGTAGGGGTAAAAATTACTATTCCCACTCCAGTGAGTGCAACAGTAGGGAAAGCGTTGGATAGCGTAGGGGTAAAAATTACTATTCCCACTCCAGTGAGTGCAACAGTAGGGAAAGTAATGATTTAATATTTAAATAAAAATAAATTAATTATCAATACCAATAAAAAATTAATTAAAATTAATTACCAATTACAAAATATTTAATAATTAATTAATTATAAATACCAATAAATATTATTTATTAAAAATTAATTACCTATTAATAATTAACAACCAATTCATTTTCAATACCAAAAATGTAACAAGTAAAAAAAAATTACCAATTATTATTTAATTAACAATAAATTAATTATCAATACACAAAAATAATTTCATTAATTACTTAATTACAATTAAATTACTTCCCACCCTATTCCCCTATAAACCCACAACCCGCTCCGAATAATACATTAATACAATTAACATAATTATCAATTTATCAATTAATAAAAATTAATTACCAATTAATAACAATTAATTACCAATTAATAATTAATTAACAATAAATTAATTATCAATACAAATAAATTAAAATAAATATTTACTTAATTACAATTAAAATACTTCCCACCCTATTCCCCTATAAACCCACAACCCGCTACAGAACTAAAACGCAAAATTAAATTAAAAATAATTAATAATTCCTAAAAATTAATATTTAATTTACTATAATTAAATTACTTCCCACCCTATTCCCCTATAAACCCACAACCCGCTACGGAATTAAATTACGCAAAAATTAAATAACATAAAATTCATTACTTTTAAAAAATTAAACATACATTACAAAAATAATATACACTTTTAACACATATACTAACATAGAAAACACTTTAAAAAAATCGATATTATTAAAAATTCGATATATTTTAATGGCTATATTATGTACTTCGATATTTTGACAGTCGATATTACTTACCTGCATTTCGATATTTTTAACCACTATATTATGTCCATTCGATATTATGTCCATTCTATATTTTGACTTCGATATTCTGTCCATTCTATATATTTTTTCGATATTTTGTCTAGTTACCAAATCAGTCTATAGGGAATGCCATATAAACCAATGAGGATTACAAGATGTAGGAATCACACGTCATCCATTCTGGTGGGCAGTAAATTTTAAGAGGGTTTGGGCTGGGGAAGCACAAACTCAGGATTTAAAGCATACCCCAGTGGTTGGGGATTGGCTTTACTAATAAAAATATATATCGGCCCAAACTCTTTTTAGCAACATTAAAATAATGAAAGAATGGGGAAGTTCTAACTATATAGTAACACAAAAAAAGTTAAGTTCTAACTATACCATTCATGTTTGTAGGCAGCTCTTTGATGACAGTTCATAGGTCACTGTTCTATGTTAGGATTGTAACTTCTGAACTGGAAGTAACACAAGAATCTCTGTGACAAAGGCAGTAACCCACTGAGCTATCCACATAAAATACAGATAATCTGCATTTCAAAACTACCAACAGGCAAAGGATTGCTCTCCAGCAGGATCATTAATCACCAGTGATGTTGACATTTTTATTGTTGTCTTGCATCCATGGCCATGATAATGATAAAAACAATTTAAACGAAGCATACACTTAGGGGTCGATTCCGACTCGGAGCCGGAAAAATTACCGACCGACACGTACCAGTGGCGCCCGACACGCCAAGTACGATGCAAGCCGCGATAAATCCGACCGACACGTCAGGAAACCAAGCCGACCGACCGAGCCGCTCGGAAAATAGCAATCCGGCCGGAAAAACACGCGAATCCAACCGACCGACACGCACCCGGAACAAATCCGACCGAATCGTACCCGCCAACTCCAACCCGCAAAGTACGATGCAAGGCGCGAAAAACCCGACCGAGTCGGACGGAGGACAAGCCGTACGACCGACACGCATACAAAACCGAGCCGAAGCAACACAATACACCGCGACCGACGCGTACGCAGCATACAAAACTGCACAAACACAGCGTGAACGAAACGGAGAACACCGTACGAGACCAATGCAGGGTCCGACTCGGTCACAAGAACGTTTCCAACATAAACAAACAGCACAAAGGAAAAATCACCCAAAAAAAGGCCAAACAAGCAATTAGCAAGCCAATAAATACTGGGGGGGTGGGGACAGAGAACAAAGACACACCCACAACTCCACCTATATAAAGGACACAAATCACTACCATGAGCCTTTGCAAATGCCATTCCACTGCCAGCACCCAAGAGAAAGCAACCACACACCCACAGCTCACCCCTCACACAAGCCACACACCATCAGCACACCAACAAATACCTACCTCACATACACCCAGCAAAACACACACTCACACACCCTCACCTGCACACCAACACACACATCACTCACCATCACCACCCATCACCATGCCCCCAAGAAGAATCCCAAGTTCCTAGATTGTGAATTGGAAGTCCTGGTAGACGAGATCCTCAGGGTGGAGCCACAGCTGTTTGGCACTCTGGTCCAACAGACCCCCATGTCGCAGAAAACCAAGATGTGGGAGAGGATCATCAACAGGGTGAACGCCCAATCACCATGTCGGCGCACAAAGACGGACATCCAGAACAGGTGGTATGACGTGCGCAGGAGGGTACGGGACCTGCTGAAGATAGACTACATCAACAGCCAACAGACCGGCAGTGGCCCTCCTGCCAAGCCAATATACCTCAGGCCCTGGGAGGAGAAGGTGCGGGCCATCCTTCCGCCAGTGAGCGTATATGGACTAGAGAACATCCCAGAGCCTGGTGAGTACACAACAAATGTACACAATAAACTGCCACAAAACACACACATCACTGTCAAGGGGAGAGTCAAACCATGCACACATAGCAATTACACAGCAACTAGAACAGAATCATCCCAAAATGTGTATGTCAGTCAGATAAACACAACACATGCCATCAAAAAAGTCACATCCAACTGTGCCAACACATGTACAAACACAACCACAACTACAGCTAGGCAGTGGCACAAATAGAACTAACACACACATCCACACATGTAGCCACCACAACAACACCAACACACAGTGAAGACCACTCAAAGGAAGGAATTCTGTGTATGCTGGCCAAGTCAGTGTAGCCAATAGCATCATGGGAGTCGCAGTCACACATATTGCCCCCCCACAACTGTCCCATCAACACCACCCTGAACCATGCTCACATCACAGGGAGTGGAGAAGGACTCACAAGATGGCTGACACTGGCTACTGCTGTGGGGAGCACAAGGCCCTGCTGCCAACTGTGCACCAACAAACAGCAGGACACCACTGACTGACATCCTGAGAGACAACTTACACTCCCTGCAATGCAAGCACGTTCCATGGTGGGATATCTGGCTGGCTGGGTGGGAAGGGGGACTTGCAGCACTGACCATAGTCACCAGCACCTCCCCTCACACCCCCCCAACACAAACTCCACAGTACCCACCTGGTAGAATGCAATGCCCTCCATCCTAACACAAGATCCCACAAAGCACCACCACCCTGGGTTATGTTGTGTGAAGCACAGGGACACTCTTGGGACTCTTAGCCAAACAACTGCCAGGACAACACTCCCAGCCATCCTGTCAGCACAGCCAGCTCACCCCACAGGGAAGCAGAGTCAAAAGGAAGGAAGCATGGGCATGCTGGGAAGGGGGTGGAGGCAATAGCATGATGGGAGTCGTAGTCACAGACATTGCTCAGCCTCACAACTGGCCCATCAACACCACCCTGAACCATGCTCACATCACAGGGAGTGGAGAAGGACACACAAGATGGCTGACACTGGCTACTGCTGTGGGGAGCACAAGGCCCTGCTGCCAACTGTGCACCAACAAACAGCAGGACACCACTGACTGACATCCTGAGAGACAACTTACACTCCCTGCAATGCAAGCACGTTCCATGGTGGGATATCTGGCTGGCTGGGTGGGAAGGGGGACTTGCAGCACTGCCCATAGTCACCAGCACCTCCCCTCACACCCCCCCAACACAAACTCCACAGTACCCACCTGGTAGAATGCAATGCCCTCCATCCTAACACAAGATCCCACAAAGCACCACCACCCTGGGTTATGTTGTGTGAAGCACAGGGACACTCTTGGGACTCTTAGCCAAACAACTGCCAGGACAACACTCCCAGCCATCCTGTCAGCACAGCCAGCCCACCCCACAGGGAAGCAGAGTCAAAAGGAAGGAAGCATGGGCATGCTGGGAAGGGGGTGGAGGCAATAGCATGATGGGAGTCGTAGTCACAGACATTGCTCAGCCTCACAACTGGCCCATCAACACCACCCTGAACCATGCTCACATCACAGGGAGTGGAGAAGGACTCACAAGATGGCTGACACTGGCTACTGCTGTGGGGAGCACAAGGCCCTGCTGGCAACTGTGCACCAACAAACAGCAGGACACCACTGACTGACATCCTGAGAGACAACTTACACTCCCTGCAATGCAAGCACGTTCCATGGTGGGATAACTGACTGGGTGGGTGGGTGGGTGGGAAGGAGGTCTGGCTGTCAACCAAACACAATCAATGCAGACCATGTTCACACCCCAGAGAATACATAGAAATGCCCAAATAATGCAGGACAATGTGCCACACCAATATCAACCCCTGACTGTGACGACTTAGGACAATACAATGTACAGGCCCGCACCCCGAGGCACAGTCACAACTGTCAGGTGTGTCAACCACTGATGCCTGCAGAAACATGACATACATTGTTTGTGTCTCCCAAAAACAGGTGATGATAGGGACACAGCAGCAGACGCTGAGGAGTCCCAGTCCCAGGCTCAAGAGGATGCCGAGCTCACTGGCGTCGTACAGCCTCTGTCCTCCTCGGACGATGAACAACCTGGCACATCCGGTGCAAGTCAACATGCTGCACCAGCAGGACCACCAGCTGCAGCACCAGCAGGTCCACCAGCTGCACCCCCTGCACCCACCCCTCCAACGACTGTCACCACGAATACCATCCCTGCCGACATGGACAGAATAAGGAACAACACCAGCGCAGTGACCCTGGACCAACCTGGGGCCATGGACACCACCACCACCACCACCCCCAAGGTGGACCAGGGTTATCTGTGCGTGCAACTGCACACACTGCACATGTCAGCAGGAGTGGTGGGAGGGGTGGGAGACAGAGGTCGCTGCTTGCAGACGTTGCTGGTGTGCATGAAGACCCACAACTGGTACGCATAGCTGATGCGTACCAGTCCAGCACCGGAGAGCTCAGCCAGGTAGTGGGGCTCCTCAGAGACATCAAACAGCAGCAGGCTGCCCATCATGCCCGCTTGGACTCCCACATGTCCCGCGTGGAGTCCAAGTGGGATGTACTACATGAGATGACGGCGGTGCACAGGGACATTTTACAATGCCTCCGCCAGATGAACAGCAACCAGTCCACACCTCCCTGTGTGCCAACAACATCTGGTACCGAACAAACTGCAACTGCCACAGGGAGGGAGGAGGACTCTGGCGGAGAGTCCCCTGCACCGCAGCAGCCTGCACTTGAGGGCCCCCCAAGAAGAGGGGTCGTCCGAGGAGGGGAAAGTGAGAGGCTGATGGCCAAGCGCAACTCCCAGGAAGCCTGAACTATTTTCGCCTTTGTGCACAGACTGTTCACCCTGTTGATGGCAACACTACTCCCACACATTGCATGGGGAGTACAAGTTGGAACAATGTGTCAGACAACTGTGGCCCCGATACTGGGGATCCTGTCTACCTGGACTTTCTATTCATCTAGGAACTTGGGATTGCAAGATTCATGTACAGCACAATCCATCCTATGCACTATTATCACAGATGTATCACAATAAACACACTAATACACCATACTTGCCTCTGTCGTGATTCCAACGTGGGTGCTGTTATGGGGATGATGAACTGCAAAATTACACTGTGTATGCGAACTGCAACAGCAAGGACAACACAGGCATGTGAGTACAGGCAACGTGACACATATGAGGGAGACACACCACCAGGGCTACACAACACATACACACCTAGGCCATCTGACTCATTGCCTACACTGATGTTGCCAGGGAAGACGGTGCAATGCACAGACACCACACCCATTCCCAGTTGTAGTCAAGTAGCCCACAGGTGCAGTAAGCAAATGGCAGTCAAATGTGTGACCACAGACAACGCACATCACTAAGTGAAGCACAGGTTTATTACACAGTAGCAACATGCCGTAACCACTACAGATGCAAGGTAACTCCACCTGGTAGCGGGCACACAGTCAACAACTGTAGACAGAAGGAAGTCCATGGGTGTGGCGCACATCACCTGTAGGGACACAACAGCTACCAGCCTGGATGTGCAATCACGTCGTCGGTGGACACAGTTGACCAAACGAATCTGAAAGTACCCTGTGAAGGACAGAAATGACACACAGTCAAAAGCAATGCAGTACAGGACAGAACAGCAAAACTCATGCACAATACATGTTACAAGATACCCACCCAGAACCAAGTTAGCATGTCAACACTGTTGGGGAGTACAGCCCACCTGTCACCACACATCGCAACACACATCCTGTCAAGTAGCCCATGGACACACTCCAACAGCACCAGAGCACCACCCACACATCATGCCAACTCACATCATTCACATGACACCTCAGGATACTCACATTCAGCTAAAGAAGTTGGTGATGAGCTGTGTGCGGACATCACCATCACCATCATCATCATCATCGTCACTGGCATCGTGGTCCAGGCCAGGATCCTCCACAGGTGGCGGATGTTGGTCATCGTCATCCTGGATGAGAGGCAACTCCTTCCGCACTGCCAGGTTGTGGAGCATGCAGCAGACGATGATAATCTTGCACACTTTCGCAGGGGCATATGGGAGGGACCCTCCGGTCTTGTCCAGGCAGCGGAAGCGGCTCTTCAGGAGACCAAAGGTCCGCTCAATCACTCTCCTGGTCCGACCATGTGCCTCATTGTAGCGCATCTGGGCAGGTGTCACAGGGTTCCTGAGGGGTGTCAGCAACCACGGCATGTTGGGGTATCCCGAGTCACCTACGGACAGACAAGTGCACATCAGCTGACTTGGAAAAGTGGGCGGAATACTACAGATCAGATCACACACAATGGCACAAAGTCAGTACACACCGACAAGCCAGGCACGCTGGTTCTGCATCTGTGCCATCAACCTGGGGATGCGACTACTCCTCATCACAAAGGCATTGTGTGCTGAACCAGGGAAACGGGCACACACGTGTGTGATGGTCATGTCTGCAAGACACACCACCAGTGCATTGACCGAGTGGTAGTGCTTGCGGTTCCTGTAGGCCTGCTCCTGGGCCTGTGGTGGTACCAAAGCCACATGTGTCCCATCAATGGAGCCAATGACATGCGGCATCCTCCCCAGGGCATAAAAGTCACTCTTCACGTCAGTGAGTCGTCGCTGTCTAGGGAAATAGATGTACCGGTTCAGGAAGAGCAACATTGCCGCCAAGAAATCGCGGAGCACACGGCTGAACATGGTCTGTGACATCCCACCAGCAGACGCCACAGTATGTTGGAAGGTACCGGTGGCAAAGAAGTGTAGGGCTGCCATCACCTTCACCTTGGGGGTCAGCGCTGTAGGATACGGCCGGCCAGGCTGCAAATGTGGGGACAACTGCACTGCAAAATCCTCAATCAGCTGCCTGGTGAAGCGGTACCGTCGGATGCTGTCCCGTTCCACCATCGTTGCCAGGTCTGGGAATGGCCGATGGACAGCAGGAGCCCTGCAGTGCAGAGGAGAAGTAAGCAAGATCGTCAGTCACCCCACATATGCGGCATTGAACACACTCAAGATCCCAACATACATCATCATGAGGCACAACTACATGAAGTGTGCAGTACCGGAACGACATGTATGGTACATACATGGCCAACATCTGTCAACACGGTCCTACAGGTGGCATCAATTTGTCCCAGGTTGGCCCATTGGATATCATGATGCTGTGTCACAGTCACCCCCCAGTGACATGTGAGGACAGATGTGCCCCAGGCACCACAGCTCAACGACAGGCACATTCCCAGGGACCCTGTAATGCCACATGGACACTGGCATCACCTGGAGTATCATGTGTACACCACAACAAAACAAACATGACCCCCACAGGTAGTGGCCACACTTGCCATGGCAGGAGAGCCATGGACGTCTGTGACACACACGCACAACATCAGAGTCCATGCACACACAACGTGGATGTGGAGACTGTCTCCCATTGTGCACATGAAATCAGAGACATTGTAAACACTACATGCACAAAGACTGTGGAGGGCCATCACTATTGTGCCACTGGGACACCCTGGCTCAAACATACCGTCCCACATGGGACTCACGGGGTATGTGACATGACATACACAAACACCACTGTGAAATGTGACCATGACACATGCACAGATATGAACAGTTGCACATCACAGTGGTCACGTACACGTAACACCCAGGATCCTGTCCCCATTAACACGTGCACAGCCTGGGGTGGCTGCCCACAGGTGACACCCACAGGACAACATGTACACCAACATACACACAATAGGAAATGCAGCCTTACATGCCTTATGATAAGGTTTGGACAGGCTGTCGTGATGTAGGTGTGCCCCTCACTCCCTGGGAGCTATCTGTGGCTGGCACATGTCCATCTGAGACAGGCATGCTGACCTATGCCAGTCACATATACAGTGATGCGTTGAACAGCAATGGACCGATCGGTGCCTCCGGCTGGCCCATTGCATTCAATGTGTGCGGGTACGCGTTGTACCCCTGTGCGCGTTGAACAGCAATGGACCGATCGGTGCCTCCGGCCGGCCCATTGCTTTCAATGTGTGCGGGTACGCGTTGTACCCCTGTGCGCGTTGTACCTCAATGGACCGATCGGTGCCTCCGGCCGGCCCATTGCTTTCAATGTGTGCGGGTACGCGTTGTACCCCTGTGCGCGTTGAACAGCAATGGACCGATCGGTGCCTCCGGCCGGCCCATTGCTTTCAATGTGTGCGGGTACGCGTTGTACCCCTGTGCGCGTTGAACAGCAATGGACCGATCGGTGCCTCCGGCCGGCCCATTGCTTTCAATGTGTGCGGGTACGCGTTGTACCCCTGTGCGCGTTGAACAGCAATGGACCGATCGGTGCCTCCGGCCGGCCCATTGCTTTCAATGTGTGCGGGTACGCGTTGTACCCCTGTGCGCGTTGAACAGCAATGGACCGATCGGTGCCTCCGGCCGGCCCATTGCATTCAATGTGTGCGGGTACGCGTTGTACCCCTGTGCGCGTTGAACAGCAATGGACCGATCGGTGCCTCCGGCCGGCCCATTGCTTTCAATGTGTGCGGGTACGCGTTGTACCCCTGTGCGCGTTGAACAGCAATGGACCGATCGGTGCCTCCGGCCGGCCCATTGCATTCAATGTGTGCGGGTACGCGTTGTACCCCTGTGCGCGTTGAACAGCAATGGACCGATCGGTGCCTCCGGCCGGCCCATTGCTTTCAATGTGTGCGGGTACGCGTTGTACCCCTGTGCGCGTTGTACCTCAATGGACCGATCGGTGCGCACCCATTGACAATGGGCTTGCCTGGCAACGGACGCGTTTTCGAATTTCGAACGAGTCGGTTGCTGGAAAATCAGTTGGTCACCCACAACAATGTTGCAAAATCATGTATGTCATGAAGTTGAAATTTTGAAGGATGCTGTGGGCGTGTTTTGGTGCTGCTATTCCATGGATTGGCCAGATTCAGAAGATGCAAACGACTTGGACCTATCACTTTGGACACAAGGGACAGTATCTGCCTCTCCAGCACATATATATTGCTGCCTGTTCCCCTGAGAGCCCACTTGCCTGCACTACATGCTCCAGGACGACATCTGCCACTGCACTGCTGCTGTCTCTGCCCCTCTGGACCCTGCAATGGCACGTACTGTGGAGAGAGCCCCAGCCTTCAGCCTTGAGGAGAACCAGGCCCTGCTGGACAGCCTACTTCCACAGTACAGCAAGCTGTATGGGACACCAGGGGAGCAGGTGAGTGTTCTGTGCACTGCCTTTCTGAATGTGCATTTTGTCTGACTAGCAAGGCTGAGAGTCAGCACACCACTGGCTAGCAGGCTCACTGAGTAGTTGTCACCCCCCATAGTGTGTAGTGACTTGCACTGGACAGGTATGGTGCAGTGACAGTGCTTCTGAACAGGGTTTTACTCCCCATGCAATGATACCATGTAGTGACTTCTGGAAAACTGTCCATGGGCAGCCGTGCACTGCCTGGGTACACCATGTGCCCCTGTGATTGCGACATGTATATGCAACTGTGTCATGCACGGATATGTTGCATGTGTAGTAATGGCCTTATCACTTTGTCATCCTGACAGGCTTCTGCCCATCGGAAGCATGAGATATGGAAGGACATCGTCCGGGCTGTCCGGTCCGTGGGGGTCTACAAGCGCCGGATCCGCAACTGCCAAAAGAGGTGGCAGGACCTTCGGGGCTGGACCCGGAGGATTGCACGGGTCCAGCTGAAGCTGTCGCCTCCTCGCAGGAGGGGCGGAACACGGACCCTGACCCCCCACATGCTCAGGATCCTGGCGGTGGTCTTTCCAGACCTGGATGGGCAGCTGAAGGCCAGAGAGCAGCAAGGAGGGGGTGAGTCAAAGACTGCACTGTGTACTCTGTCTAACATGCTATGTGCCCTCCTCGGGCCAGGTTGAACTGCCACAGTACAGCAGTCATGTTGTCCAGGAGCCATGTCCCTCTATTGTGCACTGCCCACTCCTCATCTGATACCCAGGTGTGGCCCTTACATGCAGGGAATTCTGTCACTTAGGACTGTGTCCTTGCAGTTTGCTTGACTCAAGGTGGGAGACAGCATCTGTTTCCCTGACTCTGTGGTGGGCATCATGGGTGGGTCCATTGCTTACACAATGCCTGTATTCTGACATGTATTCAGCGTGTTACTTTGATCTGTGGTCCAATTGCTGAGCTGATCCACCACATGTGGCTGGGGTACCTGGCACACACCCATGCTGCGGGTGGGAACAATGTTTGGGCCCCAGGAGTATGTATATGACGTGTGTCACACATACTTAGCCAGCTGCCTACAGTCCAGGGCTCATCCCTCATTCATGTGGGGCTGGACAGTCATGCCTACTCCAGGCCATACAATACACTCTGTACTCCCACTCCCGTGTATCAGCGGACACATTGTGCACAGTGATTTGACCCCTCAGGTGTCTGCCTCTGTGTCAGTGTGCTGTGGATTAGTCGCCAGGACTGCTGTGGAGTTTCTTGGTAGGGGCTCAGCATGCCACTGGAGATGTGACCATAGGAGACGATACTTGTGTGACACATAGGTGTCTGATCAGCTGCCCATGCAGAATGGGGCATGTAAATGTGAAGTTCAGGCAGCTGTTCCCCATGCACAGCAGAGTGTGAGGGGCTCAGGTTCAGAGGGTAGTGTCACAGGTCTCCCATATGTCCAATAGGTATGACCTGGACAGATGAGGGTTAAGAGGATGTGTTGTGGGGGGATGTACATGTGCACTTGTGCAGCTCCAGGACTTGCATTCCCCATGACCTACTATTGTGACACAGTGCAGAGTGTTGTTGTCTGGCTGCAAAGTCATACATCACTGAGACAGTGATGTATGACTTTGCAGTCATGCCTCCGCCATGGCATGTGTCTACTGATTGGTGATCCTGCAGGGGAGTGACATGTGCTACATGCACACCATAGTGGCGCTGGCTATCAGGACATGGGTGCATCATGGTGTCTGTCGCTGGTATGCATCACATGCATTTCCTATTTGACTCTGGGCATCCCTTACATCCGTAAACCTGTACTGACTCAGTGGCAAGAGCTGTGATGTGTCCACACCGTGTCCTCTGCACTGTCCAACTACTGTGTACTTGGTGCATGTGTCAACACTGGGGTGTTGCAATCCAACAGACACCAGACAGATGGGTGCAAGGCCATGTGGGATGTGAGTGCCATGCTTGGCATCAGACTGACAATTGACTTCTCCTGTTCAATTAGTGCACTTTTAGCAATGTACAACTAATGATGCCAGGGCTTGCTCTGTGATGTGCTGTGCTCACAGTGGTGTGTGCGTTATGTGCAGGTGACTGATGTCTGTCTGTTTCCCCATTGTTTGCAGATACATCCACGGCCACGGAAGGGGACAGCTCCACGGACCAGGAGGAGCCGGAGAGCCAGACTGGGTCAGCAGCCGAGGAGTGGTCGGAGGGACCCAGTGGCACGGAGGGCGAGGGGAGCCACACCGAGGAGTCCTCAGCAGCATCCACCTCAGCTGAGGACCAGAGCAACTCGGAGGATGACTCCCTTGTGGAGGCGGGTGTCAGCAGCCACCACACCCCAGCTAGTGTTGCTGTCCCCGCCACCACCAGCACCACCACCACCGCCCTCCCATCGGCTCCCATTCCCCAGGTCCGTGGAGGCTCCCATGTCCGGGAGCGTGTCTCCTTTGGGCCAGGCACCGCACCCCCTGCCCCTGTGTCCCCTGCTGCCCTGAGTGAGGAGTCTGTGTACCTCCTTCGCCAGCTCCATGTAGGGCAGACAGCCATGCTGAGTGTCCTCCATGCGCACACCGCGCTGTTGACTCAGCTGGTGTCGTTCATGGAGGGCATCTCATCGGGCATGTCTGACCTACAGAGGGGCAATAGGTCCATGGACTCCTCCCTGACGGCAGCAGTGTCCCTCCTCAAACGGTCCCTCACCCCTCCTGCCTCTGCTCCATCCACACTCCCCAGCACCTTACCCATCCCAGGCACACACACACTGGCACAGGCACACACCAGCACACACACATCCAGCACACTGACACACACGCCAATGACAAAACGCACACGCACGCACATTCAGGGGACTGAAGCCAGACTCACAGGGGATGGGGCCCTGGAACACACACACGCATCCACATGCACTGCGCAGTCCTCAGTTCCCTCTCCCTCCAAAGCACCCTCCCTTGCCTCACCTGCAACCCCAAAGTCACAGCAGCTCTTCCTCTGTGACCTCGGCCTCTTCCCCACCGATGAAGCTGCTCCAGCATCCCGGGGGAAGAGGAAGCCCACCCACACGGAGCAGAGTGCCCCTCGCCCCCGGACACCCTCCCCCAGGTGCAGACGGACTGAGGCCCCCACCCGCAAGTCCCCCGGAGTGCTAAGAGCAAGACCCCGCCACCGCCCTGCAGCTCAGGCACAAGGTCTCCGTCCTCCATCCCTCAGGCCCCCACTGCACAGGTGCCCCCACCACACCCTGCCCCAGGTTCCCCCACCCACAGATATACCATCCCCAAGATGCTCCGGCCTTCTCCCCTGCCACTTGCTCTCCCAGCACCACACCCCCCGCTGCGCTTGTCTGTGCCACTGATGTGGTGAGGGTGTCCTCCCCCTCTGTCCAACCCACCTTGCCTGTTCCCCATTCTCCTCCCCTGGAGGTAGGCACTGCAGTGGAGTCCACTACCGCCCTGTCTGACTTGGGCACTGCAGTGGCGGACCTGTCCACCCCATCTGCAGGGTCCACTGCAGTTGTGCCGGCACCCACGACATCTGTGTCATGCCCCCCAGTTGTGCCGGCACACACCATGTCAGACACCTCCACTGCAGTTGTCAGTGGCTCTCCAGCACCCACCACCCCTTCCCTGACTCCCCCTGGTGAGCCCTGATCCTGTCCCTGCGGTGCCTGGCCTGCCCCCCGGTTGCCCCTCCTAGTGGATTGTCCCTGGTATTGTGCAGGCATGCGTAGGGTGACATCTGCCAGTGTCACCCTGTTTGAACTTTGACAATGGACTGGCCATTGGCCTTTGCTCTAATTTCTTCTGGACGTCGTTATCAAACAACACATATGCTGAATAAAGCAACTTTCTTTTCTCTAGTGCTCATGCTTCAGATGTACATGTTGTTGGTGCAGCTAACCATGCCCTTGCTGCAGTGATGGTGATATCTGGTCTCATGATTATGAAGTGTTACTGTGCAGGAACCCATGTGGTCCAGGGGGAATGTGTCCTATCATGTGGTGTATCCATGTCATCAATAGCAGCATCTGAGGGTGTCATGTGTTCAGTATTTGGCAATGGGTTTCCTACTTACATTGGCAATTTCATATCTGTGGCTTCCACCCCTGCACATCTGTTGTGCCTGCCATCGTTGCATTTGTCTACTTCCCTGACCGTGTTGCCATCTCCAGTGGACATGCAGGTTTGGGCATCAATGGGGAGGGACTCATCCGTGTAGTCAGTGCAACATTGCTATACAAGTGTGTTGGATCTGTGCTGATGATTCCGTTGGCACATCCATGACCAGGCTGATGTGATGGGAGCCCTCATTTGGTGCTAATTGTTGATTGTGTGACCAAGTGCTCAGCTGACATGATGGGGCCCTACTGAGGCAACATATGGCACAGCTTTCCTCACACAGGAGTGGAGTCCCCTCATGGCAGTGTGTACACGTGTGACATTGCCTGCGCCCAAGGTGTGTGTTGTATGTGCATGTCTGTGTGTTCACTTCCATTCATCTGCGCATGCTGTGATCCCTAGTGTTGTACCTGTTTGTGATGCTTGCTGACTTGAGCTATGTTCCCCCAAAGTCTTCTCCCTGTGTTCTCTGTGATGTGGGTGCATGGCACATTACTGGTCATCAGGGTGTCACCCATAGGTGTGTTTGCTGTCAGGGCAGAGTTTGTGTGCAGACGCAGATGGGTCACAGTCAGGTTTCCCTTTGGCACTTGTTGTTTGCCCCTGTCATGTGATTTCCAGTTTGTGTTATCTTTCAGTGATTGTGACACGTTGTGTGTGTGACTGCTGGCACTCCTTAGGGTCCGGGCTGCAATGTTGGTTGTTGTCTATGTGTGTTCTTTGTGGGTGACCTTGGCTTCTTCATTGGTGTGTGACTGTGGCTGGGATCCCATTGGTCGGTGTGGTATTGCCGTCATGTCCATGTACAGCGTAGTGTGCAGTGTGTCAGACATTCAGGAGTCTTGTTGAGTGTCCATGTGTGATGTGTTTCTACACCTTGGTTCCCACCCACCACCCTGGAATAGTCATGGGTGCATGTGCAATGTCACCAGTGCATGTGTACTTCACTGCTGCACATTGTTGGAGGTCGAGGGGTGTGGTGTTGAGTGTGTGCAGATGAGAGTTGTTGCCCGGCTAGTCCCCTGCCTCCATGTTGGCCTTGGCTTACTGGCCATGCTGATTGATTTGTGCTTGTGTAGGTGTGATGGTAGTTTGTTGCTCAGGACACCTGACTGTGGTTCACAGTGTGAACGACATTTAGCTTTGTCATCACAGTGGTATTTTTATTCAGCCCAGGGTCACCACATTGTGGGGGCCCTGGGGGTGGTGCTGTGGTGTGTCTGTGACTTGCTGTGTCAGTTGTTGTTCCTACGTGCCTGTGTGACATGTGTGTTTTGTGCTCCCTCTCACCTGTCAATGCCTGCTTGCCCACATAGGGGATTTGGATCCATGAGTTACCTTAGTGTGGCAGTGTATGCACATCTGTATGATTGGTATTCAGCTCTCCTCATGTGTTGTGTTGTTGCCTGGGGACACTGGCACCCCCACCCCTCACCTGCTGTGTATGATGACAGTGTTGGTCTGCCTGTTTGTGTTTGTGCATCTGCACCACTGCATTGGCATATCTTGGGTGTGCCATTGGCTGTATGTTGTTTGGTGTGTTTCCCCTGCTGTCCCTGGGACTCCTAGGTCATCGGTCAGCACAGTGATCATGGTTTGTGTGTCCCATTGCTGCCATGGTATGGTATCTGTTCACCTCACATCTGCTGTCTCCACAGGGTATCTGCATTTGTGTGCCCATTGGTGCAAATATGTGGTTCTGCATTCTGATGGTCACTTCTGTCATTGTGTCATTGATGACTGTTGACGGTCTCAGCCCCCATGGGTGTTGTTTGTCTGCACATGGCCAAAGGAATGTTTCATTTGCACTGCAGTATTTGGCTCCCCCAATTTATGTTGCAATGGGACACATACACTACTTTGCCACAGATGAGTTTTTGGTTCTGTGACCAGGAATGATCCATGCAGTTTGGCAGTTGCAGCTCTTTCTTTGTCAACAATTACCTTTTGGTCACTGTGATGATGAGGGTGTAGACCCCATTGCCACAATGGTCAAAATGTGCTTCAGCTATGGACCCCACACTTGCCTTTTGGTCACTGTGATGATGGGGGTTTAGTCCCCATTGCCACAATGGTCAAAATGTGCTTCAGCTATGGACCCCACACTTGCCTTTTGGTCACTGTGATGATGGGGGTTTAGACCCCATTGCCACAATGGTCAAAATGTGCTTCAGCTATGGACCCCACACTTACCTTGTGGTCACTGTGATGATGGGGGTTTAGGCCCCATTGCCACAATGGTCATGGGCTGCTTGCATTGTGGGTGCCACACACATATATGTGTGGCACATGTGCTAGGGGGTCACATTGTATGTTCAAAGTCATGTTCGGTGTTGTAGGCATTTGACACAGCCTGCTCACACGCTTGTCATGGTGGTGGGGGGATGTTTTAATCTTGCATTCCCTAGGTTGTGGTGTGCTTGTTGTGTCATGCATTGTCCATCCTATGAGTGGGGGTGGTAGTAGTGGTAGGCATCCAGCCCCCCTGGCTAAGGGTGGTAGTAGTGGTAGGCATCCTGCCCCCTGGCTAAGGGTGGTAGTAGTGGTGGGCATCCTGCCCCCCTGGCTAAGGGTGGTAGTAGTGGTGGGCATCCTGCCCCCCTGGGTGAGGGTGGTAGTAGTGGTGGGCATCCTGCCCCCTGGCTAAGGGTGGTAGTAGTGGTAGGCATCCTGCCCCCCTGGCTAAGGGTGGTAGTAGTGGTAGGCATCCTGCCACCCTGGCTAAGGGTGGTAGTAGTGGTAGGCATCCTGCCCCCTGGCTAAGGGTGGTAGTAGTGGTAGGCATCCTGCCACCCTGGCTAAGGGTGGTAGTAGTGGTGGGCATCCTGCCCCCCTGGCTAAGGGTGGTAGTAGTGGTAGGCATCCTGCCCCCGTGGGTGAGGGTGGTAGTAGTGGTAGGCTTCCTGCCCCCTGGCTAAGGGTGGTAGTAGTGGTGGGCATCCTGCCCCCTGGCTAAGGGTGGTAGTAGTGGTAGGCATCCTGCCCCCTGGCTAAGGGTGGTAGTAGTGGTGGGCATCCTGCCCCCTGGCTAAGGGTGGTAGTAGTGGTAGGCATCCTGCCACCCTGGCTAAGGGTGGTAGTAGTGGTGGGCATCCTGCCCCCCTGGCTAAGGGTGGTAGTAGTGGTGGGCATCCTGCCCCCTGGGTGAGGGTGGTAGTAGTGGTGGGCATCCTGCCCCCTGGCTAAGGGTGGTAGTAGTGGTAGGCATCCTGCCCCCTGGCTAAGGGTGGTAGTAGTGGTGGGCATCCTGCCCCCCTGGCTAAGGGTGGTAGTAGTGGTGGGCATCCTGCCCCCCTGGGTGAGGGTGGTAGTAGTGGTGGGCATCCTGCCCCCCTGGCTAAGGGTGGTAGTAGTGGTAGGCATCCTGCCACCCTGGCTAAGGGTGGTAGTAGTGGTAGGCATCCTGCCACCCTGGCTAAGGGTGGTAGTAGTGGTAGGCATCCTGCCCCCTGGCTAAGGGTGGTAGTAGTGGTAGGCATCCTGCACCCTGGCTAAGGGTGGTAGTAGTGGTGGGCATCCTGCCCCCCCTGGGTGAGGGTGGTAGTACCTGGCTAAGGGTGGTAGTAGTGGTGGGCATCCTGCCCCCCCTGGGTGAGGGTGGTAGTAGTGGTGGGCATCCTGCCCCCCCTGGGTGAGGGTGGTAGTAGTGGTGGGCATCCTGCCCCCTGGCTAAGGGTGGTAGTAGTGGTAGGCATCCTGCCCCCTGGCTAAGGGTGGTAGTAGTGGTGGGCATCCTGCCCCCTGGGTGAGGGTGGTAGTAGTGGTGGGCATCCTGCCCCCTGGCTAAGGGTGGTAGTAGTGGTAGGCATCCTGCCACCCTGGCTAAGGGTGGTAGTAGTGGTAGGCATCCTGCCCCCCTGGGTGAGGGTGGTAGTAGTGGTGGGCATCCTGCCCCCCTGGGTGAGGGTGGTAGTAGTGGTGGGCATCCTGCCCCCTGGGTGAGGGTGGTAGTAGTGGTGGGCATCCTGCCCCCCTGGCTAAGGGTGGTAGTAGTGGTAGGCATCCTGCCCCCGTGGGTGAGGGTGGTAGTAGTGGTAGGCTTCCTGCCCCCTGGCTAAGGGTGGTAGTAGTGGTGGGCATCCTGCCCCCTGGCTAAGGGTGGTAGTAGTGGTAGGCATCCAGCCCCCCTGGGTTGGGGTGGTGGCGCGCATTCAGGCCCCTGTGTGCATATGTGGCATTGGTGATGGGCATCCCGCCCCTATGGTGCTGCTGTTGCTGGTGTAAGTATATTCAGATTCCCAGTGTATGTGTGTGATGTGTCGTGTACGTGTTGTATGTGTTTTGTGGTTGGTGTCTGACTTACCTTCTGCGCCGTACGCGTCCGTGCCTGTTCCGGTAGTAGATGTAGAATATTGGTATGATCGGGACGAAGGGATTCATGGTTGGTTCGTGTCGTTCGTCCTTCTCGTTGCTTCGCGTCGTCCTCGTCGCTTGGCTTCGTCCTCGTCGCTTCGCTTCGTCCTCGTCGCTTCGCGTCGTCCTCGTCGGTGCCGTGTTCGTCTCGTAGCCGTGGATCGTGTTGTGGCGCGATTCGGAGCTTATGTGCGCCTCTCCCGGATGCTTTGACGTGCCGTGCGTAGCGACGGGTTCGGCGCGTACGGAAAGCGCATCGTACTTGTTCGGCCGGACGGGGCTGCATTTTCCCTTCCGTGCGACTCGATTCGGCGTTTCCGGATTCGCCTCGGTCGGAGAACAGGACCTGGTTTGGGTGAGTACGGCTCGGCCGGAATTTTTGCTGTTGTGCGCATCGTACTTGCTCGTTCGGTGTGCTGTACGGATCGGTCGGGAAACTGGCTTTCGCATGGCTTTTTCCCGACCGAATAGTATTGGGTGCGCCTCCGACCGAGATCGGAATCGGCCCCAAAGTATGTGCCTTGCTGGGCCTGTGCAGATTTAAAAAATAAAAACAAATAGTAACACATCCTCTTACCTACTCCCTTAGTCAAACTTTTTGTCACAGCCTGATCTGATATGCAGCTGCAGGGGTCAGGAAAGGTGAATAGGAATAAACAAACTTCTTTTCCCAGTACTGAACAGAAAAGGAAATATCCACGCAGCAGGACGGTAGGCAAAAGTTACTCGCTGCCAAATAAAGAATGTGCCCCCTTCGCCATGCCCCTATTGTTCCTGCACGACACAGCCAACCTATCTAAAAGGAGTTGGGTGATTGGGGATGGCTGTGAGAAAGAGCCCAGGCCCAATCACGCAACTCCCAGAATAGGAAGGAAAACAACGTTACAAGTAGCGTTTTAAATTAAAGATGCCATTTTGTATTGGCCTTTTTGCCGTCACTGCGAGGGCCAAGGCTCATGTTTGGGTGGGTCAGACTCATGTTTGGGTGGGCCTGGCCCACCCGGCCCCCCTGCTAGAACCGGGCATGCTCCCCGCTCTTGTACCGCCACTGATAAAGTAGTAGAATGAATATAGTTCAGGTGCAGTTTGTATCGTTCCTAAAGTGGTGCACTCAGTCCACAGTCTTACTACTTACAGTGGGTCGCTACCCAGTGGAAAGGTCCCCTACATGGAGAGGATGTGGCCTAACGGCTAGAGCAATCGACCCGGAATCTGGGGAACCGGGTTTGAGTCTCGGCAGGGACGCTCAACGTCCTGTGATTCTGGGCAAATCATTTAATCTCCCCGTGCCGAACAACATGAATGTGCCCGTCTGTAAAGCAACTGGATCTCATGTAAAGTGTTCTGATACCTTTGGGTCGAGTTCCCGGTATATATAAAACACCCACCCAAAAAAGGCTTGTGTGCGCATTCACACCCTCTAAATAGGTGAAGTTGCATGCTAGTCAGCAGCATCTTCTAGTGACTGCTCCGCCTGCTCGCCCTGAACTTTTTAATGTGCGGGCAGAGGCAGAATAGCAGTCAAGGATCAATGCTGACCTGCACAGATCAAGGGTGAGTGTCTCTGGAGTCCTTGCTGGAGCCCCAATCGGGCCAGACGATCAGGGCTGGACTATGAACACCAACCAGCCCTGGCAATTCTGTTGTACCAGCCCCGGGGGGGGAGGCACATTGCTAGTGAGAAGCGGCATTGTTGCCTCCTTAGCACAGGTGCCGCTTTTGTTACAGGGGGCCGATATTGCAGCAATTGCTTCAAAATTGCTTCAAAACCAGACCCCTGTAACAAAAGCACCCCCACCTCTCAAAAACCGCCCCCACCCTTCCAGCCCACTGGGAAAGCGCCCGTTGCCCGCTACTGCCAGTCCGGCCCTGCAGACAATGCTAACAGGTGCAGCTTCTCCTGGCTGGACACTAAATCAGCAGATGTACACCTGCATAGGCCAGGAACAATGACAGTTACAGCCACAACACAGGCTGATCACTCTGGGCAGTTGCAGCCATGCACAGGCTGCTAACAACATTGTGCAGTTGCGCCATGCACAGCCTGGCTTTTCCACTGGCAGCTGTGGCCTCACAAAGGCTGAGATAGACACACAATCCCAGTCCTGACTGGGCCTCTGCATTAGCAGTCCTTGTCTTCTTTGTGCAACACAGTCACCTGGGACATGCTGCACCATGCTCCTCCTGGACAGACACTTCTCCTGTAGGGTTGGCAGGTTCCTTACCTCTGAGAGACTAGCTGCCATGCAGATACTGGCCTTGGTTGCAAAGCAGTCCTCTGACTACTGAGTACTCTGCAGAGCAGTATTAGAAGAAGAAGGTTATGCTGTTCCTCAAGAGTGTACGAGCAAGGGAAATTGACACCACCCTGAACGTTTGGGTTCAGAGTTGGGAGTCCATTTATTGGATTGTAATGCCCTCACACACCCAATCGGGTGTCATGCTTCATCATCTGGGCTGCTCCTCGTCGGGTCGGCGGTGCAATACCCAACGGGCTCCCTGTAGTAGGGGCACTTTGGCGGAGATCTTTTTCCAATAGCCGTATGGTGAAGTGGGGGTGAGGGGCCAGAACTGTGTAGATGTATGTGTGTGATTTAAAATAAGGTTCGGAGTATCCGTGAAGACAATTTTTAATCAGTGGGTCTCCTACCCTAGTTAAAAATATAAACAATGCGGTGCTTGGCTAAGTATTATGTCTTAGGTCTAAGCGTCGCTATTGGTGCAAATGAGGTCAACATGTTTCTCGCTCACTGTAATAGTCTACATGCGATTCATCAGGACCTATATTGTGGAAACTATCTACACTTAAAATTGGCGACGTGGCAACATACTCACATCAACCAGGTAACTACCTAAATCGTGTACCTGTCAGACCTGGTCCTACCTGTGTGGGGAGAGAAGGGTGACATTGGTATTAATGGTACACATTCGAATATATATACAGTATCATTTCCCTTGTGACTCAAATTTAGTTTTCTGTCAGTGAATTGTGAATGCCAAAATTCAGAGAATTAAAAACATTGTAAAAACAACTGTGCTACACGGTGAGTGCCCACAGTGAGCTAGTGTAAACTACAACCTTAGTGGCACAAGTGTACTGCAGCAGGTAAATATCGTTTGGACTCACCCATTGTTGTAAGCTAACCAGGCGGCATCAGTACCCGGTAGGTCAAACTAGAGGAGTTCCTCACAAGCTATACGAGGTCAATTAGGAGAGAGCATGGATGGTGCAAAGGTCAGTCATACTGCTTATAAAAATCTAGTTGCCTTGCACACCTCAATTCCTAGTCTACATACTCATTCTTAACGGGTTCATGACTTATGCAATTATATTTCAGGGGAGCTTGTTGTATTGAGAACATCTTTTTTTGTCCACATACTCACTCTCATCGGGCTCGTGGTTCACAGAATGTATATCTAAATCACCATCAAGGGGGACAGCCAATAGCTCAGGGTGGTGGTATAGGTGAAAACTAGAGGGATTATCTATTTATAACTATTTATAACTACCATCCTCAATGTCTGTATGGCAAGGAAACAGCGCGCGCATTGGCAGTACTCACTTTTGTGCTGTTGTCACGTATCGAGTCGACCTACCCACATCTACCGGGTCCGGGAGGTGAGGTTGTCAGTTGCTGATCTATTTTTATAGTCCGTCGCTGCTTTCTAAAGTGGGACGTCTCTAACCAAAAAGGTGGGAGTCTGTTCCTAGTTGGAAATGGCGGTCATCTTGGAGTGGTGTTTCCCATGGTTTTTTATACTATAGTGTGGCGGCCATTTTAAAGTGGTAAATGTTGGCTGGTTTGTTTACTGCATTTATAGTAATTGTGTGCCCCTGATAGTGTATTGTCGTCTCTGTCCACAGGAACCCATTCTCATGTGGTTAGTCTGTTCATGTTAAATCCTCAGAGAATTCCAAGGAATTTCCTCATTGAGTCCTGTAATATGGGAGGATAATCTGTATACCCACCTCTGTTCTTTGAGAAGTAGGGCATTCTTTGAGATTTTGGGGAAAGCCTCCAAGATGACCCACTGTAATGATTCTGGTGTATGATGCTTTTCCAAATAGTGGATGCACATTTTGGTGTTGCTTTTGTGGCAACGGAAACTGCTACGATGTTCTGAGATGCGTAGTTTTATGGGGCGTGTGGTCATCCCTACGTAGTACAGCCCGCATTGGCATGTGATCAGGTATACGCAATTGTGTGTATTACAGTTAGTGTGCGACCTTATTTCCCACGTGAAACCGTTATTGAAGGTGATGGTTTTCTGTATTTTTGTAAAGGCACAGGCCGTGCATGAGCCACATGGATAATGGCCCATTACAGGCGGTAGTTGCCACAGTGTTCTTTGTTGTCCCCCGTGGGTGCCTTAGGTCTTGTATGAATCAACATATCTTTGAGATTCCTGGAGCGTCTGAACGCAAAGTGCGGTTGTGCCAGAGTCATCCCGCCAGTGTTAAGTATGTTCCAATGCTTCTTTATAACCTTGGTCAGTTGGTTAGAAGCTGATGTAAACGTGGTAACACAGGTTAGGGTTTCAGTAGGGGTCTTCTCTCTAGGTTCTAACAGGCCCTCGTGGTTGTTATTTCTAGCTCTCTTCCTAGAGAGAGCTATACTGCATGGTGGGTAGTCGCGTGCTGCCAGATTTTTTGCGAGGATTTCAGATTCAGATTTGAATGCCTCTAATGTGCTGCAATTTCTCCTCACCCGTAGAAATTGACCGAAGGGGAGGTTTTCTTTCAGGGCCCGTGGGTGGTGGCTGCTATACAGCAATAGGCTATTGCGGTCAGTGCTTTTCCTGTGCATAGTTGTTGACAAAGTACTTTGCTCAAGTTTGATAGTTAAGTCCAGGAATGCAATTTGGTTGGAAGACACCGTGCTGGTAAATCTGAGATATGGATTCTGGTTGTTGATCCATTCAAAGAATTCAGTGTAGGACTGTGAGTCACCTGTCCAGAAGATGAGGATATCATCTATGAACCTTTTCCACAACCGTATGTTTGACTGGTATGGGTTGGATTCATGGAAAATCAGCTTACCCTCAAAGGCCGCCATGTATAAACAGGCTAAGCTGGGAGCGAAGGTACTTCCCATGGAAGTACCTTGAGTTTGATGATAGAGCTGGCCTTTAAACTCAAAAAAGTTTTCGGTGAGAGCTAGGGTAGCGCATTCCATAATGAAACTGCGAGGTGTAGGAGATTCCCATGTTACTGAACTCAATTCCTCCTCTATCACGTCTAGAGTGGCTCTCTGAGGGATGTTAGTATAGAGCGCTTCCACATCTAGCGTGATGAGGAAGTCGATGTCATTAGTGGGTTGAAACTCGTCTAATAGATGGAGTACGTCCATGGTGTCCTGGATATAGGAAGGAATCAGCTTTACCAGGGGTTGCAGGAAGTGGTCACAGAATTGTGACAGCGGTTCCAGTATGGAATCGATCCCCGAAACAATTGGTCTACCCGGTACCGGGGTGGTCCCCTTATGGATATTAGGTACTACATAGAAATAAGGGGTCCGAGGTTCTTGTTTAATTAGGAAGGAGGCTTCCTTTTTACTAACCCACCCTTGGGTCTCTGCGGAGAAGACTAGAGCCGAGATAGTCTTTGTCAACCTTTCCAGTGGACTGCTGGCAATTGGTGTATAGTATTTTCTATTGCTTGGCTGTCTTAGGCATTCAGTCTCGTAATCCAGGGTAGCCATGATGACAGTGGCACCCCCTTTGTCTGCTTGATTTATAGTTATTGTGGGGTCGTTAGCCAGCGTCTCAACGGCCATCAGTTCACCCCTAGGGATATTGCAAAAATGTCCCAGGTTGGTGGTTGCCTGTGTATCCTTCAGGACTGCCTGTTCAAAGGTCGCCACCTCATGTGGTATCATGCCGCTGGTGGGGGTGAAAGTGGAGGGATTGTGTAGTCCTAAATCATTTACTTGTAGGTGGGGTTTATTGTCAAAGAAGGCCCTGAGGCGTACTTTGCGGAAGAATTGTTGTAATTCACATAATTGTTGGAATTGGTCCACCTTGGGAGTGGGGACAAAGCCCAGACCCTTTTGTAAGACTCTTTCTTCCAACTCAGTCAATGTCCTAGTGGACAGATTCACTAGTAAATTCTCCTTTTCGTGTAACTCCTGGTTTCCATTGTCAGTTGCTGGGGTTCTTCCCAGTGTACCCTCTTTTTTTGTGGGTTTCCTCTTTTTCGCCCGCGCCCTCTGCCCCAACCTCTGCCTAAAAAAGGTTGGCTCATGCCTGGGGGTCCGAATTGCCGTGGGCCCTGGGGGTACATGGGGTATTGCCAGTAAGATGGTCCCTGGTACTGTGGTGGCTGGTACTGTGGTGGTTGGTACCCAAAGTATCCCTGCCTACCACCCCTTCTCGTTTGGTTAGTGTTCCAGTTCTCTCCGCTGGAGTCACTATTGCTGGATGAGCCCCGTCTGGTGGAATTTGAGCTGGTATCAGAGAGATTATTCGAGTCAGGGGGTGTGAAATCCTGCTTGAGGTATGGATATACCTTCTCTTTGTCAAAACGTCGAATATCTTTCTGAAGTTTGACCACCTTTTGCTTCATAAGGTATTCCTTATGTTCAGCAATCTCGTTATTCAGTTCTGTGAGTTTCGATTTAAAGCTGGGGCCTGGTAGTGCACTTTTAAGGGTACTCTCAGCTATTTGAATCCGTGCTAGTAATTCATCGGCTAGTCTCTTTGCCGCGTTGATTACCAGTATTAGTAGTCCCTCATGCATTTCCACGAGATCTGGGACCACTCCGTCTTAAACAGGATGTCCTCCAAGAAAATTCTCGGGAAGTTCTTGACAACTAGACCATTGGGGGATATATTAGCCCTCAAATATTCCGTCATTAGTGCTCCGTGCAGGGTTATCCTAACCCATTCTCTTTTCATGCTTGAAAGGGACTGCCAATCTTCCGACTGGCTTCCTGTGGCGCCACCACTCTCTGCTCCCAGAATAGATGGGGCCCTCAATATCTCTGCTGCTAGTTCTTCTCCGTAACTTAGGCCCTGACCTTCCATATTGAGGTTATCAGTGAATCGTAGAAAGGAATATACCTAGTAATATAGGGAACTACCACTCAAATGTAGTGGTGTTGGATGGAGCTAGCGGGGGATAGAACAGATCTTACCCACCAACAACAAGTCCCACAGGGTTTAGCCGTGCTGGAATCAGTATACAAAGGAGGGACTACAGGGCTATTTCCTCTATCAGTGTCGAGGGAGGTCCAGCATAGGTGCCCTAATTGAAGTATTAGAAGAAGAAGGTTATGCTGTTCCTCAAGAGTGTACGAGCAAGGGAAATTGACACCACCCTGAGTTGGGAGTCCATTTATTGGATTGTAATGCCCTCACACACCCAATCAGGTGTCATGCTTCATCATCTGGGCTGCTCCTCGTCGGGTCGGCGGTGCAATACCCAATGGGCTCCCTGTAGTAGGGGCACTTTGGCGGCGATCTTTTTCCAATAGCCGTATGGTGAAGTGGGGGTGAGGGCCCAGAACTGTGTAGATGTATGTGTGTGATTTAAAATAAGGTTCGGAGTATCCGTGAAGACAATTTTTAATCAGTGGGTCTCCTACCCTAGTTAAAAATATAAACAATGCGGTGCTTGGCTAAGTATTATGTCTTAGGTCTAAGCGTCGCTATTGGTGCAAATGAGGTCAACATGTTTCTCGCTCACTGTAATAGTCTACATGCGATTCATCAGGACCTATATTGTGGAAACTATCTACACTTAAAATTGGCGACGTGGCAACATACTCACATCAACCAGGTAACTACCTAAATCGTGTACCTGTCAGACCTGGTCCTACCTGTGTGGGGAGAGAAGGGTGACATTGGTATTAATGGTACACATTCGAATATATATACAGTATCATTTCCCTTGTGACTCAAATTTAGTTTTCTGTCAGTGAATTGTGAATGCCAAAATTCAGAGAATTAAAAACATTGTAAAAACAACTGTGCTACACGGTGAGTGCCCACAGTGAGCTAGTGTAAACTACAACCTTAGTGGCACAAGTGTACTGCAGCAGGTAAATATCGTTTGGACTCACCCATTGTTGTAAGCTAACCAGGCGGCATCAGTACCCGGTAGGTCAAACTAGAGGAGTTCCTCACAAGCTATACGAGGTCAATTAGGAGAGAGCATGGATGGTGCAAAGGTCAGTCATACTGCTTATAAAAATCTAGTTGCCTTGCACACCTCAATTCCTAGTCTACATACTCATTCTTAACGGGTTCATGACTTATGCAATTATATTTCAGGGGAGCTTGTTGTATTGAGAACATCTTTTTTTGTCCACATACTCACTCTCATCGGGCTCGTGGTTCACAGAATGTATATCTAAATCACCATCAAGGGGGACAGCCAATAGCTCAGGGTGGTGGTATAGGTGAAAACTAGAGGGATTATCTATTTATAACTATTTATAACTACCATCCTCAATGTCTGTATGGCAAGGAAACAGCGCGCGCATTGGCAGTACTCACTTTTGTGCTGTTGTCACGTATCGAGTCGACCTACCCACATCTACCGGGTCCGGGAGGTGAGGTTGTCAGTTGCTGATCTATTTTTATAGTCCGTCGCTGCTTTCTAAAGTGGGACGTCTCTAACCAAAAAGGTGGGAGTCTGTTCCTAGTTGGAAATGGCGGTCATCTTGGAGTGGTGTTTCCCATGGTTTTTTATACTATAGTGTGGCGGCCATTTTAAAGTGGTAAATGTTGGCTGGTTTGTTTACTGCATTTATAGTAATTGTGTGCCCCTGATAGTGTATTGTCGTCTCTGTCCACAGGAACCCATTCTCATGTGGTTAGTCTGTTCATGTTAAATCCTCAGAGAATTCCAAGGAATTTCCTCATTGAGTCCTGTAATATGGGAGGATAATCTGTATACCCACCTCTGTTCTTTGAGAAGTAGGGCATTCTTTGAGATTTTGGGGAAAGCCTCCAAGATGACCCACTGTAATGATTCTGGTGTATGATGCTTTTCCAAATAGTGGATGCACATTTTGGTGTTGCTTTTGTGGCAACGGAAACTGCTACGATGTTCTGAGATGCGTAGTTTTATGGGGCGTGTGGTCATCCCTACGTAGTACAGCCCGCATTGGCATGTGATCAGGTATACGCAATTGTGTGTATTACAGTTAGTGTGCGACCTTATTTCCCACGTGAAACCGTTATTGAAGGTGATGGTTTTCTGTATTTTTGTAAAGGCACAGGCCGTGCATGAGCCACATGGATAATGGCCCATTACAGGCGGTAGTTGCCACAGTGTTCTTTGTTGTCCCCCCGTGGGTGCCTTAGGTCTTGTATGAATCAACATATCTTTGAGATTCCTGGAGCGTCTGAACGCAAAGTGCGGTTGTGCCAGAGTCATCCCGCCAGTGTTAAGTATGTTCCAATGCTTCTTTATAACCTTGGTCAGTTGGTTAGAAGCTGATGTAAACGTGGTAACACAGGTTAGGGTTTCAGTAGGGGTCTTCTCTCTAGGTTCTAACAGGCCCTCGTGGTTGTTATTTCTAGCTCTCTTCCTAGAGAGAGCTATACTGCATGGTGGGTAGTCGCGTGCTGCCAGATTTTTTGCGAGGATTTCAGATTCAGATTTGAATGCCTCTAATGTGCTGCAATTTCTCCTCACCCGTAGAAATTGACCGAAGGGGAGGTTTTCTTTCAGGGCCCGTGGGTGGTGGCTGCTATACAGCAATAGGCTATTGCGGTCAGTGCTTTTCCTGTGCATAGTTGTTGACAAAGTACTTTGCTCAAGTTTGATAGTTAAGTCCAGGAATGCAATTTGGTTGGAAGACACCGTGCTGGTAAATCTGAGATATGGATTCTGGTTGTTGATCCATTCAAAGAATTCAGTGTAGGACTGTGAGTCACCTGTCCAGAAGATGAGGATATCATCTATGAACCTTTTCCACAACCGTATGTTTGACTGGTATGGGTTGGATTCATGGAAAATCAGCTTACCCTCAAAGGCCGCCATGTATAAACAGGCTAAGCTGGGAGCGAAGGTACTTCCCATGGAAGTACCTTGAGTTTGATGATAGAGCTGGCCTTTAAACTCAAAAAAGTTTTCGGTGAGAGCTAGGGTAGCGCATTCCATAATGAAACTGCGAGGTGTAGGAGATTCCCATGTTACTGAACTCAATTCCTCCTCTATCACGTCTAGAGTGGCTCTCTGAGGGATGTTAGTATAGAGCGCTTCCACATCTAGCGTGATGAGGAAGTCGATGTCATTAGTGGGTTGAAACTCGTCTAATAGATGGAGTACGTCCATGGTGTCCTGGATATAGGAAGGAATCAGCTTTACCAGGGGTTGCAGGAAGTGGTCACAGAATTGTGACAGCGGTTCCAGTATGGAATCGATCCCCGAAACAATTGGTCTACCCGGTACCGGGGTGGTCCCCTTATGGATATTAGGTACTACATAGAAATAAGGGGTCCGAGGTTCTTGTTTAATTAGGAAGGAGGCTTCCTTTTTACTAACCCACCCTTGGGTCTCTGCGGAGAAGACTAGAGCCGAGATAGTCTTTGTCAACCTTTCCAGTGGACTGCTGGCAATTGGTGTATAGTATTTTCTATTGCTTGGCTGTCTTAGGCATTCAGTCTCGTAATCCAGGGTAGCCATGATGACAGTGGCACCCCCTTTGTCTGCTTGTTTTATAGTTATTGTGGGGTCGTTAGCCAGCGTCTCAACGGCCATCAGTTCACCCCTAGGGATATTGCAAAAATGTCCCAGGTTGGTGGTTGCCTGTGTATCCTTCAGGACTGCCTGTTCAAAGGTCGCCACCTCATGTGGTATCATGCCGCTGGTGGGGGTGAAAGTGGAGGGATTGTGTAGTCCTAAATCATTTACTTGTAGGTGGGGTTTATTGTCAAAGAAGGCCCTGAGGCGTACTTTGCGGAAGAATTGTTGTAATTCACATAATTGTTGGAATTGGTCCACCTTGGGAGTGGGGACAAAGCCCAGACCCTTTTGTAAGACTCTTTCTTCCAACTCAGTCAATGTCCTAGTGGACAGATTCACTAGTAAATTCTCCTTTTCGTGTAACTCCTGGTTTCCATTGTCCGTTGCTGGGGTTCTTCCCACTGTACCCTCTTTTTTTATGGGTTTCCTCTTTTTCGCCCGCGCCCTCTGCCCCAACCTCTGCCTAAAAAAGGTTGGCTCATGCCTGGGGGTCCGAATTGCCGTGGGCCCTGGGGGTACATGGGGTATTGCCAGTAAGATGGTCCCTGGTACTGTGGTGGCTGGTACTGTGGTGGTTGGTACCCAAAGTATCCCTGCCTACCGCCCCTTCTCGTTTGGTTAGTGTTCCAGTTCTCTCCGCTGGAGTCACTATTGCTGGATGAGCCCCGTCTGGTGGAATTTGAGCTGGTATCAGAGAGATTATTCGAGTCAGGGGGTGTGAAATCCTGCTTGAGGTATGGATATACCTTCTCTTTGTCAAAACGTCGAATATCTTTCTGAAGTTTGACCACCTTTTGCTTCATAAGGTATTCCTTATGTTCAGCAATCTCGTTATTCAGTTCTGTGAGTTTCGATTTAAAGCTGGGGCCTGGTAGTGCACTTTTAAGGGTACTCTCAGCTATTTGAATCCGTGCTAGTAATTCATCGGCTAGTCTCTTTGCTGCGTTGATTACCAGTATTAGTAGTCCCTCATGCATTTCCACGAGATCTGGGACCACTCCGTCTTAAACAGGATGTCCTCCAAGAAAATTCTCGGGAAGTTCTTGACAACTAGACCATTGGGGGATATATTAGCCCTCAAATATTCCATCATTAGTGCTCTGTGCAGGGTTATCCTAACCCATTCTCTTTTCATGCTTGAAAGGGACTGCCAATCTTCCGACTGGCTTCCTGTGGCGCCACCACTCTCTGCTCCCAGAATAGATGGGGCCCTCAATATCTCTGCTGCTAGTTCTTCTCCGTAACTTAGGCCCTGACCTTCCATATTGAGGTTATCAGTGAATCGTAGAAAGGAATATACCTAGTAATATAGGGAACTACCACTCAAATGTAGTGGTGTTGGATGGAGCTAGCGGGGGATAGAACAGATCTTACCCACCAACAACAAGTCCCACAGGGTTTAGCCGTGCTAGAATCAGTATACAAAGGAGGGACTACAGGGCTTTTTCCTCTATCAGTGTCGAGGGAGGTCCAGCATAGGTGCCCTAATTGAAGTATTAGAAGAAGAAGGTTATGCTGTTCCTCAAGAGTGTACGAGCAAGGGAAATTGACACCACCCTGAGTTGGGAGTCCATTTATTGGATTGTAATGCCCTCACACACCCAATCAGGTGTCATGCTTCATCATCTGGGCTGCTCCTCGTCGGGTCGGCGGTGCAATACCCAACGGGCTCCCTGTAGTAGGGGCACTTTGGCGGCGATCTTTTTCCAATAGCCGTATGGTGAAGTGGGGGTGAGGGCCCAGAACTGTGTAGATGTATGTGTGTGATTTAAAATAAGGTTCGGAGTATCCGTGAAGACAATTTTTAATCAGTGGGTCTCCTACCCTAGTTAAAAATATAAACAATGCGGTGCTTGGCTAAGTATTATGTCTTAGGTCTAAGCGTCGCTATTGGTGCAAATGAGGTCAACATGTTTCTCGCTCACTGTAATAGTCTACATGCGATTCATCAGGACCTATATTGTGGAAACTATCTACACTTAAAATTGGCGACGTGGCAACATACTCACATCAACCAGGTAACTACCTAAATCGTGTACCTGTCAGACCTGGTCCTACCTGTGAGGGGAGAGAAGGGTGACATTGGTATTAATGGTACACATTCGAATATATATACAGTATCATTTCCCTTGTGACTCAAATTTAGTTTTCTGTCAGTGAATTGTGAATGCCAAAATTCAGAGAATTAAAAACATTGTAAAAACAACTGTGCTACACGGTGAGTGCCCACAGTGAGCTAGTGTAAACTACAACCTTAGTGGCACAAGTGTACTGCAGCAGGTAAATATCGTTTGGACTCACCCATTGTTGTAAGCTAACCAGGCGGCATCAGTACCCGGTAGGTCAAACTAGAGGAGTTCCTCACAAGCTATACGAGGTCAATTAGGAGAGAGCATGGATGGTGCAAAGGTCAGTCATACTGCTTATAAAAATCTAGTTGCCTTGCACACCTCAATTCCTAGTCTACATACTCATTCTTAACGGGTTCATGACTTATGCAATTATATTTCAGGGGAGCTTGTTGTATTGAGAACATCTTTTTTTGTCCACATACTCACTCTCATCGGGCTCGTGGTTCACAGAATGTATATCTAAATCACCATCAAGGGGGACAGCCAATAGCTCAGGGTGGTGGTATAGGTGAAAACTAGAGGGATTATCTATTTATAACTATTTATAACTACCATCCTCAATGTCTGTATGGCAAGGAAACAGCGCGCGCATTGGCAGTACTCACTTTTGTGCTGTTGTCACGTATCGAGTCGACCTACCCACATCTACCGGGTCCGGGAGGTGAGGTTGTCAGTTGCTGATCTATTTTTATAGTCCGTCGCTGCTTTCTAAAGTGGGACGTCTCTAACCAAAAAGGTGGGAGTCTGTTCCTAGTTGGAAATGGCGGTCATCTTGGAGTGGTGTTTCCCATGGTTTTTTATACTATAGTGTGGCGGCCATTTTAAAGTGGTAAATGTTGGCTGGTTTGTTTACTGCATTTATAGTAATTGTGTGCCCCTGATAGTGTATTGTCGTCTCTGTCCACAGGAACCCATTCTCATGTGGTTAGTCTGTTCATGTTAAATCCTCAGAGAATTCCAAGGAATTTCCTCATTGAGTCCTGTAATATGGGAGGATAATCTGTATACCCACCTCTGTTCTTTGAGAAGTAGGGCATTCTTTGAGATTTTGGGGAAAGCCTCCAAGATGACCCACTGTAATGATTCTGGTGTATGATGCTTTTCCAAATAGTGGATGCACATTTTGGTGTTGCTTTTGTGGCAACGGAAACTGCTACGATGTTCTGAGATGCGTAGTTTTATGGGGCGTGTGGTCATCCCTACGTAGTACAGCCCGCATTGGCATGTGATCAGGTATACGCAATTGTGTGTATTACAGTTAGTGTGCGACCTTATTTCCCACGTGAAACCGTTATTGAAGGTGATGGTTTTCTGTATTTTTGTAAAGGCACAGGCCGTGCATGAGCCACATGGATAATGGCCCATTACAGGCGGTAGTTGCCACAGTGTTCTTTGTTGTCCCCCCGTGGGTGCCTTAGGTCTTGTATGAATCAACATATCTTTGAGATTCCTGGAGCGTCTGAACGCAAAGTGCGGTTGTGCCAGAGTCATCCCGCCAGTGTTAAGTATGTTCCAATGCTTCTTTATAACCTTGGTCAGTTGGTTAGAAGCTGATGTAAACGTGGTAACACAGGTTAGGGTTTCAGTAGGGGTCTTCTCTCTAGGTTCTAACAGGCCCTCGCGGTTGTTATTTCTAGCTCTCTTCCTAGAGAGAGCTATACTGCATGGTGGGTAGTCGCGTGCTGCCAGATTTTTTGCGAGGATTTCAGATTCAGATTTGAATGCCTCTAATGTGCTGCAATTTCTCCTCACCCGTAGAAATTGACCGAAGGGGAGGTTTTCTTTCAGGGCCCGTGGGTGGTGGCTGCTATACAGCAATAGGCTATTGCGGTCAGTGCTTTTCCTGTGCATAGTTGTTGACAAAGTACTTTGCTCAAGTTTGATAGTTAAGTCCAGGAATGCAATTTGGTTGGAAGACACCGTGCTGGTAAATCTGAGATATGGATTCTGGTTGTTGATCCATTCAAAGAATTCAGTGTAGGACTGTGAGTCACCTGTCCAGAAGATGAGGATATCATCTATGAACCTTTTCCACAACCGTATGTTTGACTGGTATGGGTTGGATTCATGGAAAATCAGCTTACCCTCAAAGGCCGCCATGTATAAACAGGCTAAGCTGGGAGCGAAGGTACTTCCCATGGAAGTACCTTGAGTTTGATGATAGAGCTGGCCTTTAAACTCAAAAAAGTTTTCGGTGAGAGCTAGGGTAGCGCATTCCATAATGAAACTGCGAGGTGTAGGAGATTCCCATGTTACTGAACTCAATTCCTCCTCTATCACGTCTAGAGTGGCTCTCTGAGGGATGTTAGTATAGAGCGCTTCCACATCTAGCGTGATGAGGAAGTCGATGTCATTAGTGGGTTGAAACTCGTCTAATAGATGGAGTACGTCCATGGTGTCCTGGATATAGGAAGGAATCAGCTTTACCAGGGGTTGCAGGAAGTGGTCACAGAATTGTGACAGCGGTTCCAGTATGGAATCGATCCCCGAAACAATTGGTCTACCCGGTACCGGGGTGGTCCCCTTATGGATATTAGGTACTACATAGAAATAAGGGGTCCGAGGTTCTTGTTTAATTAGGAAGGAGGCTTCCTTTTTACTAACCCACCCTTGGGTCTCTGCGGAGAAGACTAGAGCCGAGATAGTCTTTGTCAACCTTTCCAGTGGACTGCTGGCAATTGGTGTATAGTATTTTCTATTGCTTGGCTGTCTTAGGCATTCAGTCTCGTAATCCAGGGTAGCCATGATGACAGTGGCACCCCCTTTGTCTGCTTGTTTTATAGTTATTGTGGGGTCGTTAGCCAGCGTCTCAACGGCCATCAGTTCACCCCTAGGGATATTGCAAAAATGTCCCAGGTTGGTGGTTGCCTGTGTATCCTTCAGGACTGCCTGTTCAAAGGTCGCCACCTCATGTGGTATCATGCCGCTGGTGGGGGTGAAAGTGGAGGGATTGTGTAGTCCTAAATCATTTACTTGTAGGTGGGGTTTATTGTCAAAGAAGGCCCTGAGGCGTACTTTGCGGAAGAATTGTTGTAATTCACATAATTGTTGGAATTGGTCCACCTTGGGAGTGGGGACAAAGCCCAGACCCTTTTGTAAGACTCTTTCTTCCAACTCAGTCAATGTCCTAGTGGACAGATTCACTAGTAAATTCTCCTTTTCGTGTAACTCCTGGTTTCCATTGTCCGTTGCTGGGGTTCTTCCCACTGTACCCTCTTTTTTTGTGGGTTTCCTCTTTTTCGCCCGCGCCCTCTGCCCCAACCTCTGCCTAAAAAGGTTGGCTCATGCCTGGGGGTCCGAATTGCCGTGGGCCCTGGGGGTACATGGGGTATTGCCAGTAAGATGGTCCCTGGTACTGTGGTGGCTGGTACTGTGGTGGTTGGTACCCAAAGTATCCCTGCCTACCGCCCCTTCTCGTTTGGTTAGTGTTCCAGTTCTCTCCGCTGGAGTCACTATTGCTGGATGAGCCCCGTCTGGTGGAATTTGAGCTGGTATCAGAGAGATTATTCGAGTCAGGGGGTGTGAAATCCTGCTTGAGGTATGGATATACCTTCTCTTTGTCAAAACGTCGAATATCTTTCTGAAGTTTGACCACCTTTTGCTTCATAAGGTATTCCTTATGTTCAGCAATCTCGTTATTCAGTTCTGTGAGTTTCGATTTAAAGCTGGGGCCTGGTAGTGCACTTTTAAGGGTACTCTCAGCTATTTGAATCCGTGCTAGTAATTCATCGGCTAGTCTCTTTGCCGCGTTGATTACCAGTATTAGTAGTCCCTCATGCATTTCCACGAGATCTGGGACCACTCCGTCTTAAACAGGATGTCCTCCAAGAAAATTCTCGGGAAGTTCTTGACAACTAGACCATTGGGGGATATATTAGCCCTCAAATATTCCGTCATTAGTGCTCCGTGCAGGGTTATCCTAACCCATTCTCTTTTCATGCTTGAAAGGGACTGCCAATCTTCCGACTGGCTTCCTGTGGCGCCACCACTCTCTGCTCCCAGAATAGATGGGGCCCTCAATATCTCTGCTGCTAGTTCTTCTCCGTAACTTAGGCCCTGACCTTCCATATTGAGGTTATCAGTGAATCGTAGAAAGGAATATACCTAGTAATATAGGGAACTACCACTCAAATGTAGTGGTGTTGGATGGAGCTAGCGGGGGATAGAACAGATCTTACCCACCAACAACAAGTCCCACAGGGTTTAGCCGTGCTAGAATCAGTATACAAAGGAGGGACTACAGGGCTATTTCCTCTATCAGTGTCGAGGGAGGTCCAGCATAGGTGCCCTAATTGAAGTATTAGAAGAAGAAGGTTATGCTGTTCCTCAAGAGTGTACGAGCAAGGGAAATTGACACCACCCTGAGTTGGGAGTCCATTTATTGGATTGTAATGCCCTCACACACCCAATCAGGTGTCATGCTTCATCATCTGGGCTGCTCCTCGTCGGGTCGGCGGTGCAATACCCAATGGGCTCCCTGTAGTAGGGGCACTTTGGCGGCGATCTTTTTCCAATAGCCGTATGGTGAAGTGGGGGTGAGGGCCCAGAACTGTGTAGATGTATGTGTGTGATTTAAAATAAGGTTCGGAGTATCCGTGAAGACAATTTTTAATCAGTGGGTCTCCTACCCTAGTTAAAAATATAAACAATGCGGTGCTTGGCTAAGTATTATGTCTTAGGTCTAAGCGTCGCTATTGGTGCAAATGAGGTCAACATGTTTCTCGCTCACTGTAATAGTCTACATGCGATTCATCAGGACCTATATTGTGGAAACTATCTACACTTAAAATTGGCGACGTGGCAACATACTCACATCAACCAGGTAACTACCTAAATCGTGTACCTGTCAGACCTGGTCCTACCTGTGTGGGGAGAGAAGGGTGACATTGGTATTAATGGTACACATTCGAATATATATACAGTATCATTTCCCTTGTGACTCAAATTTAGTTTTCTGTCAGTGAATTGTGAATGCCAAAATTCAGAGAATTAAAAACATTGTAAAAACAACTGTGCTACACGGTGAGTGCCCACAGTGAGCTAGTGTAAACTACAACCTTAGTGGCACAAGTGTACTGCAGCAGGTAAATATCGTTTGGACTCACCCATTGTTGTAAGCTAACCAGGCGGCATCAGTACCCGGTAGGTCAAACTAGAGGAGTTCCTCACAAGCTATACGAGGTCAATTAGGAGAGAGCATGGATGGTGCAAAGGTCAGTCATACTGCTTATAAAAATCTAGTTGCCTTGCACACCTCAATTCCTAGTCTACATACTCATTCTTAACGGGTTCATGACTTATGCAATTATATTTCAGGGGAGCTTGTTGTATTGAGAACATCTTTTTTTGTCCACATACTCACTCTCATCGGGCTCGTGGTTCACAGAATGTATATCTAAATCACCATCAAGGGGGACAGCCAATAGCTCAGGGTGGTGGTATAGGTGAAAACTAGAGGGATTATCTATTTATAACTATTTATAACTACCATCCTCAATGTCTGTATGGCAAGGAAACAGCGCGCGCATTGGCAGTACTCACTTTTGTGCTGTTGTCACGTATCGAGTCGACCTACCCACATCTACCGGGTCCGGGAGGTGAGGTTGTCAGTTGCTGATCTATTTTTATAGTCCGTCGCTGCTTTCTAAAGTGGGACGTCTCTAACCAAAAAGGTGGGAGTCTGTTCCTAGTTGGAAATGGCGGTCATCTTGGAGTGGTGTTTCCCATGGTTTTTTATACTATAGTGTGGCGGCCATTTTAAAGTGGTAAATGTTGGCTGGTTTGTTTACTGCATTTATAGTAATTGTGTGCCCCTGATAGTGTATTGTCGTCTCTGTCCACAGGAACCCATTCTCATGTGGTTAGTCTGTTCATGTTAAATCCTCAGAGAATTCCAAGGAATTTCCTCATTGAGTCCTGTAATATGGGAGGATAATCTGTATACCCACCTCTGTTCTTTGAGAAGTAGGGCATTCTTTGAGATTTTGGGGAAAGCCTCCAAGATGACCCACTGTAATGATTCTGGTGTATGATGCTTTTCCAAATAGTGGATGCACATTTTGGTGTTGCTTTTGTGGCAACGGAAACTGCTACGATGTTCTGAGATGCGTAGTTTTATGGGGCGTGTGGTCATCCCTACGTAGTACAGCCCGCATTGGCATGTGATCAGGTATACGCAATTGTGTGTATTACAGTTAGTGTGCGACCTTATTTCCCACGTGAAACCGTTATTGAAGGTGATGGTTTTCTGTATTTTTGTAAAGGCACAGGCCGTGCATGAGCCACATGGATAATGGCCCATTACAGGCGGTAGTTGCCACAGTGTTCTTTGTTGTCCCCCCGTGGGTGCCTTAGGTCTTGTATGAATCAACATATCTTTGAGATTCCTGGAGCGTCTGAACGCAAAGTGCGGTTGTGCCAGAGTCATCCCGCCAGTGTTAAGTATGTTCCAATGCTTCTTTATAACCTTGGTCAGTTGGTTAGAAGCTGATGTAAACGTGGTAACACAGGTTAGGGTTTCAGTAGGGGTCTTCTCTCTAGGTTCTAACAGGCCCTCGTGGTTGTTATTTCTAGCTCTCTTCCTAGAGAGAGCTATACTGCATGGTGGGTAGTCGCGTGCTGCCAGATTTTTTGCGAGGATTTCAGATTCAGATTTGAATGCCTCTAATGTGCTGCAATTTCTCCTCACCCGTAGAAATTGACCGAAGGGGAGGTTTTCTTTCAGGGCCCGTGGGTGGTGGCTGCTATACAGCAATAGGCTATTGCGGTCAGTGCTTTTCCTGTGCATAGTTGTTGACAAAGTACTTTGCTCAAGTTTGATAGTTAAGTCCAGGAATGCAATTTGGTTGGAAGACACCGTGCTGGTAAATCTGAGATATGGATTCTGGTTGTTGATCCATTCAAAGAATTCAGTGTAGGACTGTGAGTCACCTGTCCAGAAGATGAGGATATCATCTATGAACCTTTTCCACAACCGTATGTTTGACTGGTATGGGTTGGATTCATGGAAAATCAGCTTACCCTCAAAGGCCGCCATGTATAAACAGGCTAAGCTGGGAGCGAAGGTACTTCCCATGGAAGTACCTTGAGTTTGATGATAGAGCTGGCCTTTAAACTCAAAAAAGTTTTCGGTGAGAGCTAGGGTAGCGCATTCCATAATGAAACTGCGAGGTGTAGGAGATTCCCATGTTACTGAACTCAATTCCTCCTCTATCACGTCTAGAGTGGCTCTCTGAGGGATGTTAGTATAGAGCGCTTCCACATCTAGCGTGATGAGGAAGTCGATGTCATTAGTGGGTTGAAACTCGTCTAATAGATGGAGTACGTCCATGGTGTCCTGGATATAGGAAGGAATCAGCTTTACCAGGGGTTGCAGGAAGTGGTCACAGAATTGTGACAGCGGTTCCAGTATGGAATCGATCCCCGAAACAATTGGTCTACCCGGTACCGGGGTGGTCCCCTTATGGATATTAGGTACTACATAGAAATAAGGGGTCCGAGGTTCTTGTTTAATTAGGAAGGAGGATTCCTTTTTACTAACCCACCCTTGGGTCTCTGCGGAGAAGACTAGAGCCGAGATAGTCTTTGTCAACCTTTCCAGTGGACTGCTGGCAATTGGTGTATAGTATTTTCTATTGCTTGGCTGTCTTAGGCATTCAGTCTCGTAATCCAGGGTAGCCATGATGACAGTGGCACCCCCTTTGTCTGCTTGTTTTATAGTTATTGTGGGGTCGATAGCCAGCGTCTCAACGGCCATCAGTTCACCCCTAGGGATATTGCAAAAATGTCCCAGGTTGGTGGTTGCCTGTGTATCCTTCAGGACTGCCTGTTCAAAGGTCGCCACCTCATGTGGTATCATGCCGCTGGTGGGGGTGAAAGTGGAGGGATTGTGTAGTCCTAAATCATTTACTTGTAGGTGGGGTTTATTGTCAAAGAAGGCCGGAGGCGTACTTTGCGGAAGAATTGTTGTAATTCACATAATTGTTGGAATTGGTCCACCTTGGGAGTGGGGACAAAGCCCAGACCCTTTTGTAAGACTCTTTCTTCCAACTCAGTCAATGTCCTAGTGGACAGATTCACTAGTAAATTCTCCTTTTCGTGTAACTCCTGGTTTCCATTGTCCGTTGCTGGGGTTCTTCCCACTGTACCCTCTTTTTTTGTGGGTTTCCTCTTTTTCGCCCGCGCCCACTGCCCCAACCTCTGCCTAAAAAAGGTTGGCTCATGCCTGGGGGTCCGAATTGCCGTGGGCCCTGGGGGTGCATGGGGTATTGCCAGTAAGATGGTCCCTGGTACTGTGGTGGCTGGTACTGTGGTGGTTGGTACCCAAAGTATCCCTGCCTACCGCCCCTTCTCGTTTGGTTAGTGTTCCAGTTCTCTCCGCTGGAGTCACTATTGCTGGATGAGCCCCGTCTGGTGGAATTTGAGCTGGTATCAGAGAGATTATTCGAGTCAGGGGGTGTGAAATCCTGCTTGAGGTATGGATATACCTTCTCTTTGTCAAAACGTCGAATATCTTTCTGAAGTTTGACCACCTTTTGCTTCATAAGGTATTCCTTATGTTCAGCAATCTCGTTATTCAGTTCTGTGAGTTTCGATTTAAAGCTGGGGCCTGGTAGTGCACTTTTAAGGGTACTCTCAGCTATTTGAATCCGTGCTAGTAATTCATCGGCTAGTCTCTTTGCTGCGTTGATTACCAGTATTCGTAGTCCCTCATGCATTTCCACGAGATCTGGGACCACTCCGTCTTAAACAGGATGTCCTCCAAGAAAATTCTCGGGAAGTTCTTGACAACTAGACCATTGGGGGATATATTAGCCCTCAAATATTCCATCATTAGTGCTCCGTGCAGGGTTATCCTAACCCATTCTCTTTTCATGCTTGAAAGGGACTGCCAATCTTCCGACTGGCTTCCTGTGGCGCCACCACTCTCTGCTCCCAGAATAGATGGGGCCCTCAATATCTCTGCTGCTAGTTCTTCTCCGTAACTTAGGCCCTGACCTTCCATATTGAGGTTATCAGTGAATCGTAGAAAGGAATATACCTAGTAATATAGGGAACTACCACTCAAATGTAGTGGTGTTGGATGGAGCTAGCGGGGGATAGAACAGATCTTACCCACCAACAACAAGTCCCACAGGGTTTAGCCGTGCTAGAATCAGTATACAAAGGAGGGACTACAGGGCTTTTTCCTCTATCAGTGTCGAGGGAGGTCCAGCATAGGTGCCCTAATTGAAGTATTAGAAGAAGAAGGTTATGCTGTTCCTCAAGAGTGTACGAGCAAGGGAAATTGACACCACCCTGAGTTGGGAGTCCATTTATTGGATTGTAATGCCCTCACACACCCAATCAGGTGTCATGCTTCATCATCTGGGCTGCTCCTCGTCGGGTCGGCGGTGCAATACCCAACAGGCTCCCTGTAGTAGGGGCACTTTGGCGGCGATCTTTTTCCAATAGCCGTATGGTGAAGTGGGGGTGAGGGCCCAGAACTGTGTAGATGTATGTGTGTGATTTAAAATAAGGTTCGGAGTATCCGTGAAGACAATTTTTAATCAGTGGGTCTCCTACCCTAGTTAAAAATATAAACAATGCGGTGCTTGGCTAAGTATTATGTCTTAGGTCTAAGCGTCGCTATTGGTGCAAATGAGGTCAACATGTTTCTCGCTCACTGTAATAGTCTACATGCGATTCATCAGGACCTATATTGTGGAAACTATCTACACTTAAAATTGGCGACGTGGCAACATACTCACATCAACCAGGTAACTACCTAAATCGTGTACCTGTCAGACCTGGTCCTACCTGTGAGGGGAGAGAAGGGTGACATTGGTATTAATGGTACACATTCGAATATATATACAGTATCATTTCCCTTGTGACTCAAATTTAGTTTTCTGTCAGTGAATTGTGAATGCCAAAATTCAGAGAATTAAAAACATTGTAAAAACAACTGTGCTACACGGTGAGTGCCCACAGTGAGCTAGTGTAAACTACAACCTTAGTGGCACAAGTGTACTGCAGCAGGTAAATATCGTTTGGACTCACCCATTGTTGTAAGCTAACCAGGCGGCATCAGTACCCGGTAGGTCAAACTAGAGGAGTTCCTCACAAGCTATACGAGGTCAATTAGGAGAGAGCATGGATGGTGCAAAGGTCAGTCATACTGCTTATAAAAATCTAGTTGCCTTGCACACCTCAATTCCTAGTCTACATACTCATTCTTAACGGGTTCATGACTTATGCAATTATATTTCAGGGGAGCTTGTTGTATTGAGAACATCTTTTTTTGTCCACATACTCACTCTCATCGGGCTCGTGGTTCACAGAATGTATATCTAAATCACCATCAAGGGGGACAGCCAATAGCTCAGGGTGGTGGTATAGGTGAAAACTAGAGGGATTATCTATTTATAACTATTTATAACTACCATCCTCAATGTCTGTATGGCAAGGAAACAGCGCGCGCATTGGCAGTACTCACTTTTGTGCTGTTGTCACGTATCGAGTCGACCTACCCACATCTACCGGGTCCGGGAGGTGAGGTTGTCAGTTGCTGATCTATTTTTATAGTCCGTCGCTGCTTTCTAAAGTGGGACGTCTCTAACCAAAAAGGTGGGAGTCTGTTCCTAGTTGGAAATGGCGGTCATCTTGGAGTGGTGTTTCCCATGGTTTTTTATACTATAGTGTGGCGGCCATTTTAAAGTGGTAAATGTTGGCTGGTTTGTTTACTGCATTTATAGTAATTGTGTGCCCCTGATAGTGTATTGTCGTCTCTGTCCACAGGAACCCATTCTCATGTGGTTAGTCTGTTCATGTTCAATCCTCAGAGAATTCCAAGGAATTTCCTCATTGAGTCCTGTAATATGGGAGGATAATCTGTATACCCACCTCTGTTCTTTGAGAAGTAGGGCATTCTTTGAGATTTTGGGGAAAGCCTCCAAGATGACCCACTGTAATGATTCTGGTGTATGATGCTTTTCCAAATAGTGGATGCACATTTTGGTGTTGCTTTTGTGGCAACGGAAACTGCTACGATGTTCTGAGATGCGTAGTTTTATGGGGCGTGTGGTCATCCCTACGTAGTACAGCCCGCATTGGCATGTGATCAGGTATACGCAATTGTGTGTATTACAGTTAGTGTGCGACCTTATTTCCCACGTGAAACCGTTATTGAAGGTGATGGTTTTCTGTATTTTTGTAAAGGCACAGGCCGTGCATGAGCCACATGGATAATGGCCCATTACAGGCGGTAGTTGCCACAGTGTTCTTTGTTGTCCCCCGTGGGTGCCTTAGGTCTTGTATGAATCAACATATCTTTGAGATTCCTGGAGCGTCTGAACGCAAAGTGCGGTTGTGCCAGAGTCATCCCGCCAGTGTTAAGTATGTTCCAATGCTTCTTTATAACCTTGGTCAGTTGGTTAGAAGCTGATGTAAACGTGGTAACACAGGTTAGGGTTTCAGTAGGGGTCTTCTCTCTAGGTTCTAACAGGCCCTCGCGGTTGTTATTTCTAGCTCTCTTCCTAGAGAGAGCTATACTGCATGGTGGGTAGTCGCGTGCTGCCAGATTTTTTGCGAGGATTTCAGATTCAGATTTGAATGCCTCTAATGTGCTGCAATTTCTCCTCACCCGTAGAAATTGACCGAAGGGGAGGTTTTCTTTCAGGGCCCGTGGGTGGTGGCTGCTATACAGCAATAGGCTATTGCGGTCAGTGCTTTTCCTGTGCATAGTTGTTGACAAAGTACTTTGCTCAAGTTTGATAGTTAAGTCCAGGAATGCAATTTGGTTGGAAGACACCGTGCTGGTAAATCTGAGATATGGATTCTGGTTGTTGATCCATTCAAAGAATTCAGTGTAGGACTGTGAGTCACCTGTCCAGAAGATGAGGATATCATCTATGAACCTTTTCCACAACCGTATGTTTGACTGGTATGGGTTGGATTCATGGAAAATCAGCTTACCCTCAAAGGCCGCCATGTATAAACAGGCTAAGCTGGGAGCGAAGGTACTTCCCATGGAAGTACCTTGAGTTTGATGATAGAGCTGGCCTTTAAACTCAAAAAAGTTTTCGGTGAGAGCTAGGGTAGCGCATTCCATAATGAAACTGCGAGGTGTAGGAGATTCCCATGTTACTGAACTCAATTCCTCCTCTATCACGTCTAGAGTGGCTCTCTGAGGGATGTTAGTATAGAGCGCTTCCACATCTAGCGTGATGAGGAAGTCGATGTCATTAGTGGGTTGAAACTCGTCTAATAGATGGAGTACGTCCATGGTGTCCTGGATATAGGAAGGAATCAGCTTTACCAGGGGTTGCAGGAAGTGGTCACAGAATTGTGACAGCGGTTCCAGTATGGAATCGATCCCCGAAACAATTGGTCTACCCGGTACCGGGGTGGTCCCCTTATGGATATTAGGTACTACATAGAAATAAGGGGTCCGAGGTTCTTGTTTAATTAGGAAGGAGGCTTCCTTTTTACTAACCCACCCTTGGGTCTCTGCGGAGAAGACTAGAGCCGAGATAGTCTTTGTCAACCTTTCCAGTGGACTGCTGGCAATTGGTGTATAGTATTTTCTATTGCTTGGCTGTCTTAGGCATTCAGTCTCGTAATCCAGGGTAGCCATGATGACAGTGGCACCCCCTTTGTCTGCTTGTTTTATAGTTATTGTGGGGTCGTTAGCCAGCGTCTCAACGGCCATCAGTTCACCCCTAGGGATATTGCAAAAATGTCCCAGGTTGGTGGTTGCCTGTGTATCCTTCAGCACTGCCTGTTCAAAGGTCGCCACCTCATGTGGTATCATGCCGCTGGTGGGGGTGAAAGTGGAGGGATTGTGTAGTCCTAAATCATTTACTTGTAGGTGGGGTTTATTGTCAAAGAAGGCCCTGAGGCGTACTTTGCGGAAGAATTGTTGTAATTCACATAATTGTTGGAATTGGTCCACCTTGGGAGTGGGGACAAAGCCCAGACCCTTTTGTAAGATTCTTTCTTCCAACTCAGTCAATGTCCTAGTGGACAGATTCACTAGTAAATTCTCCTTTTTGTGTAACTCCTGTTTCCATTGTCCGTTGCTGGGGTTCTTCCCACTGTATCCTCTTTTTTTGTGGGTTTCCTCTTTTTCGCCCGCGCCCTCTGCCCCAACCTCTGCCTAAAAAAGGTTGGCTCATGCCTGGGGGTCCGAATTGCCGTGGGCCCTGGGGGTACATGGGGTATTGCCAGTAAGATGGTCCCTGGTACTGTGGTGGCTGGTACTGTGGTGGTTGGTACCCAAATTATCCCTGCCTACCGCCCCTTCTCGTTTGGTTAGTGTTCCAGTTCTCTCCGCTGGAGTCACTATTGCTGGATGAGCCCCGTCTGGTGGAATTTGAGCTGGTATCAGAGAGATTATTCGAGTCAGGGGGTGTGAAATCCTGCTTGAGGTATGGATATACCTTCTCTTTGTCAAAACGTCGAATATCTTTCTGAAGTTTGACCACCTTTTGCTTCATAAGGTATTCCTTATGTTCAGCAATCTCGTTATTCAGTTCTGTGAGTTTCGATTTAAAGCTGGGGCCTGGTAGTGCACTTTTAAGGGTACTCTCAGCTATTTGAATCCGTGCTAGTAATTCATCGGCTAGTCTCTTTGCCGCGTTGATTACCAGTATTAGTAGTCCCTCATGCATTTCCACGAGATCTGGGACCACTCCGTCTTAAACAGGATGTCCTCCAAGAAAATTCTCGGGAAGTTCTTGACAACTAGACCATTGGGGGATATATTAGCCCTCAAATATTCCGTCATTAGTGCTCCGTGCAGGGTTATCCTAACCCATTCTCTTTTCATGCTTGAAAGGGACTGCCAATCTTCCGACTGGCTTCCTGTGGCGCCACCACTCTCTGCTCCCAGAATAGATGGGGCCCTCAATATCTCTGCTGCTAGTTCTTCTCCGTAACTTAGGCCCTGACCTTCCATATTGAGGTTATCAGTGAATCATAGAAAGGAATATACCTAGTAATATAGGGAACTACCACTCAAATGTAGTGGTGTTGGATGGAGCTAGCGGGGGATAGAACAGATCTTACCCACCAACAACAAGTCCCACAGGGTTTAGCCGTGCTAGAATCAGTATACAAAGGAGGGACTACAGGGCTTTTTCCTCTATCAGTGTCGAGGGAGGTCCAGCATAGGTGCCCTAATTGAAGTATTAGAAGAAGAAGGTTATGCTGTTCCTCTAGAGTGTACGAGCAAGGGAAATTGACACCACCCTGAGTTGGGAGTCCATTTATTGGATTGTAATTCCCTCACACACCCAATCAGGTGTCATGCTTCATCATCTGGGCTGCTCCTCGTCGGGTCGGCGGTGCAATACCCAATGGGCTCCCTGTAGTAGGGGCACTTTGGCGGCGATCTTTTTCCAATAGCCGTATGGTGAAGTGGGGGTGAGGGCCCAGAACTGTGTAGATGTATGTGTGTGATTTAAAATAAGGTTCGGAGTATCCGTGAAGACAATTTTTAATCAGTGGGTCTCCTACCCTAGTTAAAAATATAAACAATGCGGTGCTTGGCTAAGTATTATGTCTTAGGTCTAAGCGTCGCTATTGGTGCAAATGAGGTCAACATGTTTCTCGCTCACTGTAATAGTCTACATGCGATTCATCAGGACCTATATTGTGGAAACTATCTACACTTAAAATTGGCGACGTGGCAACATACTCACATCAACCAGGTAACTACCTAAATCGTGTACCTGTCAGACCTGGTCCTACCTGTGTGGGGAGAGAAGGGTGACATTGGTATTAATGGTACACATTTGAATATATATACAGTATCATTTCCCTTGTGACTCAAATTTAGTTTTCTGTCAGTGAATTGTGAAAGCCAAAATTCAGAGAATTAAAAACATTGTAAAAACAACTGTGCTACACGGTGAGTGCCCACAGTGAGCTAGTGTGAACTACAACCTTAGTGGCACAAGTGTACTGCAGCAGGTAAATATCGTTTGGACTCACCCATTGTTGTAAGCTAACCAGGCGGCATCAGTACCCGGTAGGTCAAACTAGAGGAGTTCCTCACGAGCTACACAAGGTCAACTAGGAGAGAGTATGGATGGTGCAAAGGTCAGTCATTCTGCTTATAAAAATCTAGTTGCCTTGCACACCTCAATTCCTAGTCTACATACTCATTCTTAACGGGTTCATGACTTATGCAATTATATTTCAGGGGAGCTTGTTGTATTGAGAACATCTTTTTTGTCCACATACTCACTCTCATCGGGCTCGTGGCTCACAGAATGTATATCTAAATCACCATCAAGGGGGACAGCCAATAGCTCAGGGTGGTGGTATAGGTGAAAACTAGAGGGATTATCTATTTATAACTATTTATAACTACCATCCTCAATGTCTGTATGGCAAGGAAACAGCGCGCGCATTGGCAGTACTCACTTTTGTGCTGTTGTCACGTATCGAGTCGACCTACCCACATCTACCGGGTCTGGGAGGTGAGGTTGTCAGTTGCTGATCTATTTTTATAGTCCGTCGCTGCTTTCTAAAGTGGGACGTCTCTAACCAAAAAGGCGGGAGTCTGTTCCTAGTTGGAAATGGCGGACATCTTGGAGTGGTGTTTCCCATGGTTTTTTATACTATAGTGTGGCGGCCATTTTAAAGTGGTAAATGTTGGCTGGTTTGTTTACTGTATTTATAGTAATTGTGTGCCCCTGATAGTGTATTGTCGTCTCTGTCCACAGGAACCCATTCTCATGTGGTTAGTCTGTTCATGTTAAATCCTCAGAGAATTCCAAGGAATTTCCTCATTGAGTCCTGTAATATGGGAGGATAATCTGTATACCCACCTCTGTTCTTTGACAAGTAGGGCATTCTTTGAGATTTTGGGGAAAGCCTCCAAGAAGACCCACTGTAATGATTCTGGTGTATGATGCTTTTCCAAATAGTGGATGCACATTTTGGTGTTGCTTTTGTGGCAACGGAAACTGCTACAATGTTCTGAGATGCGTAGTTTTATGGGGTGTGTGTTCATCCCTACGTAGTACAGCCCGCATTGGCATGTGATCAGGTATACGCAATTGTGTGTATTACAGTTAGTGTGCGACCTTATTTCCCACGTGAAACCGTTATTGAAGGTGATGGTTTTCTGTATTTTTGTAAAGGCACAGGCCGTGCATGAGCCGCATGGATAATGGCCCATTACAGGCGGTAGTTGCCACAGTGTTCTTTGTTGTCCCCCCGTGGGTGCCTTAGGTCTTGTATGAATCAACATATCTTTGAGATTCCTGGAGCGTCTGAACGCAAAGCGCGGTTGTGCCAGAGTCATCCCGCCAGTGTTAAGTATGTTCCAATGCTTCTTTATAACCTTGGTCAGTTGGTTAGAAGCTGATGTAAACGTGGTAACACAGGTTAGGGTTTCAGTAGGGGTCTTCTCTCTAGGTTCTAACAGGCCCTCGCGGTTGTTATTTTTAGCTCTCTTCCTAGAGAGAGCTATACTGTGTGGTGGGTGGTCGCGTGCTGCCAGATTTTTTGCGAGGATTTCAGATTCAGATTTGAATGCCTCTAATGTGCTGCAATTTCTCCTCACCCGTAGAAATTGACCGAAGGGGAGGTTTTCTTTCAGGGCCCGTGGGTGGTGGCTGCTATACAGCAATAGGCTATTGCGGTCAGTGCTTTTCCTGTGCATAGTTGTTGACAAAGTACTTTGCTCAAGTTTGATAGTTAAGTCCAGGGATGCAATTTGGTTGGAAGACACCGTGCTGGTAAATCTGAGATATGGATTCTGGTTGTTGATCCATTCAAAGAATTCAGTGTAGGACTGTGAGTCACCTGTCCAGAAGATGAGGATATCATCTATGAACCTTTTCCACAACCGTATGTTTGACTGGTATGGGTTGGATTCATGGAAAATCAGCTTACCCTCAAAGGCCGCCTTGTATAAACAGGCTTAGCTGGGAGCGAAGGTACTTCCCATGGAAGTACCTTGAGTTTGATGATAGAGCTGGCCTTTAAACTCGAAAAAGTTTTCGGTGAGAGCTAGGGTAGTGCATTCCATAATGAAACTGCGAGGTGTAGGAGATTCCCATGTTACTGAACTCAATTCCTCCTCTATCACGTCTAGAGTGGCTCTCTGAGGGATGTTAGTATAGAGCGCTTCCACATCTAGCGTGATGAGGAAGTCGATGTCATTAGTGGGTTGAAAGTAACTCGTCTAATAGACGGAGTACGTCCGTGGTGTCCTGGATATAGGAAGGAATCAGCTTTACCAGGGGGTTGTAGGAAGTGGTCACAGAATTGTGACAGCGGTTCCAGTATGGAATCGATCCCCGAAACAATTGGTCTACCAGAGCAGTCCCTTCTTTGGCCATAGAGAACTCGGAACTGGAACAGCAAGTGGGTAGTGAGTTTTATGCCCCAATATCAGACAGATGATGTGTTTCCACTGTCTGCAACTGTACAGCCAGTTTGAGATGATTCTCTTTTCAAGTGTCCTTTGCAGGCTGCTTTTCAGATAGAGCCTTCGTGTAGAGCAGTGGTTCCCAAACTTTTTCGACCCACTGCTCCCTTGACATATTGACCATTGGCCGCAGCTCCCCATTATGTTTCTTTTTTTGGGGGGTGGGAGGATGTAAGCCTGGCCTCAGATGTACTTCCTTTTTTCTCCCTGAAAATAATTGGGATGAAGCCGATGAAGGTATTCTAATCATAGATGTAACAAAATAAAAATATAACAGTTGTTTAATAAAAAGCTTTATTTAATTAAGTCAGAAGCAATACACTTCAGCACTGGGATCTTCATATGGAATACCTTAAAACAATTTTTTGTTTTAAAATATGCCTCTGCATAGTATTTTAAAGCAGAGGGGGTGTGGCCAAGTGAGTGCTTCAGCCCTGAGAGACGACGAGGTGCGAGGGGAAATCCCTGTCTACATAATCATATGGGGCATGGCCCAATCCTGCACAAAGCAGCAAAATGTTTAGGAAGATCATCTGGATGATTCCCCAATCTGCCCAAAGTACTGTGATTCAAACCTTAATACTATATAGATTGGATTACAGTAATGTCCTATATTTAGGAACAGACCAGGCATCTGTTAGGCATCTGCAGATGGTCAAGAATTCAGCAGCCAGACTGCTGTTCTGGCTTCCCAAACACACCTCAGTCTCTCATCTTTTTCTTGAGATGCAGTGGCTCACAGTCTCTAAACAGATCCAATTCAAGGCTCTCTGCTACATGTTTAAGGCCAAAGCTAGAACAGGTCCACGCTACATCCAAGACCTAGTGACATCTTACATCGCTTCTTGTTCCTTCAGATCTTCCAACTTGGCCTTCTGCGTTGTACCTTGTTTCCACTTGGCCCAGATGGGAGGGCATTCTTTTGCAATGTTGGGCCTGAGACTGTGGAACTCCCTTCCCGAATCCCTCAAGGACTGTACCTCTCTTCTTGCATTCCGCAAAGGCTTGAAGACATGGCTATTTTAAGTTGACAGTTTGGCATTGTCATGCTTAACGCCAGAAAACCCTTTTTGGGTAGCTGTGGGCTTTGCAAGACTATTAAATAAATAAATAAATAAAGCAGTGGGGAAGTGGGCTGGGACACAATGAGGTGGAAAAGAAATAGAAAATGAAATGTAAAGTTACGGCTACCATCAACGTTGCAGAGACTTAATAAATTGCAAAAGATTTACACTTAATGAGGGCTCAGAACCTCACCTGGAGCTGCTCTCACCAGAGTAAGCGCCACCCAAAATAACAAGGCACCAGAAGGCAAGACTGCAACTCCCTGGAGCACATCACACCCTGCAAAATGGCAACATGGTGTGGGGGGGGGTGGTGACGAGCTGCTCACAGTAAGCTGTCGTTCAATAAAGTAGAATACGCCCGAGGCAAAGGGACACCAGACCTCAGACAGAACTGCCACCTACAAAAATATATACACATAAGAGTGCTTCCAGGACACAGCACATCACAAAATCCTGCCTAAGTGAAACAAGCCATTACCCCTGTCTGATTGGACATTGCAAACTCACCCAAGTTACAACCTAATAAATTCATCCCAACCCATGGGCTGGCGGTATACAGCTCCTCATCCCGAGCTGCCTACGCACCACACGCAAAGACCAGGCAGGCGTTCGCAGCTCCTCCCACATATGTGAACATGAATCCCGGCTCCGCTGTTTACCCAGTTTTTGGCGTGCTGGTGCCTCTCGGATTTCAAGTAGGGCCGGTCCAATGCAATGCCCGTATTGCCTTCAGGCATGATGCCACTCTGTACTCCTCCACGACCCCGATACAACAGGGGGGGGGGGGCGAGGTCTGCTCCTGGCAGAACAAGCAGTATATAGACAGTGGTTCTGCCATGCAATTAGTGACTACTTATATATTATTCAGTAAATCCACCATCACTTAGGATTTGACAACCAATGTTACATAATAGAAAAACAAATCACAGCGACACTCAGAACTGAAAAAGTGTGTGAACGATACATTAAGGAGTCATATATAGTATATTGTGACATACATCTTAATATTCCAAAAACAGGACAAATGCATAACAGTTAGACTCTACAAACAAATATGCTTGATACATTACACATACGTTAGACACAATGGAACATATACATTTTGACATAAAATCACATAAACAAACATAAATGCATGAAAGGTTCAAGTGTCCACATAGCCGTTATTCCCTAGACAGCCATATGCTTTTTCTTTCTAACATAGATATGTCTGCTGGGAAATGGAACACTCTTTTAGATTCCATTGGCGTTTTGACCACCGAAAGTCATGTGAGTGTGGTTGAAGGCCATCACCTTGGGGTCTTCCTCAGGACTAAATAATTGATAGTGCACAGCCTGTGTGGTGAAAAAATGGACGGAGTGTCAGTGTGATATAAAAAAAACGATGCAGTAAAAAAGCGGAACTCTATATGATTCTCACCTGTAGTGTTTTTCTTTTAGTGTTTCAAAAGCAGGGATCGGGCATTCTTGCATCTGAAATGAATTGAGACCTGCAGCACAAAAGATAATGAGCGCTCGTAATTATCTACGAAGTTCTTAATATGTTCCAGATTTGGGACAAAGATCATAAAAGGACCGTGGGATGAGTCACATCCTACCTTAATAAATGGATGTGTTTAATTTATCCACCTGACGTTGAATACAGAGCCAAATTTGTGCTTCCATACAGCCACACATGGCATCATCATATACTCAAAAATAAGGCATCCAAAGCATTGGTGCAGAGTAGGTTTCTTGTGTAGGTTAAGTCACCATAAAGGAAAAACAAAAAATTACGACTTAGTATATGGTATAAAACCCAAGCTTATCACTAAATACAAGTGTACTGCTGCTACATGAGAAGCGACCCAAATAATATGGGGAGGGGTTCGAGGACTTCAAAAACTGACTTACCTATAGAGCGCTGAACAAATCAGTCTACCCGTGGTGCGTGCCATCAGCAATAAGGGAATACGTGCCCGGAGCGGGAAAATAAATAAGTAACAGCGCGTACGTAGGAAATACAGCTGACCGAACATTGCGGCGTATGTGCGAGCACCCATCCACCGATTTTAATGAGGTGCCTGACTAGCAATTAGACAAGTGATAAGACTAGCGTGTAGAGGTCAGAGAAACGGGATCGAAGTATTAACGGTGCCCTCTGCTGAGTAAACTTGACAGTGGCCTCCGACCACCTCGATGTCTCTACGGTTGACTTCTTGGTTTAGTGTAACTAACAGTGGCTTTTATTGTGTATAATCAAATAAGGTCTCTGCACACCTCGGTATGACATCAACGTGGTTAAAACGATCTCCTGTAGAAACATGGTTTGAGCCTGGCCAGATAGGTAATAGTCAGCCACATGTCATATGAGGGCAGTGAACCGTTGAAGTGCCATCAGTGGTGATACAACTTAAGAAGAAATAACAAAAATTTAATAGATAATAACAAACACAACCATAGGAAATAACTCCATGTTCATAGCTTGATTACTTCCAAGATGATACATCACAAAAGAGATTAACACTCATAAGTGTCACAGGTTCTGTGTTCACCTCTCTGTGTTCACAGTAAAATTATATGACTCATAATCAATGTTTAAAGCACATATTAACATTGTCCGGCAAGGAACACCCAAATGGTGATGGGGTGAGAGCACAGACTTCCTTTTGTAATACATATAATAATACAGCAGTTCGGTAATCACAAATGGCTACATTATACAAATACCTTCCTGTGTTTACCCCATATATAACAGTGATGCCTGTCTTGAAATCTCCTCCAGTTCATTCAAACCATTGTTGACTGAGTTCAAAGAGTGTATCCATTTGCACTCATGGAGATTTAGTATCGAAGTCAGATCACCCCCCCTTGGGTTTTGTATGATTTTCTCAAGTACCCACCATCCTAAGCTTATTATAGGGTGTTGAATGTGGCTGAAATGTTCTACTAGGGGTGCGCCCTGAACTTTGCATCGTATCCTTGAACAATGTTGTAGAATCCTAGTTAAGATTTGTTTCCTTGCCTGTCCCATGTATACCTTGTCACAGGGAGATTTGATGATATATGCATATAGGGGAGAGGAGTTGGCCTAACGGCTAGGGCGGTCGACCTCGAATCTGAGGAACCGGGTTCGAGTCTCGGCAATGACGCTGAACATCCTGTGATTCTGGGCAAATCACTTAATCTCCCCGTGCCTAACAACAATGAATGTGTCCTCATGTAACGCAACTGGTACTATGTAAAGCGCTCTGATACCCGATACCTCGGGTCAAGTTCGCGCTATATAAAACTCTGTAAAATAAAAAAAAAAATATAGCATCTTTAGTGTTACAATTTGTGTGGTGCTTTAATGTGAAACGCTGTCCAGAGTGGCGAAATTCGTTATGTTCAACAGTCATGTCACATGCCTTACAGTGGCCACATTTGAAAAGCCCCACTAAAGGTGGGAGTAGTAATTGGGCTCTAAGGTCGGCAACGGGTGTGGTCCTAGGGTATGAGCTAACCACAAAGTCATATACATTACGCCCCCTCTTAAAGGCAAAGAGTGGTGGTTCTGTGGTGCCTATCTCATTCAAGACTAGGGGCCAATGTTGATTGATAATCTTTTTGATCTGGAGAATTCTGTTTCCAAACGTGGATACACAAACAAGCCTGTCTTTTTCTTTTTCTGGTTATTTTTGACCTCCAGTAATGTCTCTCTATGGCAGTACCATGCCCTTTTCCTTGCTCTTTTAAGAAGACCTTTTGGATAACCCCGGTCGCTTAGTTGTGTAATCAATAGGTCAGAATCTTTAAAGTAGTCTGATCTTTGTGTACAATTTCTGCGGAGCCTCAGGAACTGGCCATAAGGTCAGTTATTGCGCAGATTCCTAGGATGATAACTGGAGTACCTGAGTAAAGTATTACGTTCCCTAGGTTTCCTGAAAAGTATAGTATATAATAAGTTGTCCATGATCCTAATCTTTAGGTCTAAGAACTCAATCTCGTCTTGGCTTTGTGTCATGGTGAATTGAATGTCAGTTGATCTGATATTCAACCATGCAAAACATTCATGTAATCTGTCCTGTTCACCTGTCCAAATCATAAGGACATCATCTATATATCTCCTCCAAAAGGTGATATTGTCAGAAAAGGGATTTTCAGTACTATATATGTGTCTGTCCTCGTATGTGTCCATAAACAGGTTCGCTATGTCAGGAGAAAATCCTGCTCCCATGGCCACACCTTTTGTCTGATAAAAGAAGTCATTTTTACATACAAAGAAGTTGTTAGTCATTGCTATTTCAAGGAGATTCGCTACAAATTCCGTGGGAACCCAGTGCGGTCTCTCTCTACGTTCCAGGACCTCACGTGCTACCTCTAAGGCTTCTTTCTGTGGGATACTGGTATAAAGGGAAGCTATATCCAATGTTACCAGCCACTGTTTTTTACTATCAAAGGGTTGATTTTCAACAAGTATGATGATTTCCATGGTATTAGGGATGTATGATCGCGCCTCTGATACCCATGGCTGCAAGAATAAATCAATGTATTTACATAAGGGTTCCAAAACAGAGCCGCAACCCAACACAATGGGTCTACCTGGTGGATGTTCTCTATTTTTGTGTATCTTGGGAAGGGTATAGAGAGTGGGTAATCGAGGGTCCTTTTTATTTAGATACCCAAACTCCGGTTCACCGAGATATCCCTCATTGAGGCCCCTAGTTGTTAACTGGTGGATGAGCTTGGCTACCTCCTTTGTAGGGTCCCTCTGAATCAGGTGATAATTTTCTGCTGTCTGTAATTGTGTCATTATCTCTGTCACCTAATCAGTTTTGTCCTGAATCACGATAGTCCCGCCCTTATCGGCTGGCTTGATCACTATGTCGTCATTGTTTTTGAGAGATTCTAGACTCAGTCTCTCATCCTTCTTAACATTGTGTCTAATGTACCCCTGTGTCTCAAATATCTTCATCACATCCCTTAGTACCATTTGTTCAAATGCAAGAACCCTATTGGACATAAGGTGTGTTGGTGGTATGAAAGTGGAGGGTGTGCGCAGAGGTGTAGCAGGAGCGGACTTGTCCCGGAGGGTATTGGGATTTTTATGAAAGTAGTGTCGTAGTCGTACCTTTCTGAAGAACTGATGTAGTTCTACCTTAGTGTTAAAGAGGCTAGAGGGTATAGTGGGTACAAAAGTGAGCCCCTTTTCCAAAATAGACTGTTCCGAGGCTGATAAATAATACTTGGATAAGGTTATGAAGATCATCTACATTTTGGCCCTGGTGATGAGCAATTTCTTGTATGTTCCCCTCATTTACTTTTTTCTCAATGTTGGGTATTGACGAAGTGTTTACCATCTGTATGTCTGTCGTCTGGTTTGAATCTCTCCATGTGTTACTTGGGGGTAAAATCTCACAGTCTTCCGTCCCCTCCCTCTGCCCCTGTTCCATCTTCTGTTTTGGCCTCTGTCTTGGATCTAGCCCTGTTCTTGGCCACCTCTCGTGTGTGTTGACCATCTTGCCCCCTAAAAAAGGTCCTGAGTGCAGTTCTTGATATCCTTGAGCCTCATTGAATTGGCGTGGAGCTGTACTGCCACTTGGTTGCTCGAGGTCACTATCAGGACAATTAGAGAAGGAGGATTCCGAGAAGGTTTTGTACATGCGGCTACCTAATCTGCCTCTCTTGATATAGTGACCCTGGTTATCCTGTTGGTAATATTTCTCAGTGATATATGGATATGTCACTTTTTTATCATAAATCCGTATATCACGGGCTAGTTTATCTAACTTCCTCGTCTGAGTAACTGTGTTAAAATTCAACAAATGTTTTTTCTAATATTTCAAGAGCTTCTTTTGAATTGCTCAAAGCCCTGTCTTCTAGGATCTCCTTTTTGAGATCCAATATTTCTTTCATTAGTTTTTTAATGTATTCCAAAGCCGTCTCAACTCCAAGCACCATCTAGTGCCTGGAGCAATTGTTGGCCACAAAACTAAAGTTCTCCCGGAATTTGGGAATCTCTATAAAGATGACTGGTTCGTTTTTGACTTGAAGACCAACCGGGATTATGTTTGCCTGGAGATGCTTAGTTAACATATGACCATGTAGCCTGGTTCTTACGAGCATTTTTTCTAGTTTCTCTAATTTGTTCAATTTCTCGTTTAGTGTGTTATCAAAAGGGATACTCGATGCCCCTAAAAAGGACGCATCATCCTGACCTTGAATGAGTTTTGCAATATATTCCTCACTATATGAGAATGTGTCAGACATTGTACATTGAATTGATAACAAAAAAGAATTTTATGAAGGAAGTAACCCTTGCAGGCCAGTGCCTGCACCTTTAGACCATTAATAGCATAGGGTTTCTGTTGGACTTGGCCCTTTTTCCCTGAATTTTTCGCTTTTCCCCCTAGCCTTTTTACTGACATGGTGTGTCTGAACTGAAAATAATAAATGCTGTGCAATGGTGTACGCACCTTTATTTCCACCATTGTAGAAATGCACCTTTGTAAAATGTTACTTTTAAAATGGACGCCCTTCCTGTCTGCACATGTGCCGCCTGTCTGAGGTGAGTTGGCGGTCTAGTTGTCTGTTTCCCAGCACCCCCAGCTTTTGGAGGGAAGCCTGGCACCCAGGGTGCTCTACACCTCCCCTAAACCAGTTGGGACCGGTTTCCCAGGGAACCTTCCAGAAGCTTCCAGCCCTTTCTGGTAGGTGGGGTGAGGGGGCTGTGCCTCCATGTGCTCAGACTGAGCGTGGACCTGAATGAGAGGGGACACTCTGCCAGGAGGTACCGCCACATTGGGCCTGTGTGCTGGCCCCTGTGCCCATCTGCACCCCTCCGCTGTCCACAGGGCCAGTGAGAGCCCTTTACTGGAGTGAAGACGGCTGTGTCAGGAGGAGTGCCACTTTATGGGAGATGACTGCTTCTAGGAGCTGCTGTCCTGTTCTGATGAGTACCCACTGCCTGCTAATCTTGCCCAGTATTGCCTGCCTGCTCTCCTGCCGTCCTAAGCCCAGCACCTGGTGAGCACTATATCTTACTGCCAGCTGCCTGCTGCCTAGCACCCTGTGAGCACGTGGTCTGCCCAGGAGAAGAAGGTGCGTGGGTCCTGCAGCGCTGGGCTGCTGGAGTGCCATATTTGCATTGACTGTGCTCTGCTTGCTGCGAGAGCGCTATAACTGTGCCCAGCAGAAGAGGAGCACTACATTTGAAGTGACTGACCATCCCTGCCTGCTGGCTAGCGCCTGGAGAAGAGGAGCGCTTTATCTTATTGCCCAGGAGGTGAGGAGCTGACATCTGCAGCGCTGTGCTGCGAGAGCGCTATATTTCCAGTGACTGTGCCTTCCTGCCTGCTCCCTAGCGCCTCGGGAGGGCTATATTTCATTGCCAGTGAAGGGGAGCGCTACCACTGTATGGTGTGGGACTTAGCGCTTTGTGGGCACTACAACTTAATTTCAGCCCAAGAACTTTCCTGCCGCCTAGCGCCTCGTGAGCACTATATGTAAATTGCCAAGGAGGAGTCCTGCGGCGGAGGGGGCCCGAGGCACATTGTCGGTGCCTGCCCCTCCGTGCTGCTGACGAGGAGAAGGCTCCCCTGAGGGTGAAGCCAGGAGAGGTCCCAGAAGCGGGACCTGTCGGGGCACATTGCCGGTGCCCGGAGACTGCAGAGACATCCAGAGGGGCCTCAGACTGCCGGTGAGTGTTGCTCAGTCATCCTGTGGTTGGGGGGTATGTCGGGGCACATTGTCGGTGCCCGCCCCGGTGCCAGTATTCTTTGGAGGGCATTGGTTGTGTTTAGAGTCCCATAGGAGGGGGGCTCCAACGTGCCCAGTACTTGTTTCCTCCCTCAGCTGCACGACAGAGGCATTTTGGGAAATTCTAGAGTCCCAGAAGAGGGGCTCCACCGTGCCAGTGTTCTTGTGGGCAGATTCCTGTTAGAGCCCGGAGTGGGGCTCCCATCGCTGCATTGTTGGCGCCAGTGCTTGTTGGGTTTACCCAGCTACCCCGCAGGACAGGGGGAAGCTGCCACGCATTGGGGGCATTGGATTACCCAGGAGAACAGAGAGGGGAGTGAGAGACCCTCCTGTCCTAGCGCTTTGCGCACCTTTGTTTTCGCTGCCCTTGCAGCCAGCCCTGACTCTGCGGGACATAGGGCACTTAAGTCCCTGGGAGAGGCCAGGTGGCCTAGGGCCAGTTTCAGAGTGTTGTGCCTCCGATTGGGGCACACTGTGGTTATCTTTGCGAGGCCTGTTGCCTCACATGATTCATTGCTGATATGAGGCTCTAATGTGTTTCCATGCTCATGGTTCAGGCTTCTATGCTAATGTGCTCCATGTTCCTGATTATGCAAGGATGTTTCCCCTCTAGGCCACTGCTGAGGTTTAGGCCTAATGTCGTGCAGGACATGGTTCATATGTCATGCCTGAGGTATTGGTTATGCCTAATGTTTTCCCCCCTAAGGTGGATGCTGCTGAGTTGATCATAAGGTGATTCCTGCCTGCAGAGGAGGCCTTCTGTTCATGGGGTTGTGCCCACTACTAATGTTGTTATGCCTCATATGCTTTACACCTATATACGGTGATTTAGGCGTGCCGGGCTGATTCCATGCCCAATAGGAATGTTATGCACTGATGTTTTCCTGCCTAATATCACTGCACTTATGCTAATGAAGTTTCGTATACCCACTGTTTGCATAATGTGCTTATGCCTAAACTGATTTAGGCCATTGTGATTTATACAAATGCTTTTATGCATAATGGGCCTGTGATTCATGCTTTCGGGCTACTGGGAGGAGGCTGTAGTTTCATGCCTAACGCATTTCTGCTAAGGCAGACGTTATACCTATATTACTACTGACTTTCATTTACCCTGTTTATTCCTGGTGATGATTCTGGCAGCGGCCCGATTGGCCCTGCCCTGTAAATAACCCCATGTAAATGATTGCTGGGTGTCAGTTGGCACCGTGTTCATACCTGTGACAATATCCTAATGTGTTTTGGCATAATACATATGCTGTTTTCACCTAACTTGGTGTGGGGTCTCTTTTTGTAGTGTGCCTGGTGTGTCGCCTGTGTGTGCTGCGCGGATGCTTTACACATTTCCTCCGGAGTTTGACCCGCCCGCTCTGCACCACGCTACCCGTTTCTAACATTGGTGTTCAGCGGTGGGATAGGACTTGTGTTTGCGTAGTACCACAGCGACAACGGGTTGCACTGCAAACTGAGCATTTGAAATAATCACAGGTTTTGGGGATTATTTTGTTTAATTACCTTTCCTCCTAAAAGGGTCACTGTGGAATTGTGTTTCCCTGTTTACTGTATCTGTGTATCTCGCCAAGATGGGGTTACTCTATGATGAGGATGAACTTTGGGAGTACACTGAGGAGGAAGTGATGGATCTCTGCAGAGACAGTGGGATACCCACAGTAGGCAACATTCGCAGGAAATTGTTTCTCTATGAGGCCCTAAAAAGGGGGGAACCCTTAGAGCCCTGTGGGGACCTTTCAGATTACCCCTCCGCATATCTAAAGGGTGGATTTGGGGGAGACCGTGAGGAGGACTCTGATAGTGAGGGTTCCCAGTCCATAACCCTGGAGGGTGGTGACTCTGAGGAGGAAGAAGATGACAGGGCGGAGACGCCAGTAGCTAATGAGGACACCATAGACAGGGAGTCCCGTGCTGGGTCCAGTCCCGGGGGCACTGCCCCACCCCTTTCCCTGTCCCCAGAAGAGTGGGTGGATAGGAGGGAAGAAAGGGAGCACCAGCTGGCTTTGGAGAGGCTCAGGTTAGGGCACGCCAAGGAGATAGCGCAGCTGAGGGTTGAAGAAAAAAGGCTAGAGACCGAGAGGGTCCTAGCGCAGGAGAGGATGGTGGAGGCGGAGAGGGCCTTCGCCAGGGAGAGACTAGCTCAGGAGGGTAGGTTGTCCCCTGAGAGTGGTTTCAGGAGTCTGGATTCACCAGTGAGGGTGGGATCCAGTGGTGGCAGCGAGAGTGAATCCAATACAGGAAGTCCCACTCCCAGAGCCCGGGAGACGGTGCCTGATTCCCAGGAAGAGGGGGACAGGTTGGAGTTCAAGGGCAGGTTAGAATTTAGGGGCGGCAAGAAACTGTCCCATCAGTCTTGGGGGGAGTATGTGGACGTGTGTTGGACCGCACTGGAGGAGTGGATGGTGTGTGGCGAGGTGATCGATTGGGAAGGGCTGTTCCATCTGATTATCAGGGAGCACGTGCTCAGGAGTTGTTTTCCCAGGTTGCGCCAACACCTGTTGCAGTGTGGGCTCTCTGACCCCAGGGAGCTCGCACGGGAGGCAGACCTCTGGGTGAGCGCCAGAGTGTCTGAGGAGGCATTGGGGAGTGATCCTGAAGGGAATGGTGCAGGGCTCTTCCAACCCAGCGAGGTGGGAGAGGTGCAGAGTAGCCCAGCTAGGTCCCAGGGTAGTGAGAGGGTTGTAGGGCCTCACGTCCTATCTACAGGAAGGAGTGAGACGGGGAGGTGTCCCGTGGTGCCCCAACCGCAGTCTCAGGGCCTGGAGAGTTCCATAAGGGAACCCCAGGTCGGGAGCCTAGGCTGTCCCGAGAGGCCATCCATTGAAGGGGAGCCCCTAGTGTCAGGAGAACCTGGGGCGTCTGTAATCAGAGCTTCAGGGGTTCTGGGGTCTGCTCAGTTGCAGCGTTTAGATCCTGGGCTGGGATGCCAGGTTCAGGGACTGCCTGACCTGGAGGGTGGGACACCTGTAATCAGGGTCCCTACCGGTTTGACTTCCATGGGTACTTCTCCAGGTGGGAGGGTGCGGAACTCTGGAAGGGGGTGCCGAGGGAGGAAGGACTCGCCTCTGGCACCGGCTCAGCCACAGGGCTTCGATCCTGGGTTGGGAGGCCAGGGACAGGTACTGCCTGACCTGGCGGGAGGGACGTCTATAAGCAGTGTCCCCCCAGAGTTGTCTTCCAGGGGTACTTCTCCAGGTGGGAGGGTGCGGAACTCTGGAAGGGGGTGCCGAGGGAGGAAGGACTCGCCTCTGGCACCGGCTCAACCACAGGGCTTCGATCCTGGGTTGGGAGTCCAGGGACAGGTACTGCCTGACCTGGCGGGAGGGACGTCTGTAAGCAGTGTCCCCCCAGAGTTGTCTTCCAGGGGTACTTCTCCAGGTGGGAGGGTGCGGAACTCTGGGAGGGGGTGCAGAGGGAGGGAGGACTCGCCTCTGGCACCGGTTCAACCTAAGGGTTTAGACCCTGGGTTGGTGGATCAGTTGCAGGGTCACGGCCCTGGACGAGTGAGAGAGTGGTGGTCTGAGGGTGCCCCGCATAGGAGGAGAGTGCGGAACCCCAGAAGGAGAGGTAGGGGGAGGAGAGCCTCGCCCCTGACTGCTGGTCAGCCTGAGGGTGTGGACCCCAGGTGGGAGGACCGGTGGCAGTTTGGCACTGCACGGAGGAGAAGGAGAGTGGCCAACGGGTACTACGGGCCTGGGGCTACTGCCCCCGACTCTGTGGGACAGCAAGGGCCAGAGACATCTGGATGGCCTAGGGGCCGGTCCTGGCCGCAAACGACTAGGGAGCACCAGTGGGGTGGCTTAGTTGGTCCAGGGAGGTTTGAGAGAGGGAACCATCGGGTTCCAGAGTGGCGGAGAACCTGCGGGTGCCCCTGCAGTTGCGGGCCTGCGTCCACGTTTTCTCGCCCCAGGCAGGGAAGCCCATCAAGGCATTGAGTGGTCTACCCTGGCTTTTGGCTGGGAGGGGGTTGTGTTGGACTTGGCCCTTTTTCCCTGAATTTTTCGCTTTTCCCCCTAGCCTTTTTACTGACATGGTGTGTCTGAACTGAAAATAATAAATGCTGTGCAATGGTGTACGCACCTTTATTTCCACCATTGTAGAAATGCACCTTTGTAAAATGTTACTTTTAAAATGGACGACCTTCCTGTCTGCACATGTGCCGCCTGTCTGAGGTGAGTTGGCAGTCTAGTTGTCTGTTTCCCAGCACCCCCAGCTTTTGGGGAAGCCTGGCACCCAGGGTGCTCTACACCTCCCCTAAACCAGTTGGGACCGGTTTCCCAGGGAACCTTCCAGAAGCTTCCAGCCCTTTCTGGTAGGTGGGGTGAGGGGGGCTGTGCCTCCATGTGCTCAGACTGAGCGTGGACCTGAATGAGAGGGGACACTCTGCCAGGAGGTACCGCCACATTGGGCCTGTGTGCTGGCCCCTGTGCCCATCTGCACCCCTCCGCTGTCCACAGGGCCAGTGAGAGCCCTTTACTGGAGTGAAGACGGCTGTGTCAGGAGGAGTGCCACTTTATGGGAGATGACTGCTTCTAGGAGCTGCTGTCCTGTTCTGATGAGTACCCACTGCCTGCTGATCTTGCCCAGTATTGCCTGCCTGCTCTCCTGCCATCCTAAGCCCAGCACCTGGTGAGCACTATATCTTACTGCCAGCTGCCTGCTGCCTAGCACCCCGTGAGCACGTGGTCTGCCCAGGAGAAGAAGGTGCGTGGGTCCTGCAGTGCTGGGCTGCTGGAGTGCCATATTTGCATTGACTGTGCTCTGCTTGCTGCGAGAGCGCTATAACTGTGCCCAGCAGAAGAGGAGCGCTACATTTGAAGTGACTGACCATCCCTGCCAGCTGGCTAGCGCCTGGAGAAGAAGAGCGCTTTATCTTATTGCCCAGGAGGTGAGGAGCTGACATCTGCAGCGCTGTGCTGCGAGAGCGCTATATTTCCAGTGACTGTGCCTTCCTGCCTGCTCCCTAGCGCCTCGGGAGGGCTATATTTCATTGCCAGTGAAGGGGAGCGCTACCACTTTATGGTGTGGGACCTAGCGCTTTGTGGGCGCTACAACTTAATTTCAGCCCAAGAACTTTCCTGCCGCCTAGCGCCTCGTGAGCGCTATATGTAAATTGCCAAGGAGGAGTCCTGCGGCGGAGGGGGCCTGAGGCACATTGTCGGTGCCTGCCCCTCCGTGCTGCTGACGAGGAGAAGGCTCCGCTGAGGGTGAACCCAGGAGAGGTCCCAGAAGCGGGACCTGTCGGGGCACATTGCCGGTGCCCGGAGACTGCAGAGACATCCAGAGGGGCCTCAGACTCCGGTGAGTGGGGCTCAGTCATCCTGTGGTTGGCGGGTATGTCGGGGCACATTGTCGGTGCCAGTATTCTTTGGAGGGCATTGGTTGTGTTTAGAGTCCCATAGGAGGGGGGCTCCAACGTGCCCAGTACTTGTTTCCTCCCTCAGCTGCACGACAGAGGCATTTTGGGAAATTCTAGAGTCCCAGAAGAGGGGCTCCACCGTGCCAGTGTTCTTGTGGGCAGATTCCTGTTAGAGCCCGGAGTGGGGCTCCCATCGCTGCATTGTTGGCGCCAGTGCTTGTTGGGTTTACCCAGCTACCCCGCAGGACAGGGGGCAGCTGCCACGCATTGGGGGCATTGGATTACCCAGGAGAACAGAGAGGGGAGTGAGAGACCCTCCTGCCCTAGCGCTTTGCGCACCTTTGTTTTCGCTGCCCTTGCAGCCAGCCCTGACTCTGCGGGACATAGGGCACTTAAGTCCCTGGGAGAGGCCAGGTGGCCTAGGAGCCAGTTTCAGAGTGTTGTGCCTCCGATTGGGGCACACTGTGGTTATCCTTGCGAGGCCTGTTGCCTCACATGATTCATTGCTGATATGAGGCTCTAATGTGTTTCCATGCTCATGGTTCAGGCTTCTATGCTAATGTGCTCCATGTTCCTGATTATGCAAGGATGTTTCCCCTCTAGGCCACTGCTGAGGTTTAGGCCTAATGTCGCGCAGGACATGGTTCATATGTCATGCCTGAGGTATTGGTTATGCCTAATGTTTTCCCCCCTAAGGTGGATGCTGCTGAGTTGATCATAAGGTGATTCCTGCCTGCAGAGGAGGCCTTCTGTTCATGGGGTTGTGCCCACTACTAATGTTGTTATGCCTCATATGCTTTACACCTATATAAGGTGATTTAGGCGTGCCGGGCTGATTCCATGCCCAATAGGAATGTCATGCACTGATGTTTTCCTGCCTAATGTCACTGCACTTATGCTAATGAAGTTTCTTATACCCGCTGTTTGCATAATGTGCTTATGCCTATCCTGATTTAGGCCATTGTGATTTATAGAAATGCTTTTATGCATAATGGGCCTGTGATTCATGCTTTCGGGCTACTGGGAGGAGGCTGTAGTTTCATGCCTAACGCATTTCTGCTAAGGCAGACGTTATACCTATATTACTACTGACTTTCATTTACCCTGTTTATTCCTGGTGATGATTCTGGCAGCGGCCTGATTGGCCTTGCCCTGTAAATAACCCCATGTAAATGATTGCTGGGTGTCAGTTGGCACCGTGTTCATACCTGTGACAATATCCTAATGTGTTTTGGCATAATACATATGCTGTTTTCACCTAACTTGGTGTGGGGTCTCTTTTTGTAGTGTGCCTGGTGTGTCGCCTGTGTGTGCTGCGCGGATGCTTTACACATTTCCTCCGGAGTTTGGCCCGCCCGCTCTGCACCACGCTACCCGTTTCTAACAGTTTCCCAGTAGCATGCAGAACCTGGGGAGTACTAACAGTAAACAGACAGTGGTTCTGCCATGCAATTGGTGACTACTTATATATTATTCCAGTGGTTCCCAAACTGTGTGCCGTGGCTCAAACCTAGCCAAGGGAGCCACGCACCAGGCACTTTAATGCATTTAATGTTGAAGGGTCTGTTAGCTTCAGTTAAACTAATTAGACTTGAACGCATGATGTGGATGATTTGTAAGTGACATGCCTAAAGCTGTAAAAGTAGTGCTTAATTGATGGCATGTTGAGGGAGATTACCTCCATATTTCACTGGGTCCCCATGGTTCAACACTCCCAAAGTAAACGGAAGGTGCCTGATTTATTTTGTTAGACTCGTTTTGTTTTTTCCCAAATGCATTTTACACCAATGCAAGTTATCAGGAAAGTACAGTTGTCCTGTCTATTAAACACACTAAGTATTATTAAGTATTGACATTTGTACTTGAATCATAGGTACTTTCAGTAGACACACATTTCCAGACAGGCCTGCTCTCTCCTTGAGCACAGAGAAGTAAAACACCATATATGGCATAATGGCAACGTTTTGAAGCAAGATAGAGGGACGTTTAAAAAAACAATTTGAGGAATTTATTTCCTTGGATTGATATAGAGGCAATTTTAGGGAGGAGACAGCAAAAAAAAAGCTGTATGTGGTTTAAAAAATTGTGAGTCACCCTGCCGAGACAGGTTTGTTGGCATGTATGACATGGGTAAAAATGGAAGTGCATGCAAATATTCTTCAAGCGCAGAAACACTTTGGCAATGGGGCCATCTAGCACTGTAAGTGGGATAAAAAAGTTTACTATCTAGCACTGTAAGTGGGATAAAAAAAAGTTTGAGAGGGTACTCTAAAAAAGGCATGGGCAAAGAAGTGTAACTAGGAATATTTTATTTGAGGCGCCGCCTTAGTAATACAAAACACCCTGCGTATATGATTATAATACCTTCATCAGCTTCATATCAATTATTTTCAGGGAGAAAAATGCAAGTACTCCCGAGGTTGGGCCTACATCCACCCCACCCTCCAAACACAGTGGGGAACCACGGGCAATGGCCAATCGGTCAAGGGAGCCGCGGGTCGAAAAGGTTTGGGAACCACTGTATTATTCGGTAAATCCACCATCACTTAGGATTTGCAACCAATGTTACATTGAAATACTTAAAAATAATAGAATAAAATATTCATAGCGACACTCAGAACTGAAAAAGTGTGTGATCGATATATTAAGGAGTCATATATCGTATATCGTGACATACATCTTAATATTAAAAAAACAGGACAAATGCATAACAGTTAGACTCTACAAACAAATATGCTTGATACATTATACATACGTTAGACACAATGGAAGATATACATTTTTGACATAAAATCACAGAAACAAACATAAATGCATGAAAGGTTCAAGTGGCCAGATAGTCGTTATTCCCTAGACAGCCATATGCTTTTTCTTCCTAACATAGATATGTCTGCTGGGAAATGGAACACTTATTTACATCCCGTTGACGTTTCAACCCCCGAAAGACATGTGTGTGTGGTTGAATGCCATCACCTTGGGGTCTTCCTCAGGACTAAATAATTGATAGTGCACAGCCTGTGCGGTAAAAAAATGGACTCAGTGTCAGTGTGATATAAAAAACGATGCAGTAAAAAGGTGGAACTCTATATGATTCTCACCTGTAGTATTTTTCTTCTACTGTTTCAAAAGCAGGGATCGCACATTCTTGAGTCTTAAATGAATTGAGACCTGCAGCACAAAAGATAATGAGCGCTCCCTAATTATCTAAGAAGTTCTTAATATGTCCCAGATTTGGGACAAAGATCATAAAAGAACCATGGGATGAGTCGCATCCTACCTTAATAAAGGGATGTGTTTAACTCATCCTCCTGACGTTGAATATGGAGCCAAATTCATGCCTCCATACAGCCATACATGGCATCATCATATACTCAAAAATAAGGCATCCAAAGCATTGGTGCAGAGTAGGTTTCTTGTGTAGTTTAAGTCACCATAAAGGAAAAACAAAAAATTACGATTTAGTATGTGGTATAAGACCCAAGCTTATTACTAAATATGTCTACCTGTTGCTACATGAGAAGCGACCCAAATAATTTTGGGAGGGGTTCGAGGACTTCAAAAACTGACTTACCTATAGAGCGCTGTACAAATCCGTCTACCCGTGGCGCGTCCCATCAGCAATAAGGGAAGACGCGCCCGAAGCGGGAAAATAAATAAGTAACTTGCGAACGCCACATCCGCGTGTATATAGGAAATACAGCTGACCGAACGTTGCGGCGTATGAGCGAGCACCCATCCACCGATTTCAATGAGGTGCCTGACTAGCAATAAGACAAGTGATAAGACTAGTGTGTAGAGGTCAGAGAAACGGGATCGAAGTATTAACAGTGCCCTCTTCCGAGTAAACTTGACAGTGGCCTCCGACCACCTCGATGTCTCTACGGTTGTCTTCTTGGTTTAGTGTAACTAACAGTGGCTTCCATTGTGTATAATCAAACGAGGTCTCTGTACGCTTCGTTATGACATCAACGGGGTGAAAACGAGCTCCTGTAGTAACGTGGTTTGAGCCTGGCAAGATAGGTAATAGGCAGCCGCATGTCATATGAGGGCAGTGAACCGTTGAAGTGCCATCAGTGGTGATAAACTTAAGAAGAAATAACTAAAATGTAATATTGGATCTCAAAAAGGAGATCCTAGAGGACAGGGCTTTGAGCAATTCAAAAGAAGCTCTTGAAAGATTAGAAAAAACAATCATTGATTTTAACGCAGTTAGTCAGATGAGGAAGTTAGATAAACTAGCCCGTGATATAAGGATTTATGATAAAAAAAGTGACATATCCATATATCACTGAGGAATATTACCAACAGGATAACCATGGTCAATATATCAACAGAGGCAGATTAGGTAGCCACAAGTACAAAACCTTCTCGGAATCCTCCTTTTCTAGTGGTCCTGATAGTGACCTCGAGCAAACCCAGTGGCAGCACAGCTCCACGCCAATTCAATCATACTCAAGGATATCAATAATTGAACTCAGGGACTTTTTTAGGGGAGGCAAGATGGTCAACACACAGGGGAGGTGGCCCGGAACAGGGCTGGATCCAGGACAGAGGCCAGAACAGAGGATGGAACAGGGGCAGAGGGAGGGGACAGAAGACTGTGAGATTTTACCCCCAAGTAACAAATGGAGAGACTCAAACTAGATGACAGACATCCAGATGGTAAACACTTCGTCAATACCCAACATTGAGGAAACAGTAAATGAGAGGAACATACAAGAAATTGCTCATCACCGGGGCCAACATGTAGATGCTGCTGTTCCAATTCCTGTTGTGGTGTGGCTCCCGCTGGAATTTGGGTCACCTCTACTACTTCTCCTGTCAGTAATAGCTGCAGCCCCAGTTGCTCATGTTTCTCCTCCTCCTGCTGTTCATGCAGCACTTAGTCCCCCTACTCCTCCTCCTACTGAACTTTCCTGATGCCTCTCCTGCAACCAGGGCAGTGCTCACCCAGTCTCAGTGCAGACTGGAGACGTGCGGTTGTGTGTGAGGGAGACACGCCTCACAAGCAGTGCCTCTGATAACATCCTTAACCAATCATGCGCCGCTGATGCCCGCATTCTCTCACCACACTCTCTCCACGCAGGTATTCACCGAGCATGGGGTGGAGCCAGGGCAGATGGAGCCATCAGCTATCAATTCATTGGTGTAAATATCACTAACTGTGTGTTTGGTGCGCATCAGTTCACGGTGCACTGGGGTGCTGCAGCGCACAGATTTGGAACCATTGGTGTAGAGTGAGGCTTCTGACAGCAGGGTATTCTCCAACCTAGACCACCTACAACAGAGGTACAATGAAATGAGAGGTTTCTGCACCTGGGTGTCATCACCTATCTGAAGGAATAATCAGGGAAATACAAAAGGCCGGCCTTCACCTAAAGGATGCCTCACCACTGCAGAACAGAGTCTGCAGTCCCATCCTTCTCTTCTACCATCCCCCAAAAAGCAGTATTGAGGAAGACTAATCAGCTGTTCCTTGCTTACAAATGGCTTAATAACATTTTAAAGAGCTTGTCTCCACTGCCCTTACTTAAGTGCCTAGGTCTGCTCCATCCAGCTTCAGAAATGTGAGCAATCAACTTTCACTATCTGGGAAAACAACCTCACCTTCATCTCGTGCAAAGACCAGCCCTGAGGCAAAATAGATCCTACTGGCCTACAAGCCTGAACAATGCCTCCTAGAAGTAAGCCAGACCGAAAGATTAATAGGGTCCTCAATAGGTTTGATGGCCTAGCCTTTGTTTTGATCAAAAAGATGGCTCACAGTGTCATGGAAGCAATCTCTTAAGCCAAGACTCTGTAAACCAAGCCATTATTAGGCAAAACCAGAGACATGGAAGCCAAAGTCAAGCAACGTTTGGGATGCAATCCTGCTGGCTCTGGCCAGCTAGTCTGACATCATGCTATCATGACTGAGAGGTGAATAACGTTTGCTGAGACTCCCAAGAAACCTGAGTGTTGCAAGTTAATGGTGGTGACGGTCAGCGATGGGTAATAAGGAGTTCATTTTGGGTCTTTATCTGCAGTTATCTAAGTATGGCTTCTGGGGGGAAGTTGGATCACTTAAACTAATGGGCCTACACTTATGCCGGGATTAGGCCTGGAAGTAATTTTAATTATGCCAGAGTAATTTCAGTAATTCTGCATTAATCTTTGATGTAGAATTACTGATAATACTGTGATTACTCCTGCTTGCATAATTAAGAGTAATTTGGGGGAAAATATCCTACAGCGTGAGCAGATTTAGCGAGTGCAAGCAGCTGTTTCTAGCGCTGTTTATGTTCTGTTGCATTTTGTGCTAAGAAACTAGAGCTAAACTTCTGGAGTAAATTGGAGGAAAATCCTGCCACAAGTGCACATCTAGCGAGTGCGAGCGGCTGCTCACACTCGCGATTTATGTTCTGTTGCATTAAGCAATATTTCTTAGCGCAAAATGCAACCTTGCATCCATTTAGGACGCGAGGGTGCATTTATGTGCTAAAAGAATAGCGCTAAATGCACAATTACTCTTCTTGCATAATTATGTGTAATCTGTCTTATATTTTTGTTACTTCTGCATGAGTACGCTACATGGAATTACACGGATTATGCCCACCCCTAGCTCTGATGCAACTGGTGAACTGAAGTTCGCTGGTCACTTTCTAAAGCCCAATTGTGATGCACCAAGATATGATCACTTCCAATATGCTGTAGTGGATGGATATATAAACCTTATACCTTACATTATTTCATGTCAGGACCATTTTATTTGACCAATTTTGACAAATAGTTTGCGTATTATGTTATGCCTGCTAATAAGTATTGAAATCATGCATTAATATGACAAAGATTGTGTGGATTTTAAATTGATAATGTTACCGTCAAAGTGTGAAATCCCGCATTGTATAGAATGCCTAGGTAATGTATAGAATGCCTGAAAAGGCCTGAGAATGGAACGACAAAGTATGAAATGATTGATATTTTACACATTGCCTAGGCATTGTAGACTTTGCCGGATTGTCTGCCGGCCAAGTATATAATACGCCTAATCCCGCCATTTTATTCCCGCCCGACAATGTGTGAAATCCGGCATTCTATATAATGGCTAGGTAATGTACAGAATAGTTTTGTTCTTTCACTTTCAAATGCGTATTAATTAATAAAGGCTTCTCATCTTGTGGCCTTTTAACACTTTGCGTACATGGTACTGGTCATTCTGTATAATGCCTAGGAATTGTATACAATGCCTAGGAAAAGTATGTAACATTTTCCCCAAAAACTTATATTTCATAGTTTGCCTCTAAACCATCAGGCATGCTATACATTCCCTAGGCATTCTAAAAAATACCGGGATTTCACACTTTACCGAATGCCTAGGAATCTCATCTTGTGGCCTTTTAACACTTTGCGTAAATGGTACTGGTCATTCTGTATAATGCCTAGGAATTGTATACAATGCCTAGGAAAAGTATGTAACATTTTCCCCAAAAACTTATATTTCATAGTTTGCCGAAAACCATCAGGCATTCCATACATCACCTAGGCATTCTATACAATACCGGGATTTCACACTTTGACGGTAACATATATATTATCAAAATGAAGAAACCAATATGACAAAAAAAAATTCAATACAAAAGAGATTTTCAAACTTAGTGTTAGAACTTAGAACCATTAATGTATTTTCCATGTGGTTTAGCAATAAACAACAATTCATCAACTGTATTAAATTGATTCATCTAATCATTCTATCAGCTTGTGCTCAAAGTAAATATAGAGATAAACATCATACAGAAGAAAATGCATCTATTTTCACCATTTAAGCATCATTAAGAATTGGCTTGGAGAGTGATTGAAAGTATGACCTTGTCATTTTTAACTTCATGCTCTAATAAACTTAGCTAATAGGCTCACTAAATTTATAGCATACTATAGAAGAAATAGCAGATAATGAAGTGCTACTGATTGTTGACCCGGGATAGTTGGGAAGCTTATATTCAGCTGTTTACATTCATGGCATCTTTATGTATTATCAACAAATCGAAACTAAAATGACCTCAATTACTTGTAATGAATGAGAGATTTAGTTACTTGGTGTTAGAACTTAGAACGATTAATAGATATTCCAGGCACTTTAACATTAATATATAATTCCACATCTATATCAAATTGATTCATCTAATCATTCTAGCAGCTTTTGCTCTAAGGATATATACAGCTAAGAATGAGACACAAGAAAAAAGCTACTTTTTTTTTTAACAATAAAACTTTGCCTGTACAGGGATCGAAGCTGTGACCTAGGCATTATTAGCACCACGCACTAACCAACTGAGCTAACAGGCCACTTTGTGCACGTTCATGGAGGACCAGCATATGAAGAAGTGCTAATGATAGTGAACCCGGGAGAGTTGGAAAGCTTATTTTCGGCTGTTTACCATTAAGCTATATTAATATATTATCAACATGAAGAAACTAATATGTCTTCAAAAAAATTGCAATACAGAAGAGAGTTTGAAACTTAGTGTTAGAACTTAGAACCATTAATGTATTTTCCATGTGGTTTAGCAATGAACAACAATCATCAACTATATTAAATTGATTCATCTAATCATTCTATCAGCTTGTGCTCAAAGGAAATATAGAGATAAACATCATACAGAAGAAAATGCTTCTATTTTCACCATTTAAGCATCATTAAGAATTGGCTTGGAGAGTGATTGAAAGTATGACCTTGGCATTTTTAACTTCATGCTCTAATAAACTTAGCTAATAGGCTCACTAAATTTATAGCATACTATAGGAGAAATAGCAGATAATGAAGTGCTACTGATTGTTGACCCGGGATAGCTAGAAAGCTTATATTCAGCTGTTTACATTCATGCTATCTTTATGTATCATCAACAAATCAAAACTAAAATGACCTCAATTACTTGTAATAAATGGGAGATTTAGTTACATAGTGTTAGAACTTAGAACCATTAATGGATATTGCTGGCAATTGAACATTAATATATAATTACACATCTATATCAAATTGATTCATCTAATCATTCTAGCAGCTTTTGCTCCAAGTAGATATACAGCTAAGAATGAGACACAAGAAAAAGCATCTTTTTTCTAACATCAAAACTTTGCCTGTACAGGGATCGAACCTATGACCTTGGCGTTATTAGCACCACGCTCTAACCATCTGAGCTAACGGGCCACTTTGTGCACATTGATGGGGACAAGCATATGAAGAAGTGCTAATGACAGTAAACCCCAGATATTTGGAAAGCTTATTTTCAGCTGTTTACCTTTAAGGTATATGTATATATTATCAAAATGAAGAAATCAATATGACAAAAAGAAATTCAATACAAAAGAGATTTTGATACTTAGTGTTAGAACTTAGAACCATTAATGTATTTTCCACGTGGTTTAGCAATAAACAACAATTCATCAACTGTATTAAATTGATTCATCTAATCATTCTATCAGCTTGTGCTCAAAGGAAATATAGAGATAAACATGATACAGAAGAAAATGCATCTATTTTCAACATTAAAGCAGCATCAAGAATTGGCTTGGAGAGTGAGTGAAAGTATGTTCTTGGCGTTTTTAACTTCATGCTCTAACAGACTAAACTAACAGGCTCACTAAATTTATAGCATACTATTAAAGAAATAGCAGATGATGAAGTGCTACTGATTGTTAACCCAGGATAGTTGGGAAGCTTATATTCAGCTGTTTACATTCATGGCATCTTTATGTATTATCAACAAATCGAAACTAAAATGACCTCAATTACTTGTAATGAATGAGAGATTTAGTTACTTGGTGTTAGAACTTAGAACCATTAATGGATATTCCAGGCACTTTAACATTAATATATAATTCCACATCTATATCAAATTAATTCATCTAATTATTCTAGCAGTTTTTGCTCCAAAGAGATATACAGCTAAGAATGAGACACAAGAAAAAGCATCTTTTTTCAAACATCAAAACTTGCCCTGTAAAGGGATCAAACCTGTGACCTTGGCGTTATTAGCACCACGTTCCAACCAACTGAGGTAATAGGCCACTTTGAGCACATCGATGGGGGACAAGCATATGAAGAAGTGCTAATGACAGTAAACCCCAGATATTTGGAATGCTTATTTTCTGCTGTTTACCTTTAAGGTATATGTATATATTATCAAAATGAAGAAACTAATATGACAAAAAAGAATTCAATACAAAAGAGATTTTCAAACTTAGTGCTAGAACTTAGAACCATTAATGTATTTTCCATGTGGTTTAGCAATAAACAATAATTCATCAACTGTATTAAATTGATTCATCTAATCATTCTATCAGCTTGTGCTCAAAGGAAATATAGAGATAAACATCATACAGTAGAAAATGCATCTTTTTCACCATTTAAGCATCATTAAGAATTGGCTTGGAGAGTGATTGAAAGTATGACCTTGGCATTTTTAACTTCATGCTCTAATAGACTTAGCTGATAGGCTCACTAAATTAATAGCATACTATAGATGAAATAGCAGATAATGAAGTGCTAATGATTGTTGACCCGGGATAGTTGGAAAGCTTATATTCAGCTGTTTACATTCATGGTATCTTTATGTATCAGCAACAAATCGAAACTAAAATCACCTCAATTACTTGTAATAAATGGGAGATTTAGTTACTTAGTGTTAGAACTTAGAACAATTAATGGATAATGCAGGAACTTTAACATTAATATTTAATTACACATCTATATCAAATTGATTCATCTAATCATTCTAGCAGCTTTTGCTCCAAGGAGATATACAGCTAAGAATGAGACACAAGAAAAAGCATCTTTTTTCGAATTCAAACCTTGGCCTGTACAGGGATCGAACCTGTGACCTTGGCATTATTAGCACCACGCTCTAACCAACTGAGCTAACAGGCCACTTTGTGAACATTGATGAGGACAAGCATATGAAGAAGTGCTAATGACAGTAAACCCCAGATATTTGGAAAGCTTATTTTCAACTGTTTACCTTTAAGGTATATGTATATATTATCAAAATGAAGAAACCAATATGACAAAAAGAAATTCAATACAAAAGAGATTTTGATACTTAGTGTTAGAACTTAGAACCATTAATGTATTTTCCACGTGGTTTAGCAATAAACAACAATTCATCAACTGTATTAAATTGATTCATCTAATCATTCTGTCAGCTTGTGCTCAAAGGATACATAGAGATAAACATTATACAGAAGAAAATGCATCTATTTTCAACATTAAAGCAGCATCAAGAATTAGCTTGGAGAGTGATTGAAAGTATGTCCTTGACGTTTTTAATTTCATGCTGTAACAGACTAAACTAACAGGCTCACTAAATTTATAGCATACTATTAAAGAAATAGCAGATGATGAAGTGCTACTGATTGTTAACCCGGGATAGTTGGAAAGCTTATATTCAGCTGTTTACATTCATGGTATCTTTATGTATTATCAACAAATCGATACTAAAATGACCTCAATTACTTCTAATGAATGGGATATTTAGTTACTTGGTGTTAGAACTTAGAACCATTAATAGATATTCCAGGCACTTTAACAATAATAAATAATTCTACATCTATATCAAATTGATTCATCCAATCCTTCTAGCAGCTCTTGCTCCAAGGAGATAAACAGCCAAAAATGAGACACAAGAAAAAAGCATCTTTTAATTTGAACAATAAAACTTTGCCTGTACAGGGATCGAAGCTGTGACCTTGGCATTATTAGCACCACGCTCTAACCAACTGAGCTAAAACGCCACTTTGTGCACGTTCATGGAGGACCAGCATATGAAGAAGTGCTAATGATAGTGAACCTGGGAGAGTTGTAAAGCTTATTTTCGGCTGTTTACCATGAAGCTATATTAATATATTATCAACATGAAGAAACTAATATGTCTTCAAAAAAATTACAATACAAAAGAGATTTTCTAACTTAGTGTTAGAACTTAGAACCATTAATGTATTTTACATGTGGTTTAGCAATGAACAACAATTCATTAACTTTATTAAATTGATTCATCTAATCATTCTATCAGCTTGTGCTCAAAGGAAATATAGAGATAAACATCATACAGAAGAAAATGCTTCTATTTTCACCATTTAAGCATCATTAAGAATTGTCTTGGAGAGTGATTGAAAGTATGACCTTGGCATTTTTATCTTCATGCTCTAATAGACTTAGCTAATAGGCTCACTAAATTTATAGCATACTATAGAAGAAATAGCAGATAATGAAGTGCTACTGATTGTTAACCCGGGATAGTTGGAAAGCTTATATTCAGCTGTTTACATTCTTGGTATCTTTATGTATTATCAACAAATCGAAACTAAAATGACCTCAATTACTTGTAATAAATGGGAGATTTAGTTACTTAGTGTTAGAACTTAGAACTATTAATGGATATTCCAGGCACTTTGACATTAATATATAATTCCACATCTATATCAAATTAATTCATCTAATTATTCTAGCAGCTTTTGCTCCAAGGAGATATACAGCTAAGAATGAGACACAAGAAAAAGCATCTTTTTTCAAACATCAAAGCTTGGCCTGTACAGGGATCGAACCTGTGACTTTGGCGTTATTAGCACCACGCTCTAACCAACTGAGCTAACATGCCACTTTGTGCCCATCGATGGGGGAAAAGCATATGAAGAAGTGCTAATGACAGTAAACCCCAGATATTTGGAAAGCTTGTTTTCTGCTGTTTACCTTTAAGGTATATGTATATATTATCAAAATGAAGAAACCAATATGACAAAAAAAAATTCAATACAAAAGAGATTTTCAAACTTAGTGTTAGAACTTAGAACCATTAATGTATTTTCCATGTGGTTTAGCAATAAACAACAATTCATCAACTGTATTAAATTGATTCATCTAATCATTCTATCAGCTTGTGCTCAAAGGAAATATAGAGATAAACATCATACAGAAGAAAATGCTTCTATTTTCACCATTTAAGCATCATTAAGAATTGGCTTGGAGAGTGATTGAAAGTATGACCTTGGCATTTTTAACTTCATGCTCTTATAGACTTAGCTAATAGGCTCACTAAATTTATAACATACTATAGAAGAAATAGCAGATAATGAAGTGCTACTGATTGTTGACCCGGGATAGTTGGAAAGCTTATATTCAGCTGTTTACATTCATGGTATCTTTATGTATCATCAACAAATCAAAACTAAAATGACCTCAATTACTTGTAATAAATGGGAGATTTAGTTACTTAGTGTTAGAACTTAGAACCATTAATGGATATTGCAGGGAATTGAACATTAATATATAATTACACATCTATATCAAATTGATTCATCTAATCATTCTAGCAGCTTTTGCTCTAAATAGATATACAGCTAAGAATGAGACACAAGAAAAAGCATCTTTTTTCGAACATCAAAACTTAGCCTTTACAGGGATCCAACCTATGACCTCGGCGTTATTAGCACCACGCTCTAACCAACTGAGCTAACAGGCCACTTTGTGCACATTGATGGGGACAAGCATATGAAGAAGTGCTAATGACAGTAAACCCCAGATATTTGGAAAGCTTATGTTCAGCTGTTTATATTTAAGGTATATGTATAATCAAAATGAAGAAACCAATATGACAAAAAGAAATTCAATACAAAAGAGATTTTGATACTTAGTGATAGAACTTAGAACCATTAATGTATTTTCCACGTGGTTTAGCAATAAACAACAATTCATCAACTGTATTAAATTGATTCATCTAATCATTCTATCAGCTTGTGCTCAAACGAAATATAGAGATAAACATGATACAGAAGAAAATGCATCTATTTTCAACATTAAAGCAGCATCAAGAATTGGCTTGGAGAGTGATTGAAAGTATGTCCTTGGCGTTTTTAACTTCATGCTCTAACAGACTAAACGAACAGGCTCACTAAATTTATAGCATACTATTAAAGAAATAGCAGATGATGAAGTGCTACTGATTGTTAACCCGGGATAGTTGGGAAGCTTATATTCAGCTGTTTACATTCATGGCATCTTTATGTATTATCAACAAATCGAAACTAAAATTACCTCAATTACTTGTAATGAATGAGAGATTTAGTTACTTGGTGTTAGAACTTAGAACCATTAATGGATATTCCAGGCACTTTAACATTAATATATAATTCCACATCTATATCAAATTAATTCATCTAATTATTCTAGCAGCTTTTGCTCCAAGGAGATATACAGCTAAGATTGAGACACAAGAAAAAGCATCTTTTTTCAAACATCAAAACTTGGCCTGTACAGTGATGGAACCTGTGACCATTGGCGTTATTAGCACCACGCTCCAACCAACTGAGGTAACAGGCCACTTTGAGCACATCGATGGGGGACAAGCATATGAAGAAGTGCTAATGACAGTAAACCCCAGATATTTGGAATGCTTATTTTCTGCTGTTTACCTTTAAGGTATATGTATAGATTATCAAAATGAAGAAACCAATATGACAAAAAAGAATTCAATACAAAAGAGATTTTCAAACTTAGTGCTAGAACTAAGAACCATTAATGTATTTTCCATGTGGTTTAGCAATAAACAACAATTCATCAACTGTATTAAATTGATTCATCTAATCATTCTATCAGCTTGTGCTCAAAGGAAATATAGAGATAAACATCATACAGAATAAAATGCATCTATTTTCACCATTTAAGCATCATTAAGAATTGGCTTGGAGAGTGATTGAAAGTATTACCTTGGCATTTTTAACTTCATGCTCTAATAGTCTTAGCTGATAGGCTCACTAAATTAATAGCATACTATAGAAGAAATAGCAGATAATGAAGTGCTACTGATTGTTGACCCGGGATAGTTGGAAAGCTTATATTCAGCTGTTTACATTCATGGTATCTTTATGTATCATCAACAAATCGAAACTAAAATGACCTCAATTACTTGTAATAAATGGGAGATTTAGTTACTTAGTGTTAGAACTTAGAACCATTAATGGATATTGCAGGCACTTTAACATTAATATATAATTACACATCTATATCAAATTGATTCATCTAATCATTCTAGCAGCTTTTGCTCCAAGGAGATATACAGCTAAGAATGAGACACAAGAAAAAGCATCTTTTTTGAATATCAAAACCTTGGCCTGTACAGGGATCGAACCTGTGACCTTGGCGTTATTAGCACCACGCTCTAACCAACTGAGCTAACAGGCCACTTTGTGCACATTGATGGGGACAAGCATATGAAGAAGTGCTAATGACAGTAAACCCCAGATATTTGGAAAGCTTATTTTCAACTGTTTTCCTTTAAGGTATATGTATATATTATCAAAATGAAGGAACCAATATGACAAAACAAATTCAATACAAAAGAGATTTTGATACTTAGTGTTAGAACTTAGAACCATTAATGTATTTTCCAAGTGGTTTAGCAATAAACAACAATTCATCAACTGTATTAAATTGATTCATCTAATCATTCTGTCAGCTTGTGCTCAAAGGAAACATAGAGATAAACATTATACAGAAGAAAATGCATCTATTTTCAACATTAAAGCAGCATCAAGAATTAGCTTGGAGAGTGATTGAAAGTATGTCCTTGACGTTTTTAATTTCATGCTCTAACAGACTAAACTAACAGGCTCACTAAATTTATAGCATACTATTAAAGAAATAGCAGATGATGAAGTGCTACTGATTGTTAACCCGGGATAGTTGGAAAGCTTATATTCAGCTGTTTACATTCATGGTATCTTTATGTATTATCAACAAATCGAAACTAAAATGACCTCAATTACTTCTAATGAATGAGATATTTAGTTACTTGGTGTTAGAACTTAGAACCATTAATAGATATTCCAGGCACTTTAACAATAATAAATAATTCTACATCTATATCAAATTGATTCATCCAATCCTTCTAGCAGCTTTTGCTCCAAGGAGATAAACAGCCAAAAATGAGACACAAGAAAAAAGCATCTTTTTATTTGAACAATAAAACTTTGCCTCTACAGGGATCGAAGCTGTGACCTCGGCATTATTAGCACCACACTCTAACCAACTGAGCTAACAGACCACTTTGTGGAAGGTCATGGAGGACCAGCATATGAGAAGTGCTAATGATAGTGAACCCGGGAGAGTTGGAAAGCTTATTTTCGGCTGTTTACCATGAAGCTATATTAATATATTATCAACATGAAGAAACTAATATGTCTTCAAAAAAATTACAATACAAAAGAGATTTTCAAACTTAGTGTTAGAACTTAGAACCATTAATGTATTTTCCATGTGGTTTAGCAATGAACAACAATTCATCAACTATATTAAATTGATTCATCTAATCATTCTATCAGCTTGTGCTCAAAGGAAATATAGAGATAAACATCATACAGAAGAAAATGCTTCTATTTTCACCATTTAAGCATCATTAAGAATTGGCTTGGAGAGTGATTGAAAGTATGACCTTGGCATTTTTATCTTCATGCTCTAATAGACTTAGCTAATAGGCTCACTAAATTTATAGCATACTATAGAAGAAATAGCAGATAATGAAGTGCTACTGATTGTTGACCCGGGATAGTTGGAAAGCTTATATTCAGCTGTTTACATTCATGGTATCTTTATGTATCATCAACAAATCAAAACTAAAATGACCTCAATTACTTGTAATAAATGGGAGATTTAGTTACTTAGTGTTAGAACTTAGAGACCATTAATGGATATTGCAGGCACTTGAACATTAATATATAATTACACATCTATATCAAATTGATTCATCTAATCATTCTAGCAGCTTTTGCTCCAAGGAGATATACAGCTAAGAATGAGACACAAGAAAAAGCATCTTTTTTCGAACATCAAAACTTGGCCTGTACAGGGATCGAACCTATGACCTTGGCGTTATTAGCACCACGCTCTAACCAACTGAGCTAACAGGCCACTTTGTGCACATTGATGGGGACAAGCATATGAAGAAGTGCTAATGACAGTAAACCCCAGATATTTGGAAAGCTTATTTTCAGCTGTTTACCTTTAAGGTATATGTATATATTATCAAAATGAAGAAACCAATATGACAAAAAGAAATTCAATACAAAAGAGATTTTGATACTTAGTGTTAGAACTTAGAACCATTAATGTATTTTCCACGTGGTTTAGCAATAAACAACAATTCATCAACTGTATTAAATTGATTCATCTAATCATTCTATCAGCTTGTGCTCAAAGGAAATATAGAGATAAACATGATACAGAAGAAAATGCATCTATTTTCAACATTAAAGCAGCATCAAGAATTGGCTTGGAGAGTGATTGAAAGTATGTCCTTGGCGTTTTTAACTTCATGCTCTAACAGACTAAACTAACAGGCTCACTAAATTTATAGCATACTATTAAAGAAATAGCAGATGATGAAGTGCTACTGATTGTTAACCCGGGATAGTTGGGAAGCTTATATTCAGCTGTTTACATTCATGGTATCTTTATGTATTATCAACAAATCGAAACTAAAATGACCTCAATTACTTGTAATGAATGAGAGATTTAGTTACTTGGTGTTAGAACTTAGAACCATTAATGGATATTCCAGGCACTTTAACATTAATATATAATTCCACATCTATATCAAATTAATTCATCTAATTATTCTAGCAGCTTTTGCTCCAAGGAGATATACAGCTAAGAATGAGACACAAGAAAAAGCATCTTTTTTCAAACATCAAAACTTGGCCTGTACAGGGATCGAACCTGTGACCTTGGCGTTATTAGCACCACGCTCCAACCAACTGAGGTAATAGGCCACTTTGAGCACATTGATGGGGGACAAGCATATGAAGAAGTGCTAATGACAGTAAACCCCAGATATTTGGAATGCTTATTTTCTGCTGTTTACCTTTAAGGTATATGTATATATTATCAAAATGAAGAAACCAATATGACAAAAAAAAATTCAATACAAAAGAGATTTTCAAACTTAGTGCTAGAACTTAGAACCATTAATGTATTTTCCATGTGGTTTAGCAATAAACAACAATTCATCAACTGTATTAAATTGATTCATCTAATCATTCTATCAGCTTGTGCTCAAAGGAAATATAGAGATAAACATCATACAGTAGAAAATGCATCTATTTTCACCATTTAAGCATCATTAAGAATTGGCTTGGAGAGTGATTGAAAGTATGACCTTGGCATTTTTAACTTCATGCTCTAATAGACTTAGCTGATAGGCTCACTAAATTAATAGCATACTATAGATAGAAATAGCAGATAATGAAGTGCTACTGATTGTTGACCCGGGATAGTTGGAAAGCTTATATTCAGCTGTTTACATTCATGGTATCTTTATGTATCATCAACAAATCGAAACTAAAATGACCTCAATTACTTGTAATAAATGGGAGATTAAGTTACTTAGTGTTAGAACTTAGAACCATTAATGGATAATGTAGGCACTTTAACATTAATATTTAATTACACATCTATATCAAATTGATTCATCTAATCATTCTAGCAGCTTTTGCTCCAAGGAGATATACAGCTAAGAATGAGACACAAGAAAAAGCATCTTTTTTCGAATTAAAAACCTGGCCTGTACAGGGATCGAACCTGTGACCTTGGCGTTATTAGCACCACGCTCTAACCAACTGAGCTAACAGGCCACTTTGTGCACATTGATGGGGACAAGCATATGAAGAAGTGCTAATGACAGTAAACCCCAGATATTTGGAAAGCTTATTTTCAACTGTTTACCTTTAAGGTATATGTATATATTATCAAAATGAAGAAACCAATATGACAAAAAAAATTCAATACAAAAGAGATTTTGATACATAGTGTTAGAACTTGGAACCATTAATGTATTTTCCACGTGGTTTAGCAATAAACAACAATTCATCAACTGTATTAAATTGATTCATCTAATCATTCTATCAGCTTGTGCTCAAAGGAAACATAGAGATAAACATGATACAGAAGAAAATGCATCTATTTTCAACATTAAAGCAGCATCAAGAATTAGCTTGGAGAGTGATTGAAAGTATGTCCTTGGCGTTTTTAATTTCATGCTCTAACAGACTAAACTAACAGGCTCACTAAATTTATAGCATACTATTAAAGAAATAGCAGATGATGAAGTGCTACTGATTGTTAACCCGGGATAGTTGGAAAGCTTATATTCAGCTGTTTACATTCATGGTATCTTTATGTATTATCAACAAATCGAAACTAAAATGACCTCAATTACTTCTAATGAATGAGAGATTTAGTTACTTGGTGTTAGAACTTAGAACGATTAATAGATATTCCAGGCACTTTAACATTAATATATAATTCCACATCTATATCAAATTAATTCATCTAATTATTCTAGCAGTTTTTGCTCCAAAGAGATATACAGCTAAGAATGAGACACAAGAAAAAGCATCTTTTAATTTGAACAATAAAACTTTGCCTGTACAGGGATCGAAGCTGTGACCTTGGCATTATTAGCACCACGCTCTAACCAACTGAGCTAAAACGCCACTTTGTGCACGTTCATGGAGGACCAGCATATGAAGAAGTGCTAATGATAGTGAACCCAGGAGAGTTGGAAAGCTTATTTTCGGCTGTTTACCATGAAGCTATATTAATATATTATCAACATGAAGAAACTAATATGTCTTCAAAAAAATTACAATACAGAAGAGAGTTTGAAACTTAGTGTTAGAACTTAGAACCATTAATGTATTTTCCATGTGGTTTAGCAATGAACAACAATTCATCAACTATATTAAATTGATTCATCTAATCATTCTATCAGCTTGTGCTCAAAGGAAATATAGAGATAAACATCATACAGAAGAAAATGCTTCTATTTTCACCATTTAAGCATCATTAAGAATTGGCTTGGAGAGTGATTGAAAGTATGACCTTGGCATTTTTAACTTCATGCTCTAATAGACTTAGCTAATAGGCTCACTAAATTTATAGCATACTATAGAAGAAATAGCAGATAATGAAGTGCTACTGATTGTTGACCCGGGATAGTTGGAAAGCTTATATTCAGCTGTTTACATTCATGGTATCTTTATGTATCATCAACAAATCAAAACTAAAATGACCTCAATTACTTGTAATAAATGGGAGATTTAGTTACTTAGTGTTAGAACTTAGAACCATTAATGGATATTGCAGGCAATTGAACATTAATATATAATTACACATCTATATCAAATTGATTCATCTAATCATTCTAGCAGCTTTTGCTCCAAATAGATATACAGCTAAGAATGAGACACAAGAAAAAGCATCTTTTTTCGAACATCAAAACTTGGCCTGTACCGGGATCGAACCTATGACCTCGGCGTTATTAGCACCACGCTCTAACCAACTGAGCTAACAGGCCACTTTGTGCACATTGATGGGGACAAGCATATGAAGAAGTGCTAATGACAGTAAACCCCAGATATTTGGAAAGCTTATTTTCAGCTGTTTACATTTAAGGTATATTAATATATTATCAACATGAAGAAACTAATATGTCTTCAAAAAAATTACAATACAGAAGAGAGTTTGAAACTTAGTGTTAGAACTTAGAACCATTAATGTATTTTCCATGTGGTTTAGCAATGAACAACAATTCATCAACTATATTAAATTGATTCATCTAATCATTCTATCAGCTTGTGCTCAAAGGAAATATAGAGATAAACATCATACAGAAGAAAATGCTTCTATTTTCACCATTTAAGCATCATTAAGAATTGCCTTGGAGAGTGATTGAAAGTATGACCTTGGCATTTTTAACTTCATGCTCTAATAGATTTAGCTAATAGGCTCACTAAATTTATAGCATACTATAGAAGAAATAGCAGATAATGAAGTGCTACTGATTGTTGACCCGGGATAGTTGGAAAGCTTATATTCAGCTGTTTACATTCATGGTATCTTTATGTATCATCAACAAATCAAAACTAAAATGACCTCAATTACTTGTAATAAGTGGGAGATTTAGTTACTTAGTGTTAGAACTTAGAAGTAGAACCATTAATGGATATTGCAGGCAATTGAACATTAATATATAATTACACATCTATATCAAATTGATTCATCTAATCATTCTAGCAGATTTTGCTCCAAGTAGATATACAGCTAAGAATGAGACACAAGAAAAAGCATCTTTTTTCGAACATCAAAACTTGGCCTGTACAGGCATCGAACATATGACCTTGGCGTTATTAGCACCACGCTCTAACCAACTGAGCTAACAGGCCACTTAGTGCACATTGATGGAGACAAGCATCTGAAGAAGTGCTAATGACAGTAAACCCCAGATATTTGGAAAGCTTATTTTCAGCTGTTTACCTTTAAGGTATATGTATATATTATCAAAATGAAGAAACCAATATGACAAAAAGAAATTCAATACAAAAGAGATTTTGATACTTAGTGTTAGAACTTAGAACCATTAATGTATTTTCCACGTGGTTTAGCAATAAACAACAATTCATCAACTGTATTAAATTGATTCATCTAATCATTCTATCAGCTTGTGCTCAAAGGAAATATAGAGATAAACATGATACAGAAGAAAATGCATCTATTTTCAACATTAAAGCAGCATCAAGAATTGGCTTGGAGAGTGATTTAAAGTATGTCCTTGGCGTTTTTAACTTCATGCTCTAACAGACTAAACTAACAGGCTCACTAAATTTATAGCATACTATTAAAGAAATAGCAGATGATGAAGTGCTACTGATTGTTAACCCGGGATTGTTGGGAAGCTTATATTCAGCTGTTTACATTCATGGTATCTTTATGTATTATCAACAAATCGAAACTAAAATGACCTCAATTACTTGTAATGAATGAGAGATTTAGTTACTTGGTGTTAGAACTTAGAACCATTAATGGATATTCCAGGCACTTTAACATTAATATATAATTCCACATCTATATCAAATTAATACATCTAATTATTCTAGCAGCTTTTGCTCCAAGGAGATATACAGCTAAGAATGAGACACAAGAAAAAGCATCTTTTTTCAAACATCAAAACTTGGTCTGTACAGGGATCGAACCTGTGACCTTGGAGTTATTAGCACCACACTCCAACCAACTGAGGTAATAGGCCACTTTGAGCACGTTGGTGGGGGACAAGCATATGAAGAAGTGCTAATGACAGTAAACCCCAGATATTTGGAATTCTTATTTTCTGCTGTTTACCTTTAAGGTATATGTATATATTATCAAAATGAAGAAACCAATATGACAAAAAAAAATTCAATACAAAAGAGATTTTCAAACTTAGTGCTAGAACTTAGAGCCATTAATGTATTTTCCATGTGGTTTAGCAATAAACAACAATTCATCAACTGTATTAAATTGATTCATCTAATCATTCTATCAGCTTGTGCTCAAAGGAAATATAGAGATAAACATCATACAGTAGAAAATGCATCTATTTTCACGATTTAAGCATCATTAAGAATTGGCTTGGAGAGTGATTGAAAGTATGACCTTGGCATTTTTAACTTCATGCTCTAATAGACTTAGCTGATAGGCTCACTAAATTAATAGCATTCTATAGATAAAATAGCAGATAATGAAGTGCTACTGATTGTTGACCCGGGATAGTTGGAAAGCTTATATTCAGCTGTTTACATTCATGGTATCTTTATGTATCATCAACAAATCGAAACTAAAATCACCTCAATTCCTTGTAATAAATGGGAGATTTAGTTACTTAGTGTTAGAACTTAGAACCATTAATGGATAATGCAGGCACTTTAACATTAATATTTAATTACACATCTATATCAAATTGATTCATCTAATCATTCTAGCAGCTTTTGCTCCAAGGAGATATACAGCTAAGAATGACACACAAGAAAAAGCATCTTTTTTTGAATTCAAACCTTGGCCTGTACAGGGATCGAACCTGGGACCTTGGCGTTATTAGCACCACGCTCTAACCAACTGAGCTAACAGGCTACTCTGTGCACATTGATGGGGACAAGCATATGAAGAAGTGCTAATGACAGTAAACCCCAGATATTTGGAAAGCTTATTTTCAACTGTTTACCTTTAAGGTATATGTATATATTATCAAAATGAAGAAACCAATATGACAAAAAGAAATTCAATACAAAAGAGATTTTGATACTTAGTGTTAGAACTTAGAACCATTAATGTATTTTCCACGTGGTTTAGCAATAAACAACAATTCATCAACTGTATTAAATTGATTCATCTAATCATTCTGTCAGCTTGTGCTCAAAGGAAACATAGAGATAAACATTATACAGAAGAAAATGCATCTATTTTCAACATTAAAGCAGCATCAAGAATTAGCTTGGAGAGTGATTGAATGTATGTCCTTGACGTTTTTAATTTCATCCTCTAACAGACTAAACTAACAGGCTCACTAAATTTATAGCATACTATTAAAGAAATTTCAGATGTTGTAGTGCTACTGATTGTTAACCCGGGATAGTTGGAAAGCTTATATTCAGCTGTTTACATTCATGGTATCTTTATGTATTATCAACAAATCGAAACTAAAATGACCTCAATTACTTCTAATGAATGAGATATTTAGTTACTTGGTGTTAGAACTTAGAACGATTAATAGATATTCCAGGCACTTTAACATTAATATATAATTCCACATCTATATCAAATTAATTCATCTAATTATTCTAGCAGTTTTTGCTCCAAAGAGATATACAGCTAAGAATGAGACACAAGAAAAAGCATCTTTTAATTTGAACAATAAAACTTTGCCTGTACAGGGATGGAAGCTGTGACCTTGGCATTATTAGCACCACGCTCTAACCAACTGAGCTAAAACGCCACTTTGTGCACGTTCATGGAGGGCCAGCATATGAAGAAGTGCTAATGATAGTGAACCCAGGAGAGTTGGAAAGCTTATTTTCGGCTGTTTACCATGAAGCTATATTAATATATTATCAACATGAAGAAACTAATATGTCTTCAAAAAAATTACAATACAGAAGAGAGTTTGAAACTTAGTGTTAGAACTTAGAACCATTAATGTATTTTCCATGTGGTTTAGCAATGAACAACAATTCATCAACTATATTAAATTGATTCATCTAATCATTCTATCAGCTTGTGCTCAAAGGAAATATAGAGATAAACATCATACAGAAGAAAATGCTTCTATTTTCACCATTTAAGCATCATTAAGAATTGGCTTGGAGAGTGATTGAAAGTATGACCTTGGCATTTTTAACTTCATGCTCTAATAGACTTAGCTAATAGGCTCACTAAATTTATAGCATACTATAGAAGAAATAGCAGATAATGAAGTGCTACTGATTGTTGACCCGGGATAGTTGGAAAGCTTATATTCAGCTGTTTACATTCATGGTATCTTTATGTATCATCAACAAATCAAAACTAAAATGACCTCAATTACTTGTAATAAATGGGAGATTTAGTTACTTAGTGTTAGAACTTAGAACCATTAATGGATATTGCAGGCAATTGAACATTAATATATAATTACACATCTATATCAAATTGATTCATCTAATCATTCTAGCAGCTTTTGCTCCAAGTAGATATACAGCTAAGAATGAGACACAAGAAAAAGCATCTTTTTTCGAACATCAAAACTTGGCCTGTACAGGGATCGAACCTATGACCTTGGCGTTATTAGCACCACGCTCTAACCAACTGAGCTAACAGGCCACTTTGTGCACATTGATGGGGACAAGCATATGAAGAAGTGCTAATGACAGTAAACCCCAGATATTTGGAAAGCTTATTTTCAGCTGTTTACATTTAAGGTATATGTATATATTATCAAAATGAAGAAACCAATATGACAAAAAGAAATTCAATACAAAAGAGATTTTGATACTTAGTGATAGAACTTAGAACCATTAATGTATTTTCCACGTGGTTTAGCAATAAACAACAATTCATCAACTGTATTAAATTGATTCATCTAATCATTCTGTCAGCTTGTGCTCAAAGGAAACATAGAGATAAACATTATACAGAAGAAAATGCATCTATTTTCAACATTTAAGCATCATTAAGAATTGGCTTGGAGAGTGATTGAAAGTATGACCTTGGCATTTTTAACTTCATGCTCTAATAGACTTAGCTAATAGGCTCACTAAATTAATAGCATACTATAGATAGAAATAGCAGATAATGAAGTGCTACTGATTGTTGACCCGGGATAGTTGGAAAGCTTATATTCAGCTGTTTACATTCATGGTATCTTTATGTATCATCAACAAATCGAAACTAAAATGACCTCAATTACTTGTAATAAATGGGAGATTTAGTTACTTAGTGTTAGAACTTAGAACCATTAATGGATAATGCAGGCACTTTAACATTAATATTTAATTACACATCTATATCAAATTGATTCATCTAATCATTCTAGCAGCTTTTGCTCCAAGGAGATATACAGCTAAGAATGAGACACAAGAAAAAGCATCTTTTTTCGAACATCAAACCTTGGCCTGTACAGGGATCGAACCTGTGACCTTGGCGTTATTAGCACCACGCTCTAACCAACTGAGCTAACAGGCCACTTTGTGCACATTGATGGGGACAAGCATATGAAGAAGTGCTAATGACAGTAAACCCCAGATATTTGGAAAGCTTATTTTCAACTGTTTACCTTTAAGGTATATGTATATATTATCAAAATGAAGAAACCAATATGACAAAAAGAAATTCAATACAAAAGAGATTTTGATACTTAGTGTTAGAACTTAGAACCATTAATGTATTTTCCACGTGGTTTAGCAATAAACAACAATTCATCAACTGTATTAAATTGATTCATCTAATCATTCTGTCAGCTTGTGCTCAAAGGAAACATAGAGATAAACATTATACAGAAGAAAATGCATCTATTTTCAACATTAAAGCAGCATCAAGAATTAGCTTGGAGAGTGATTGAAAGTATGTCCTTGACGTTTTTAATTTCATGCTCTAACAGACTAAACTAACAGGCTCACTAAATTTATAGCATACTATTAAAGAAATAGCAGATGATGAAGTGCTACTGATTGTTAACCCGGGATAGTTGGAAAGCTTATATTCAGCTGTTTACATTCATGGTATCTTTATGTATTATCAACAAATCGAAACCAAAATGACCTCAATTACTTCTAATGAATGAGATATTTAGTTACTTGGTGTTAGACCTTAGAACCATTAATAGATATTCCAGGCACTTTAACAATAATAAATAATTCTACATCTATATCAAATTGATTCATCCAATCCTTCTAGGAGCTCTTGCTCCAAGGAGATAAACAGCCAAAAATGAGACACAAGAAAAAAGCATCTTTTAATTTGAACAATAAAACTTTGCCTGTACAGGGATCGAAGCTGTGACCTTGGCATTATTAGCACCACGCTCTAACCAACTGCGCTAAAACGCCACTTTGTGCACATTCATGGAGGACCAGCATATGAAGAAATGCTAATGATAATGAACCTGAGAGAGTTGGAAAGCTTATTTTCGGCTGTTTACCATGAAGCTATATTAATATATTATCAACATGAAGAAACTAATATGTCTTCAAAAGAATTACAATACAAAAGAGATTTTCTAACTTAGTGTTAGAACTTAGAACCATTAATGTATTTTACATGTGGTTTAGCAATGAACAACAATTCATTAACTTTATTAAATTGATTCATCTAATCATTCTATCAGCTTGTGCTCAAAGGAAATATAGAGATAAACATCATACAGAAGAAAATGCTTCTATTTTCACCATTTAAGCATCATTAAGAATTGGCTTGGAGAGTGATTGAAAGTATGACCTTGGCATTTTTAACTTCATGCTCTTATAGACTTAGCTAATAGGCTCACTAAATTTATAGCATACTATAGAAGAAATAGCAGATAATGAAGTGCTACTGATTGTTGACCCAGGATAGTTGGAAAGCTTATATTCAGCTGTTTACATTCATGGTATCTTTATGTATCATCAACAAATCAAAACTAAAATGACCTCAATTACTTGTAATAAATGGGAGATTTAGTTACTTAGTGTTAGAACTTAGAACCATTAATGGATATTGCAGGCAATTGAACATTAATATATAATTACACATCTATATCAAATTGATTCATCTAATCATTCTAGCAGCTTTTGCTCCAAATAGATATACAGCTAAGAATGAGACACAAGAAAAAGCATCTTTTTTCGAACATCAAAACTTAGCCTGTACAGGGATCCAACCTATGACCTCGGCGTTATTAGCACCACGCTCTAACCAACTGAGCTAACAGGCCACTTTGTGCACATTGATGGGGACAAGCATATGAAGAAGTGCTAATGACAGTAAACCCCAGATATTTGGAAAGCTTATTTTCAGCTGTTTACATTTAAGGTATATGTATATATTATCAAAATGAAGAAACGAATATGAAAAAAAGAAATTCAATACAAAAGAGATTTTGATACTTAGTGATAGAACTTAGAACCATTAATGTATTTTCCACGTGGTTTAGCAATAAACAACAATTCATCAACTGTATTAAATTGATTCATCTAATCATTCTATCAGCTTGTGCTCAAAGGAAATATAGAGATAAACATGATACAGAAGGAAATGCATCTATTTTCAACATTAAAGCAGCATCAAGAATTGGCTTGGAGAGTGATTGAAAGTATGTCCTTGGCGTTTTTAACTTCATGCTCTAACAGACTAAACTAACAGGCTCACTAAATTTATAGCATACTATTAAAGAAATAGCAGATGATGAAGTGCTACTGATTGTTAACCCGGGATAGTTGGGAAGCTTATATTCAGCTGTTTACATTCATGGCATCTTTATGTATTATCAACAAATCGAAACTAAAATTACCTCAATTACTTGTAATGAATGAGAGATTTAGTTACTTGGTGTTAGAACTTAGAACCATTAATGGATATTCCAGGCACTTTAACATTAATATATAATTCCACATCTATATCAAATTAATTCATCTAATTATTCTAGCAGCTTTTGCTCCAAGGAGATATACAGCTAAAAATGAGACACAAGAAAAAGCATCTTTTTTCAAACATCAAAAGTTGGCCTGTACAGTGATCGAACCTGTGACATTGGCGTTATTAGCACCACGCTCCAACCAACTGAGGTAACAGGCCACCTTGAGCACATTGATGGGGGACAAGCATATGAAGAAGTGCTAATGACAGTAAACCCCAGATATTTGGAATGCTTATTTTCTGCTGTTTACCTTTAAGGTATATGTATAGATTATCAAAATGAAGAAACCAATATGACAAAAAGAATTCAATACAAAAGAGATTTTCAAACTTAGTGCTAGAAGAAAGAACCATTAATGTATTTTCCATGTGGTTTAGCAATAAACAACAATTCATCAACTGTATTAAATTAATTCATCTAATCATTCTATCAGCTTGTGCTCAAAGGAAATATAGAGATAAACATCATACAGTAGAAAATGCATCTATTTTCACCATTTAAGCATCATTAAGAATTGGCTTGGAGAGTGATTGAAAGTATGACCTTGGCATTTTTAACTTCATGCTCTAATAGAATTAGCTGATAGGCTCACTAAATTAATAGCATACTATAGATGAAATAGCAGATAATGAAGTGCTACTGATTGTTGACCCGGGATAGTTGGAAAGCTTATATTCAGCTGTTTACATTCATGGTATCTTTATGTATCATCAACAAATCGAAACTAAAATGACCTCAATTACTTGTAATAAGTGGGAGATTTAGTTACTTAGTGTTAGAACTTAGAACCATTAATGTATAATGCAGGCACTTTAACATTAATATTTAATTACACATCTATATCAAATTGATTCATCTAATCATTCTAGCAGCTTCTGCTCCAAGGAGATATACAGCTAAGAATGAGACAGAAGAAAAAGCATCTTTTTTCGAATTCAAACCTTGGCCTGTACAGGGATCTAACCTGTGACCATGGCGTTATTAGCACCTCGCTCTTACCAACTGAGCTAACAGGCCACTTTGTACACATTGATGGGGACAAGCATATGAAGAAGTGCTAATGACAGTAAACCCCAGATATTTGGAATGCTTATTTTCAACTGTTTACCTTTAAGGTATATGTATATATTATCAAAATGAAGAAACCAATATGACAAAAAGAAATTCAATACAAAAGAGATTTCGATACTTAGTGTTAGAACTTAGAACCAATAATGTATTTTCCACGTGGTTTAGCAATAAACAACAATTCATCAACTGTATTAAATTGATTCATCTAATCATTCTGTCAGCTTGTGCTCAAAGGAAACGTAGAGATAAACATTATACAGAAGAAAATGCATCTATTTTCAACATTAAAGCAGCATCAAGAATTAGCTTGGAGAGTGATTGAAAGTATGTCCTTGACGTTTTTAATTTCATGCTCTAACAGACTAAACTAACAGGCTCACTAAATTTATAGCATACTATTAAAGAAATAGCAGGTGATGAAGTGCTACTGATTGTTAACCCGGGATAGTTGGAAAGCTTATATTCAGCTGTTTACATTCATGGTATCTTTATGTATTATCAACAAATCGAAACTAAAATGACCTCAATTACTTCTAATGAATGAGATATTTAGTTACTTGGTGTTAGAACTTAGAACCATTAATAGATATTCCAGGCACTTTAACAATAATAAATAATTCTACATCTATATCAAATTGATTCATCCAATCCTTCTAGCAGCTTTTGCTCCAAGGAGATAAACATCCAAAAATGAGACACAAGAAAAAAGCATCTTTTAATTTGAACAATAAAACTTTGCCTGTACAGGGATCGAAGCTGTGACCTTGGCATTATTAGCACCACGCTCTAACCAACTGAGCTAAAACACCACTTTGTGCACGTTCATGGAGGACCAGCATGTGAAGAAGTGCTAATGATAGTGAACCCGGGAGAGTTGGAAAGCTTATTTTCGGCTGTTTACCATGAAGCTATATTAATATATTATCAACATGAAGAAACTAATATGTCTTCAAAAAAATTACAATACAGAAGAGAGTTTGAAACTTAGTGTTAGAACTTAGAACCATTAATGTATTTTCCATGTGGTTTAGCAATGAACAACAATTCATCAACTATATTAAATTGATTCATCTAATCATTCTATCAGCTTGTGCTCAAAGGAAATATAGAGATAAACATCATACAGAAGAAAATGCTTCTATTTTCAAAATTTAAGCATCATTAAGAATTGGCTTGAATAGTGATTGAAAGTATGACCTTGGCATTTTTAACTTCATGCTCTAATAGATTTAGCTAATAGGCTCACTAAATTTATAGCATACTATAGAAGAAATAGCAGATAATGAAGTGCTGCTGATTGTTGACCCGGGATAGTTGGAAAGCTTATATTCAGCTGTTTACATTAATGGTATCTTTATGTATCATCAACAAATCAAAACTAAAATGACCTCAATTACTTGTAATAAATGGGAGATTTAGTTACTTAGTGTTAGAACTTAGAACCATTAATGGATATTGCAGGCAATTGAACATTAATATATAATTACACATCTATATCAAATTGATTCATCTAATCATTCTAGCAGATTTTGCTCCAAGTAGATATACAGCTAAGAATGAGACACAAGAAAAAGCATCTTTTTTCGAACATCAAAACTTGGCCTGTACAGGGATCGAACCTATGACCTTGGCGTTATTAGCACCACGCTCTAACCAACTGAGCTAACAGGCCACTTAGAGCACATTGATGGAGACAAGCATCTGAAGAAGTGCTAATGACAGTAAACCCCAGATATTTGGAAAGCTTATTTTCAGCTGTTTACCTTTAAGGTATATGTATATATTATCAAAATGAAGAAACCAATATGACAAAAAGAAATTCAATACAAAAGAGATTTTGATACTTAGTGTTAGAACTTAGAACCATTAATGTATTTTCCACGTGGTTTAGCAATAAACAACAATTCATCAACTGTATTAAATTGATTCATCTAATCATTCTATCAGCTTGTGCTCAAAGGAAATATAGAGATAAACATGATACAGAAGAAAATGCATCTATTTTCAACATTAAAGCAGCATCAAGAATTGGCTTGGAGAGTGATTTAAAGTATGTCCTTGGCGTTTTTAACTTCATGCTCTAACAGACTAAACTAACAGGCTCACTAAATTTATAGCATACTATTAAAGAAATAGCAGATGATGAAGTTCTACTGATTGTTAACCCGGGATAGTTGGGAAACTTATATTCAGCTGTTTACATTCATGGCATCTTTATGTATAACAACAAATCGAAACTAAAATGACCTCAATTACTTGTAATGAATGAGAGATTTAGTTACTTGGTGTTAGAACTTAGAACCATTAATGGATATTCCAGGCACTTTAACATTAATATATAATTCCACATCTATATCAAATTAATACATCAAATTATTCTAGCAGCTTTTGCTCCAAGGAGATATACAGCTAAGAATGAGACACAAGAAAAAGCATCTTTTTTCAAACATCAAAACTTGGTCTGTACAGGGATCGAACCTGTGACCTTGGCGTTATTAGCACCACGCTCCAACCAACTGAGGTAATAGGCCACTTTGAGCACGTTGATGGGGGACAAGCATATGAAGAAGTGCTAATGACAGTAAACCCCAGATATTTGGAATTCTTATTTTCTGCTGTTTACCTTTAAGGTATATGTATATATTATCAAAATGAAGAAACCAATATGACAAAAAAAATTCAATACAAAAGAGATTTTCAAACTTAGTGCTAGAACTTAGAACCATTAATGTATTTTCCATGTGGTTTATCAATAAACAACAATTCATCAACTGTATTAAATTGATTCATCTAATCATTCTATCAGCTTGTGCTCAAAGGAAATATAGAGATAAACATCATACAGAAGAAAATGCATCTATTTTCACCATTTAAGCATCATTAAGAATTGGCTTGGAGAGTGATTGAAAGTATGACCTTGTCATTTTTAACTTCATGCTCTAATAAACTTAGCTAATAGGCTCACTAAATTTATAGCATACTATAGAAGAAATAGCAGATAATGAAGTGCTACTGATTGTTGACCCGGGATAGCTGGAAAGCTTATATTCAGCTGTTTACATTCATGGTATCTTTATGTATCATCAACAAATCAAAACTAAAATGACCTCAATTACTTGTAATAAATGGGAGATTTAGTTACTTAGTGTTAGAACTTAGAACCATTAATGGATATTGCAGGCACTTGAACATTAATATATAATTACACATCTATATCAAATTGATTCATCTAATCATTCTAGCAGCTTTTGCTCCAAGTAGATATACAGCTAAGAATGAGACACAAGAAAAAGCATCTTTTTTCGAACATCAAAACTTGGCCTGTACAGGGATCGAACCTATGACCTTGGCGTAATTAGCACCACGCTCTAACCAACTGAGCTAACAGGCCACTTTGTGCACATTGATGGAGACAAGCATCTGAAGAAGTGCTAATGACAGTAAACCCCAGATATTTGGAATTCTTATGTTCTGCTGTTTACCTTTAAGGTATATGTATATATTATCAAAATGAAGAAACCAATATGACAAAAAAATTCAATACAAAAGAGATTTTCAAACTTAGTGCTAGAACTTAGAACCATTAATGTATTTTCCATGTGGTTTAGCAATAAACAACAATTCATCAACTGTATTAAATTGATTCATCTAATCATTCTATCAGCTTGTGCTCAAAGGAAATATAGAGATAAACATCATACAGTAGAAAATGCATCTATTTTCACCATTTAAGCATCATTAAGAATTGGCTTGGAGAGTGATTGAAAGTATGACCTTGGCATTTTTAACTTCATGCTCTAATAGACTTAGCTGATAGGCTCACTAAATTAATAGCATACTATAGATAAAATAGCAGATAATGAAGTGCTACTGATTGTTGACCCGGGATAGTTGGAAAGCTTATATTCAGCTGTTTACATTCATAGTATCTTTATGTATCATCAACAAATCGAAACTAAAATCACCTCAATTCCTTGTAATAAATGGGAGATTTAGTTACTTAGTGTTAGAACTTAGAACCATTAATGGATAATGCAGGCACTTTAACATTAATATTTAATTACACATCTATATCAAATTGATTCATCTAATCATTCTAGCAGCTTTTGCTCCAAGGAGATATACAGCTAAGAATGAGACACAAGAAAAAGCATCTTTTTTCGATTATCAAAGCTTGGCCTTTATAGGGCTCGAACCTGTGACCTTGGCGTTATTAGCACCACGCTCTAACCAACTGAGCTAACAGGCCACTTTGAGCACATTGATGGGGACAAGCATATGAAGAAGTGCTAATGACAGTAAACCCCAGATATTTGGAAAGCTTATTTTCAACTGTTTACCTTTAAGGTATATGTATATATTATCAAAATGAAGAAACCAATATGACAAAAAGAAATTCAATACAAAAGAGATTTTGATACTTAGTGTTAGAACTTAGAACCATTAATGTATTTTCCACGTGGTTTAGCAATAAACAACAATTCATCAACTGTATTAAATTGATTCATCTAATCATTCTGTCAGCTTGTGCTCAAAGGAAACATAGAGATAAACATTATACAGAAGAAAATGCATCTATTTTCAACATTAAAGCAGCATCAAGAATTAGCTTGGAGAGTGATTGAAAGTATGTCCTTGACGTTTTTAATTTCATGCTCTAACAGACTAAACTAACAGGCTCACTAAATTTATAGCATACTATTAAAGAAATAGCAGATGATGAAGTGCTACTGATTGTTAACCCGGGATAGTTGGAAAGCTTATATTCAGCTGTTTACATTCATGGTATCTTTATGTATTATCAACAAATCGAAACTAAAATGACCTCAATTACTTCTAATGAATGAGATATTTAGTTACTTGGTGTTAGAACTTAGAACCATTAATAGATATTCCAGGCACTTTAACAATAATAAATAATTCTACATCTATATCAAATTGATTCATCCAATCCTTCTAGCAGCTCTTGCTCCAAGGAGATAAACAGCCAAAAATGAGACACAAGAAAAAAGCATCTTTTAATTTGAACAATAAAACTTTGCCTGTACAGGGATCGAAGCTGTGACCTTGGCATTATTAGCACAATGCTCTAACCAACTGCGCTAAAACGCCACTTTGTGCACGTTCATGGAGGACCAGCATATGAAGAAATGCTAATGATAGTGAACCTGAGAGAGTTGTAAAGCTTATTTTCGGCTGTTTACCATGAAGCTATATTAATATATTATCAACATGAAGAAACTAATATGTCTTCAAAAAAATTACAATACAAAAGAGATTTTCTAACTTAGTGTTAGAACTTAGAACCATTAATGTATTTTACATGTGGTTTAGCAATGAACAACAATTCATTAACTTTATTAAATTGATTCATCTAATCATTCTATCAGCTTGTGCTCAAAGGAAATATAGAGATAAACATCATACAGAAGAAAATGCTTCTATTTTCACCATTTAAGCATCATTAAGAATTGGCTTGGAGAGTGATTGAAAGTATGACCTTGGCATTTTTAACTTCATGCTCTTATAGACTTAGCTAATAGGCTCACTAAATTTATAGCATACTATAGAAGAAATAGCAGATAATGAAGTGCTACTGATTGTTGACCCGGGATAGTTGGAAAGCTTATATTCAGCTGTTTACATTCATGGTATCTTTATGTATCATCAACAAATCAAAACTAAAATGACCTCAATTACTTGTAATAAATGGGAGATTTAGTTACTTAGTGTTAGAACTTAGAACCATTAATGGATATTGCAGGCAATTGAACATTAATATATAATTACACATCTATATCAAATTGATTCATCTAATTATTCTAGCAGCTTTTGCTCCAAATAGATATACAGCTAAGAATGAGACACAAGAAAAAGCATCTTTTTTCGAACATCAAAACTTAGCCTGCACAGGGATCCAACCTATGACCTCGGCGTTATTAGCACCACGCTCTAACCAACTGAGCTAACAGGCCACTTTGAGCACGTTGATGGGGGACAAGCATATGAAGAAGTGCTAATGACAGTAAACCCCAGATATTTGGAAAGCTTATTTTCAGCTGTTTACATTTAAGGTATATGTATATATTATCAAAATGAAGAAACCAATATGACAAAAAGAAATTCAATACAAAAGAGATTTTGATACTTAGTGATAGAACTTAGAACCATTAATGTATTTTCCACGTGGTTTAGCAATAAACAACAATTCATCAACTGTATTAAATTGATTCATCTAATCATTCTGTCAGCTTGTGCTCAAAGGAAACATAGAGATAAACATTATACAGAAGAAAATGCATCTATTTTCAACATTTAAGCATCATTAAGAATTGGCTTGGAGAGTGATTGAAAGTATGACCTTGGCATTTTTAACTTCATGCTCTAATAGACTTAGCTGATAGGCTCACTAAATTTATAGCATACTATAGATAGAAATAGCAGATAATGAAGTGCTACTGATTGTTGACCCGGGATAGCTGGAAAGCTTATATTCAGCTGTTTACATTCATGCTATCTTTATGTATCATCAACAAATCAAAACTAAAATGACCTCAATTACTTGTAATAAATGGGAGATTTAGTTACTTAGTGTTAGAACTTAGAACCATTAACGGATATTGCAGGCAATTGAACATTAATATATAATTACACATCTATATCAAATTGATTCATCTAATCATTCTAGCAGCTTTTGCTCCAAGTAGATACACAGCTAAGAATGAGACACAAGAAAAAGCATTTTTTTCGAACATCAAAACTTGGCCTGTACAGGGATCGAACCCATGACCTTGGCGCAATTAGCACCATGCTCTAACCAACTGAGCTAACAGGCCACTTTGTGCACATTGATGGAGACAAGCATCTGAAGAAGTGCTAATGACAGTAAACCCCAGATATTTGGAATTCTTATGTTCTGCTGTTTACCTTTAAGGTATATGTATATATTATCAAAATGAAGAAACCAATATGACAAAAAAAATTCAATACAAAAGAGATTTTCAAACTTAGTGCTAGAACTTAGAACCATTAATGTATTTTCCATGTGGTTTAGCAATAAACAACAATTCATCAACTGTATTAAATTGATTCATCTAATCATTCTATCAGCTTGTGCTCAAAGGAAATATAGAGATAAACATCATACAGTAGAAAATGCATCTATTTTCACCATTTAAGCATCATTAAGAATTGGCTTGGAGAGTGATTGAAAGTATGACCTTGGCATTTTTAACTTCATGCTCTAATAGGCTTAGCTGATAGGCTCACTAAATTAATAGCATACTATAGATAAAATAGCAGATAATGAAGTGCTACTGATTGTTGACCCGGGATAGTTGGAAAGCTTATATTCAGCTGTTTACATTCATGGTATCTTTATGTATCATCAACAAATCGAAACTAAAATCACCTCAATTCCTTGTAATAAATGGGAGATTTAGTTACTTAGTGTTAGAACTTAGAACCATTAATGGATAATGCAGGCACTTTAACATTAATATTTAATTACACATCTATATCAAATTGATTCATCTAATCATTCTAGCAGCTTTTGCTCCAAGGAGATATACAGCTAAGAATGAGACACAAGAAAAAGCATCTTTTTTCGAATTCAAACCTTGGCCTGTACAGGGATCGAACCTGTGACCTTGGCGTTATTAGCACCACGCTCTAACCAACTGAGCTAACAGGCCACTTTGAGCACATTGATGGGGACAAGCATATGAAAAAGTGCTAATGACAGTAAACCCCAGATATTTGGAAAGCTTATTTTCAACTGTTTACCTTTAAGGTATATGTATATATTATCAAAATGAAGAAACCAATATGACAAAAAGAAATTCAATACAAAAGAGATTTTGATACTTAGTGTTAGAACTTAGAACCATTAATGTATTTTCCACGTGGTTTAGCAATAAACAACAATTCATCAACTGTATTAAATTGATTCATCTAATCATTCTGTCAGCTTGTGCCCAAAGGAAACATAGAGATAAACATTATACAGAAGAAAATGCATCTATTTTCAACATTAAAGCAGCATCAAGAATTAGCTTGGAGAGTGATTGAAAGTATGTCCTTGACGTTTTTAATTTCATGCTCTAACAGACTAAACTAACAGGCTCACTAAATTTATAGCATACTATTAAAGAAATAGCAGATGATGAAGTGCTACTGATTGTTAACCCGGGATAGTTGGAAAGCTTATATTCAGCTGTTTACATTCATGGTATCTTTATGTATTATCAACAAATCGAAACTAAAATGACCTCAATTACTTCTAATGAATGAGATATTTAGTTACTTGGTGTTAGAACTTAGAACCATTAATAGATATTCCAGGCACTTTAACAATAATAAATAATTCTACATCTATATCAAATTGATTCATCCAATCCTTCTAGCAACTCTTGCTCCAAGGAGATAAACAGCCAAAAATGAGACACAAGAAAAAAGCATCTTTTAATTTGAACAATAAAACTTTGCCTGTACAGGGATCGAAGCTGTGACCTTGGCATTATTAGCACAACGCTCTAACCAACTGCGCTAAAACGCCACTTTGTGCACGTTCATGGAGGACCAGCATATGAAGAAATGCTAATGATAGTGAACCTGAGAGAGTTGTAAAGCTTATTTTCGGCTGTTTACCATGAAGCTATATTAATATATTATCAACATGAAGAAACTAATATGTCTTCAAAAAAATTACAATACAAAAGAGATTTTCTAACTTAGTGTTAGAACTTAGAACCATTAATGTATTTTACATGTGGTTTAGCAATGAACAACAATTCATTAACTTTATTAAATTGATTCATCTAATCATTCTATCAGCTTGTGCTCAAAGGAAATATAGAGATAAACATCATACAGAAGAAAATGCTTCTATTTTCACCATTTAAGCATCATTAAGAATTGGCTTGGAGAGTGATTGAAAGTATGACCTTGGCATTTTTAACTTCATGCTCTTATAGACTTAGCTAATAGGCTCACAAAATTTATAGCACACTATAGAAGAAATAGCAGATAATGAAGTGCTACTGATTGTTGACCCGGGATAGTTGGAAAGCTTATATTCAGCTGTTTACATTCATGGTATCTTTATGTATCATCAACAAATCAAAACTAAAATGACCTCAATTACTTGTAATAAATGGGAGATTTAGTTACTTAGTGTTAGAACTTAGAACCATTAATGGATATTGCAGGCAACTGAACATTAATATATAATTACACATCTATATCAAATTGATTCATCTAATCATTCTAGCAGCTTTTGCTCCAAATAGATATACAGCTAAGAATGAGACACAAGAAAAAGCATCTTTTTTCGAACATCAAAACTTAGCCTGTACAGGGATCAAACCTATGACCTTGGCGTTATTAGCACCACGCTCTAACCAACTAAGCTAACAGGCTACTTTGTGCACATTGATGGGGACAAGCATATGAAGAAGTGCTAATGACAGTAAACCCCAGATATTTGGAAAGCTTATTTTCAGCTGTTTACATTTAAGGTATATGTATATATTATCAAAATGAAGAAACCAATATGACAAAAAGAAATTCAATACAAAAGAGATTTTGATACTTAGTGATAGAACTTAGAACCATTAATGTATTTTCCACGTGGTTTAGCAATAAACAACAATTCATCAACTGTATTAAATTGATTCATCTAATCATTCTATCAGCTTGTGCTCAAAGGAAATATAGAGATAAACATGATACAGAAGAAAATGCATCTATTTTCAACATTAAAGCAGCATCAAGAATTGGCTTGGAGAGTGATTGAAAGTATGTCCTTGGCGTTTTTAACTTCATGCTCTAACAGACTAAACTAACAGGCTCACTAAATTTATAGCATACTATTAAAGAAATAGCAGATGATGAAGTGCTACTGATTGTTAACCCGGGATAGTTGGGAAGCTTATATTCAGCTGTTTACATTCATGGCATCTTTATGTATTATCAACAAATCGAAACTAAAATTACCTCAATTACTTGTAATGAATGAGAGATTTAGTTACTTGGTGTTAGAACTTAGAACCATTAATGGATATTCCAGGCACTTTAACATTAATATATAATTCCACATCTATATCAAATTAATTCATCTAATTATTCTAGCAGCTTTTGCTCCAAGGAGATATACAGCTAAGAATGAGACACAAGAAAAAGCATCTTTTTTCAAACATCAAAACTTGGCCTGTACAGGGATCGAACCTGTGACATTGGCGTTATTAGCACCACGCTCCAACCAACTGAGGTAACAGGCCACTTTGAGCACATCGATGGGGGACAAGCATATGAAGAAGTGCTAATGACAGTAAACCCCAGATATTTGGAATGCTTATTTTCTGCTGTTTACCTTTAAGGTATATGTATAGATTATCAAAATGAAGAAACCAATATGACAAAAAAAGAATTCAATACAAAAGAGATTTTCAAACTTAGTGCTAGAAGAAAGAACCATTAATGTATTTTCCATGTGGTTTAGCAATAAACAACAATTCATCAACTGTATTAAATTAATTCATCTAATCATTCTATCAGCTTGTGCTCAAAGGAAATATAGAGATAAACATCATACAGTAGAAAATGCATCTATTTTCACCATTTAAGCATCATTAAGAATTGGCTTGGAGAGTGATTGAAAGTATGACCTTGGCATTTTTAACTTCATGCTCTAATAGACTTAACTGATAGGCTCACTAAATTAATAGCATACTATAGATGAAATAGCAGATAATGAAGTGCTACTGATTGTTGACCCGGGATAGTTGGAAAGCTTATATTCAGCTGTTTACATTCATGGTATCTTTATGTATCATCAACAAATCGAAACTAAAATCACCTCAATTACTTGTAATAAATGGGAGATTTAGCTACTTAGTGTTAGAACTTAGAACCATTAATGTATAATGCAGGCACTTTAACATTAATATTTAATTACACATTAATATCAAATTGATTCATCTAATCATTCTAGCAGCTTCTGCTCCAAGGAGATATACAGCTAAGAATGAGACAGAAGAAAAAGCATCTTTTTTCGAATTCAAACCTTGGCCTGTACAGGGATCGAACCTGTGACCATGGCGTTATTAGCACCTCGCTCTTACCAACTGAGCTAACAGGCCACTTTGTACACATTGATGGGGACAAGCATATGAAGAAGTGCTAATGACAGTAAACCCCAGATATTTGGAAAGCTTATTTTCAACTGTTTACCTTTAAGGTATATGTATATATTATCAAAATGAAGAAACCAATATGACAAAAAGAAATTCAATACAAAAGAGATTTCGATACTTAGTGTTAGAACTTAGAACCATTAATGTATTTTCCACGTGGTTTAGCAATAAACAACAATTCATCAACTGTATTAAATTGATTCATCTAATCATTCTGTCAGCTTGTGCTCAAAGGAAACGTAGAGATAAACATTATACAGAAGAAAATGCATCTATTTTCAACATTAAAGCAGCATCAAGAATTAGCTTGGAGAGTGATTGAAAGTATGTCCTTGACGTTTTTAATTTCATGCTCTAACAGACTAAACTAACAGGCTCACTAAATTTATAGCATACTATTAAAGAAATAGCAGGTGATGAAGTGCTACTGATTGTTAACCCGGGATAGTTGGAAAGCTTATATTCAGCTGTTAACATTCATGGTATCTTTATGTATTATCAACAAATCGAAACTAAAATGACCTCAATTACTTCTAATGAATGAGATATTTAGTTACTTGGTGTTAGAACTTAGAACCATTAATAGATATTCCAGGCACTTTAACAATAATAAATAATTCTACATCTATATCAAATTGATTCATCCAATCCTTCTAGCAGCTCTTGCTCCAAGGAGATAAACAGCCAAAAATGAGACACAAGAAAAAAGCATCTTTTAATTTGAACAATAAAACTTTGCCTGTACAGGGATCGAAGCTGTGACCTTGGCATTATTAGCACCACGCTCTAACCAACTGAGCTAAAACACCACTTTGTGCACGTTCATGGTGGACCAGCATATGAAGAAGTGCTAATGATAGTGAACCCGGGAGAGTTGGAAAGCTTATTTTCGGCTGTTTACCATGAAGCTATATTAATATATTATCAACACGAAGAAACTAATATGTCTTCAAAAAAATTACAATACAGAAGAAAGTTTGAAACTTAGTGTTAGAACTTAGAACCATTAATGTATTTTCCATGTGGTTTAGCAATGAACAACAATTCATCAACTAAATTAAATTGATTAATCTAATCATTCTATCAGCTTGTGCTCAAAGGAAATATAGAAATAAACATCATACAGAAGAAAATGCTTCTATTTTCACCATTTAAGCATCATTAAGAATTGGATTGGAGAGTGATTGAAAGTATGACCTTGGCATTTTTAACTTCATGCTCTAATAGATTTAGCTAATAGGCTCACTAAATTTATAGCATACTATAGAAGAAATAGCAGATAATGAAGTGCTACTGATTGTTGACCCGGGATAGTTGGAAAGCTTATATTCAGCTGTTTACATTCATGGTATCTTTATGTATCATCAACAAATCAAAACTAAAATGACCTCAATTACTTGTAATAAATGGGAGATTTAGTTACTTAGTGTTAGAACTTAGAACCATTAATGGATATTGCAGGCAATTGAACATTAATATATAATTACACATCTATATCAAATTGATTCATCTAATCATTCTAGCAGATTTTGCTCCAAGTAGATATACAGCTAAGAATGAGACACAAGAAAAAGCATCTTTTTCGAACATCAAAACTTGGCCTGCACAGGGATCGAACCTATGACCTTGGCGTTATTAGCACCACGCTCTAACCAACTGAGCTAACAGGCCACTTAGAGCACATTGATGGAGACAAGCATCTGAAGAAGTGCTAATGACAGTAAACCCCAGATATTTGGAAAGCTTATTTTCAGCTGTTTACCTTTAAGGTATATGTATATATTATCAAAATGAAGAAACCAATATGACAAAAAGAAATTCAATACAAAAGAGATTTTGATACTTAGTGTTAGAACTTAGAACCATTAATGTATTTTCCACGTGGTTTAGCAATAAACAACAATTCATCAACTGTTTTAAATTGATTCATCTAATCATTATGTCAGCTTGTGCTCAAAGGAAACATAGAGATAAACATTATACAGAAGAAAATGCATCTATTTTCAACATTAAAGCAGCATCAAGAATTGGCTTGGAGAGTGATTGAAAGTATGTCCTTGACGTTTTTAATTTCATGCTCTAACAGACTAAACTAACAGGCTCACTAAATTTATAGCATACTATTAAAGAAATAGCAGATGATGAAGTGCTACTGATTGTTAACCCGGGAAAGTTGGAAAGCTTATATTCAGCTGTTTACATTCATGGAATCTTTATGTATTATCAACAAATCGAAACTAAAATGACCTCAATTACTTCTAATGAATGAGATATTTAGTTACTTGGTGTTAGAACTTAGAACCATTAATGGATATTCCAGGCACTTTAACATTAATATATAATTCCACATCTATATCAAATTAATACATCTAATTATTCTAGCAGCTTTAGCTCCAAGGAGATATACAGCTAAGAATGAGACACAAGAAAAAGCATCTTTTTTCAAACATCAAAACTTGGTCTGTACAGGGATCGAACCTGTTACCTTGGCGTTATTAGCACCACGCTCCAACCAACTGAGGTAATAGGCCACTTTGAGCACGTTGATGGGGGACAAGCATATGAAGAAGTGCTAATGACAGTAAACCCCAGATATTTGGAATTCTTATTTTCTGCTGTTTACCTTTAAGGTATATGTATATATTATCAAAATGAAGAAACCAATATGACAAAAAAAAATTCAATACAAAAGAGATTTTCAAACTTAGGGCTAGAACTTAGAACCATTAATGTATTTTCCATGTGGTTTAGCAATAAACAACAATTCATCAACTGTATTAAATTGATTCATCTAATCATTCTATCAGCTTGTGCTCAAAGGAAATATAGAGATAAACATCATACAGAAGAAAATGCATCTATTTTCACCATTTAAGCATCATTAAGAATTGGCTTGGAGAGTGATTGAAAGTATGACCTTGTCATTTTTAACTTCATGCTCTAATAAACTTAGCTAATAGGCTCACTAAATTTATAGCATACTATAGGAGAAATAGCAGATAATGAAGTGCTACTGATTGTTGACCCGGGATAGCTGGAAAGCTTATATTCAGCTGTTTACATTCATGCTATCTTTATGTATCATCAACAAATCAAAACTAAAATGACCTCAATTACTTGTAATGAATGAGAGATTTAGTTACTTGGTCTTAGAACTTAGAACCATTAATGGATATTCCAGGCACTTTAACATTAATATATAATTCCACATCTATATCAAATTAATTCATCTAATTATTCTAGCAGCTTTTGCTCCAAGGAGATATACAGCTAAGAATGAGACACAAGAAAAAGCATCTTTTTTCAAACATCAAAACTTGGCCTGTACAGTGATCGAACCTGTGACATTGGCGTTATTAGCACCACGCTCCAACCAACTGAGGTAACAGGCCACTTTGAGCACATCGATGGGGGACAAGCATATGAAGAAGTGCTAATGACAGTAAACCCCATATATTTGGAATGCTTATTTTATGCTGTTTACCTTTAAGGTATATGTATATATTATCAAAATAAAGAAACCAATATGACAAAAAAGAATTCAATACAAAAGAGATTTTCAAACTTAGTGCTAGAAGAAAGAACCATTAATGTATTTTCCATGTGGTTTAGCAATAAACAACAATTCATCAACTGTATTAAATTAATTCATCTAATCATTCTATCAGCTTGTGCTCAAAGGAAATATAGAGATAAACATCATACAGTAGAAAATGCATCTATTTTCACCATTTAAGCATCATTAAGAATTGGCTTGGAGAGTGATTGAAAGTATGACCTTGGCATTTTTAACTTCATGCTCTAATAGACTTAGCTGATAGGCTCACTAAATTAATAGCATACTATAGATGAAATAGCAGATAATGAAGTGCTACTGATTGTTGACCCGGGATAGTTGGAAAGCTTATATTCAGCTGTTTACATTCATGGTATCTTTAAGTATCATCAACAAATCGAAACTAAAATCACCTCAATTACTTGTAATAAATGGGAGATTTAGTTACTTAGTGTTAGAACTTAGAACCATTAATGTATAATGCAGGTACTTTAACATTAATATTTAATTACACATCTATATCAAATTGATTCATCTAATCATTCTAGCAGCTTCTGCTCCAAGGAGATATACAGCTAAGAATGAGACAGAAGAAAAAGCATCTTTTTTCGAATTCAAACCTTGGCCTGTACAGGGATCGAACCTGTGACCATGGCGTTATTAGCACCTCGCTCTTACCAACTGAGCTAACAGTCCACTTTATACACATTGAGGGGGACAAGCATATGAAGAAGTGCTAATGACAGTAAACCCCAGATATTTGGAAAGCTTATTTTCAGCTGTTTACATTTAAGGTATATGTATATATTATCAAAATGAAGAAACCAATATGACAAAAAGAAATTCAATACAAAAGAGATTTTGATACTTAGTGATAGAACTTAGAACCATTAATGTATTTTCCACGTGGTTTAGCAATAAACAACAATTCATCAACTGTATTAAATTGATTCATCTAATCATTCTATCAGCTTGTGCTCAAAGGAAATATAGAGATAAACATGATACAGAAGAAAATGCATCTATTTTCAACATTAAAGCAGCATCAAGAATTGGCTTGGAGAGTGATTGAAAGTATGTCCTTGGCGTTTTTAACTTCATGCTCTAACAGACTAAACTAACAGGCTCACTAAATTTATAGCATACTATTAAAGAAATAGCAGATGATGAAGTGCTACTGATTGTTAACCCGGGATAGTTGGGAAGCTTATATTCAGCTGTTTACATTCATGGCATCTTTATGTATTATCAACAAATCGAAACAAAAATTACCTCAATTACTTGTAATGAATGAGAGATTTAGTTACTTGGTGTTAGAACTTAGAACCATTAATGGATATTCCAGGCACTTTAACATTAATATATAATTCCACATCTATATCAAATTAATTCATCTAATTATTCTAGCAGCTTTTGCTCCAAGGAGATATACAGCTAAGAATGAGACACAAGAAAAAGCATCTTTTTTCAAACATCAAAACTTATCCTGTACAGTGATCGAACTTGTGACATTGGCGTTATTAGCACCACGCTCCAACCAACTGAGGTAACAGGCCACTTTGAGCACATTGATGGGGGACAAGCATATGAAGAAGTGCTAATGACAGTAAACCCCAGATATTTGGAATGCTTATTTTCTGCTGTTTACCTTTAAGGTATATGTATAGATTATCAAAATGAAGAAACCAATATGACAAAAAAAGAATTCAATACAAAAGAGATTTTCAAACTTAGTGCTAGAAGAAAGAACCATTAATGTATTTTCCATGTGGTTTAGCAATAAACAACAATTCATCAACTGTATTAAATTAATTCTTCTAATCATTCTATCAGCTTGTGCTCAAAGGAAATATAGAGATAAACATCATACAGTAGAAAATGCATCTATTTTCACCATTTAAGCATCATTAAGAATTGGCTTGGAGAGTGATTGAAAGTATGACCTTGGCATTTTTTACTTCATGCTCTAATAGACTTAGCTGATAGGCTCACTAAATTAATAGCATACTATAGATGAAATAGCAGATAATGAAGTGCTACTGATTGTTGACCCGGGATAGTTGGAAAGCTTATATTCAGCTGTTTACATTCATGGTATCTTTATGTATCATCAACAAATCGAAACTAAAATCACCTCAATTACTTGTAATAAATGGGAGATTTAGCTACTTAGTGTTAGAACTTAGAACCATTAATGTATAATGCAGGCACTTTAACATTAATATTTAATTACACATCTATATCAAATTGATTCATCTAATCATTCTAGCAGCTTCTGCTCCAAGAAGATATACAGCTAAGAATGTGACAGAAGAAAAAGCATCTTTTTTCGAATTCAAACCTTGGCCTGTACAGGGCTCGAACCTGTGACCTTGGCGTTATTAGCACCACGCTCTAACCAACTGAGCTAACATGCCACTTTGAGCACATTGTTGGGGACAAGCATATGAAAAAGTGCTAATGACAGTAAACCCCAGATATTTGGAAAGCTTATTTTCAACTGTTTACCTTTAAGGTATATGTATATATTATCAAAATGAAGAAACCAATATGACAAAAAGAAATTCAATACAAAAGAGATTTTGATACTTAGTGTTAGAACTTAGAACCATTAATGTATTTTCCACGTGGTTTAGCAATAAACAACAATTCATCAACTGTATTAAATTGATTCATCTAATCATTCTGTCAGCTTGTGCTCAAAGGAAACATAGAGATAAACATTATACAGAAGAAAATGCATCTATTTTCAACATTAAAGCAGCATCAAGAATTAGCTTGGAGAGTGATTGAAAGTATGTCCTTGACGTTTTTAATTTCATGCTCTAACAGACTAAACTAACAGGCTCACTAAATTTATAGCATACTATTAAAGAAATAGCAGATGATGAAGTGCTACTGATTGTTAACCCGGGATAGTTGGAAAGCTTATATTCAGCTGTTTACATTCATGGTATCTTTATGTATTATCAACAAATCGAAACTAAAATGACCTCAATTACTTCTAATGAATGAGATATTTAGTTACTTGGTGTTAGAACTTAGAACCATTAATAGATATTCCAGGCACTTTAACAATAATAAATAATTCTACATCTATATCAAATTGATTCATCCAATCCTTCTAGCAGCTCTTGCTCCAAGGAGATAAACAGCCAAAAATGAGACACAAGAAAAAAGCATCTTTTAATTTGAACAATAAAACTTTGCCTGTACAGGGATCGAAGCTGTGACCTTGGCATTATTAGCACAACGCTCTAACCAACTGCGCTAAAACGCCACTTTGTGCACGTTCATGGAGGACCAGCATATGAAGAAATGCTAATGATAGTGAACCTGAGACAGTTGTAAAGCTTATTTTCGGCTGTTTACCATGAAGCTATATTAATATATTATCAACATGAAGAAACTAATATGTCTTCAAAAAAATTACAATACAAAAGAGATTTTCTAACTTAGTGTTAGAACTTAGAACCATTAATGTATTTTACATGTGGTTTAGCAATGAACAACAATTCATTAACTTTATTAAATTGATTCATCTAATCATTCTATCAGCTTGTGCTCAAAGGAAATATAGAGATAAACATCATACAGAAGAAAATGCTTCTATTTTCACCATTTAAGCATCATTAAGAATTGGCTTGGAGAGTGATTGAAAGTATGACCTTGGCATTTTTAACTTCATGCTCTTATAGACTTAGCTAATACGCTCACAAAATTTATAGCACACTATAGAAGAAATAGCAGATAATGAAGTGCTACTGATTGTTGACCCGGGATAGTTGGAAAGCTTATATTCATCTGTTTACATTCATGGTATCTTTATGTATCATCAACAAATCAAAACTAAAATGACCTCAATTACTTGTAATAAATGGGAGATTTAGTTACTTAGTGTTAGAACTTAGAACCATTAATGGATATTGCAGGCAATTGAACATTAATATATAATTACACATCTATATCAAATTGATTCATCTAATCATTCTAGCAGCTTTTGCTCCAAATAGATATACAGCTAAGAATGAGACACAAGAAAAAGCATCTTTTTTCGAACATCAAAACTTAGCCTGTACAGGGATCCAACATATGACCTTGGCGTTATTAGCACCACGCTCTAACCAACTGAGCTAACAGGCCACTTTGTGCACATTGATGGGGACAAGCATATGAAGAAGTGCTAATGACAGTAAACCCCAGATATTTGGAAAGCTTATTTTCAGCTGTTTACATTTAAGGTATATGTATATATTATCAAAATGAAGAAACCAATATGACAAAAAGAAATTCAATACAAAAGAGATTTTGATACTTAGTGATAGAACTTAGAACCATTAATGTATTTTCCACGTGGTTTAGCAATAAACAACAATTCATCAACTGTATTAAATTGATTCATCTAATCATTCTATCAGCTTGTGCTCAAAGGAAATATAGAGATAAACATGATACAGAAGAAAATGCATCTATTTTCAACATTAAAGCAGCATCAAGAATTGGCTTGGAGAGTGATTGAAAGTATGTCCTTGGCGTTTTTAACTTCATGCTCTAACAGACTAAACTAACAGGCTCACTAAATTTATAGCATACTATTAAAGAAATAGCAGATGATGAAGTGCTACTGATTGTTAACCCGGGATAGTTGGGAAGCTTATATTCAGCTGTTTACATTCATGGCATCTTTATGTATTATCAACAAATCGAAACTAAAATTACCTCAATTACTTGTAATGAATGAGAGATTTAGTTACTTGGTGTTAGAACTTAGAACCATTAATGGATATTCCAGGCACTTTAACATTAATATATAATTCCACATCTATATCAAATTAATTCATCTAATTATTCTAGCAGCTTTTGCTCCAAGGAGATATACAGCTAAGAATGAGACACAAGAAAAAGCATCTTTTTTCAAACATCAACACTTGGCTTCTATAGGGATCGAACCTGTGACATTGGCATTATTAGCACCACGCTCCAACCAACTGATGTAACAGGCCACTTTGAGCACATCGATGGGGGACAAGCATATGAAGAAGTGCTAATGACAGTAAACCCCAGATATTTGGAATGCTTATTTTCTGCTGTTTACCTTTAAGGTATATGTATAGATTATCAAAATGAAGAAACCAATATGACAAAAAAGAATTCAATACAAAAGAGATTTTCAAACTTAGTGCTAGAAGAAAGAACCATTAATGTATTTTCCATGTGGTTTAGCAATAAACAACAATTCATCAACTGTATTAAATTAATTCATCTAATCATTCTATCAGCTTGTGCTCAAAGGAAATATAGAGATAAACATCATACAGTAGAAAATGCATCTATTTTCACCATTTAAGCATCATTAAGAATTGGCTTGGAGAGTGATTGAAAGTATGACCTTGGCATTTTTAACTTCATGCTCTAATAGACTTAACTGATAGGCTCACTAAATTAATAGCATACTATAGATGAAATAGCAGATAATGAAGTGCTACTGATTGTTGACCCGGGATAGTTGGAAAGCTTATATTCAGCTGTTTACATTCATGGTATCTTTATGTATCATCAACAAATCGAAACTAAAATCACCTCAATTACTTGTAATAAATGGGAGATTTAGCTACTTAGTGTTAGAACTTAGAACCATTAATGTATAATGCAGGCACTTTAACATTAATATTTAATTACACATCTATATCAAATTGATTCATCTAATCATTCTAGCAGCTTCTGCTCCAAGGAGATATACAGCTAAGAATGAGACAGAAGAAAAAGCATCTTTTTTCGAATTCAAACCTTGGCCTGTACAGGGATTGAACCTGTGACCATGGCGTTATTTGCACCTCGCTCTTACCAACTGAGCTAACAGGCCACTTTGTACACATTGATGGGGACAAGCATATGAAGAAGTGCTAATGACAGTAAACCCCAGATATTTGGAATGCTTATTTTCAACTGTTTACCTTTAAGGTATATGTATATATTATTAAAATGAAGAAACCAATATGACAAAAAGAAATTCAATACAAAAGAAATTTTGATACTTAGTGTTAGAACTTAGAACCATTAATGTATTTTCCACGTGGTTTAGCAATAAACAACAATTCATCAACTGTATTAAATTGATTCATCTAATCATTCTGTCAGCTTGTGCTCAAAGGAAACGTAGAGATAAACATTATACAGAAGAAAATGCATCTATTTTCAACATTAAAGCAGCATCAAGAATTAGCTTGGAGAGTGATTGAAAGTATGTCCTTGACGTTTTTAATTTCATGCTCTAACAGACTAAACTAACAGGCTCACTAAATTTATAGCATACTATTAAAGAAATAGCAGGTGATGAAGTGCTACTGATTGTTAACCCGGGATAGTTGGAAAGCTTATATTCAGCTGTTTACATTCATGGTATCTTTATGTATTATCAACAAATCGAAACTAAAATGACCTCAATTACTTCTAATGAATGAGATATTTAGTTACTTGGTGTTAGAACTTAGAACCATTAATAGATATTCCAGGCACTTTAACAATAATAAATAATTCTACATCTATATCAAATTGATTCATCCAATCCTTCTAGCAGCTCTTGCTCCAAGGAGATAAACATCCAAAAATGAGACACAAGAAAAAAGCATCTTTTAATTTGAACAATAAAACTTTGCCTGTACAGGGATCGAAGTTGTGACCTTGGCATTATTAGCACGACGCTCTAACCAACTGAGCTAAAACACCACTTTGTGCACGTTCATGGAGGACCAGCATATGAAGAAGTGCTAATGATAGTGAACCCGGGAGAGTTGGAAAGCTTATTTTCGGCTGTTTACCATGAAGCTATATTAATATATTATCAACATGAAGAAACTAATATGTCTTCAAATAAATTACAATACAGAAGAGAGTTTGAAACTTAGTGTTAGAACTTAGAACCATTAATGTATTTTCCATGTGGTTTAGCAATGAACAACAATTCATCAACTATATTAAATTGATTAATCTAATCATTCTATCAGCTTGTGCTCAAAGGAAATATAGAGATAAACATCATACAGAAGAAAATGCTTCTATTTTCACCATTTAAGCATCATTAAGAATTGGCTTGGAGAGTGATTGAAAGTATGACCTTGGCATTTTTAACTTCATGCTCTAATAGATTTAGCTAATAGGCTCACTAAATTTATAGCATACTATAGAAGAAATAGCAGATAATGAAGTGCTACTGATTGTTGACCCGGGATAGTTGGAAAGCTTATATTCAGCTGTTTACATTCATGGTATCTTTATGTATCATCAACAAATCAAAACTAAAATGACCTCAATTACTTGTAATAAATGGGAGATTTAGTTACTTAGTGTTAGAACTTAGAACCATTAATGGATATTGCAGGCAATTGAACATTAATATATAATTACACATCTATATCAAATTGATTCATCTAATCATTCTAGCAGATTTTGCTCCAAGTGGATATACAGCTAAGAATGAGACACAAGAAAAAGCATATTTTTTCGAACATCAAAACTTGGCCTGTACAGGGATCAAACCTATGACCTTGGCGTTATTAGCACCACGCTCTAACCAACTGAGCTAACAGGCCACTTAGAGCACATTGATGGAGACAAGCATCTGAAGAAGTGCTAATGACAGTAAACCCCAGATATTTGGAAAGCTTATTTTCAGCTGTTTACCTTTAAGGTATATGTATATATTATCAAAATGAAGAAACCAATATAACAAAAAGAAATTCAATACAAAAGAGATTTTGATACTTAGTGTTAGAACTTAGAACCATTAATGTATTTTCCACGTGGTTTAGCAATAAACAACAATTCATCAACTGTATTAAATTGATTCATCTAATCATTCTATCAGCTTGTGCTCAAAGGAAATATAGAGATAAACATGATACAGAAGAAAATGCATCTATTTTCAACATTAAAGCAGCATCAAGAATTGGCTTGGAGAGTGATTTAAAGTATGTCCTTGGCGTTTTTAACTTCATGCTCTAACAGACTAAACTAACAGGCTCACTAAATTTATAGCATACTATTAAAGAAATAGCAGATGATGAAGTTCTACTGATTGTTAACCTTGGATAGTTGGGAAGCTTATATTCAGCTGTTTACATTCATGGCATCTTTATGTATTATCAACAAATCGAAACTAAAATGACCTCAATTACTTGTAATGAATGAGAGATTTAGTTACTTGGTGTTAGAACTTAGAACCATTAATGGATATTCCAGGCACTTTAACATTAATATATAATTCCACATCTATATCAAATTAATACATCTAATTATTCTAGCAGCTTTTGCTCCAAGGAGATATACAGCTAAGAATGAGACACAAGAAAAAGCATCTTTTTTCAAACATCAAAACTTGGTCTGTACAGGGATCGAACCTGTGACCTTGGCGTTATTAGCACCACGCTCCAACCAACTGAGGTAATAGGCCACTTTGAGCACGTTGATGGGGGACAAGCATATGAAGAAGTGCTAATGACAGTAAACCCCAGATATTTGGAATTCTTATTTTCTGCTGTTTACCTTTAAGGTATATGTATATATTATCAAAATGAAGAAACGAATATGACAAAAAAAATTCAATACAAAAGAGATTTTCAAACTTAGTGCTAGAACTTAGAACCATTAATGTATTTTCCATGTTGTTTAGCAATAAACAACAATTCATCAACTGTATTAAATTGATTCATCTAATCATTCTATCAGCTTGTGCTCAAAGGAAATATAGAGATAAACATCATACAGAAGAAAATGCATCTATTTTCACCATTTAAGCATCATTAAGAATTGGCTTGGAGAGTGATTGAAAGTATGACCTTGTCATTTTTAACTTCATGCTCTAATAAACTTAGCTAATAGGCTCACTAAATTTATAGCATACTATAGGAGAAATAGCAGATAATGAAGTGCTACTGATTGTTGACCCGGGATAGCTGGAAAGCTTATATTCAGCTGTTTACATTCATGCTATCTTTATGTATCATCAACAAATCAAAACTAAAATGACCTCAATTACTTGTAATAAATGGGAGATTTAGTTACTTAGTGTTAGAACTTAGAACCATTAATGGATATTGCAGGCAATTGAACATTAATATATAATTACACATCTATATCAAATTGATTCATCTAATCATTCTAGCAGCTTTTGCTCCAAGTAGATATACAGCTAAGAATGAGACACAAGAAAAAGCATCTTTTTCGAACATCAAAACTTGGCCTGTACAGGGATCGAACCTATGACCTTGGCGTAATTAGCACCACGCTCTAACCAACTGAGCTAACAGGCCACTTTGTGCACATTGATGGAGACAAGCATCTGAAGAAGTGCTAATGACAGTAAACCCCAGATATTTGGAATTCTTATGTTCTGCTGTTTACCTTTAAGGTATATGTATATATTATCAAAATGAAGAAACCAATATGACAAACAAAATTCAATACAAAAGAGATTTTCAAACTTAGTGCTAGAACTTAGAACCATTAATGTATTTTCCATGTGGTTTAGCAATAAACAACAATTCATCAACTGTATTAAATTGATTCATCTAATCATTCTATCAGCTTGTGCTCAAAGGAAATATAGAGATAAACATCATACAGTAGAAAATGCATCTATTTTCACCATTTAAGCATCATTAAGCATTGGCTTGGAGAGTGATTGAAAGTATGACCTTGGCATTTTTAACTTCATGCTCTAATAGGCTTAGCTGATAGGCTCACTAAATTAATAGCATACTATAGATAAAATAGCAGATAATGAAGTGCTACTGATTGTTGACCCGGGATAGTTGGAAAGCTTATATTCAGCTGTTTACATTCATGGTATCTTTATGTATCATCAACAAATCGAAACTAAAATCACCTCAATTCCTTGTAATAAATGGGAGATTTAGTTACTTAGTGTTAGAACTTAGAACCATTAATGGATAATGCAGGCACTTTAACATTAATATTTAATTACACATCTATATCAAATTGATTCATCTAATCATTCTAGCAGCTTTTGCTCCAAGGAGATATACAGCTAAGAATGAGACACAAGAAAAAGCATCTTTTTTCGAATTCAAACCTTGGCCTGTACAGGGATCGAACCTGTGACCTTGGCGTTATTAGCACCACGCTCTAACCAACTGAGCTAACAGGCCACTTTGAGCACATTGATGGGGACAAGCATATGAAAAAGTGCTAATGACAGTAAACCCCAGATATTTGGAAAGCTTATTTTCAACTGTTTACCTTTAAGGTATATGTATATATTATCAAAATGAAGAAACCAATATGACAAAAAGAAATTCAATACAAAAGAGATTTTGATACTTAGTGTTAGAACTTAGAACCATTAATGTATTTTCCACGTGGTTTAGCAATAAACAACAATTCATCAACTGTATTAAATTGATTCATCTAATCATTCTGTCAGCTTGTGCTCAAAGGAAACATAGAGATAAACATTATACAGAAGAAAATGCATCTATTTTCAACATTAAAGCAGCATCAAGAATTAGCTTGGAGAGTGATTGAAAGTATGTCCTTGACGTTTTTAATTTCATGCTCTAACAGACTAAACTAACAGGCTCACTAAATTTATAGCATACTATTAAAGAAATAGCAGATGATGAAGTGCTACTGATTGTTAACCCGGGATAGTTGGAAAGCTTATATTCAGCTGTTTACATTCATGGTATCTTTATGTATTATCAACAAATCGAAACTAAAATGACCTCAATTACTTCTAATGAATGAGATATTTAGTTACTTGGTGTTAGAACTTAGAACCATTAATAGATATTCCAGGCACTTTAACAATAATAAATAATTCTACATCTATATCAAATTGATTCATCCAATCCTTCTAGCAGCTCTTGCTCCAAGGAGATAAACAGCCAAAAATGAGACACAAGAAAAAAAAATCTTTTAATTTGAACAATAAAACTTTGCCTGTACAGGGCTCGAAGCTGTGACCTTGGCATTATTAGCACAACGCTCTAACCAACTGCGCTAAAATGCCACTTTGTGCACGTTCATGGAGGACCAGCATATGAAGAAATGCTAATGATAGTGAACCTGAGAGAGTTGTAAAGCTTATTTTCGGCTGTTTACCATGAAGCTATATTAATATATTATCAACATGAAGAAACTAATATGTCTTCAAAAAAATTACAATACAAAAGAGATTTTCTAACTTAGTGTTAGAACTTAGAACCATTAATGTATTTTACATGTGGTTTAGCAATGAACAACAATTCATTAACTTTATTAAATTGATTCATCTAATCATTCTATCAGCTTGTGCTCAAAGGAAATATAGAGATAAACATCATACAGAAGAAAATGCTTCTATTTTCACCATTTAAGCATCATTAAGAATTGGCTTGGAGAGTGATTGAAAGTATGACCTTGGCATTTTTAACTTCATGCTCTTATAGACTTAGCTAATAGGCTCACTAAATTTATAGCATACTATAGAAGAAATAGCAGATAATGAAGTGCTACTGATTGTTGACCCGGGATAGTTGGAAAGCTTATATTCAGCTGTTTACATTCATGGTATCTTTATGTATCATCAACAAATCATAACTAAAATGACCTCAATTACTTGTAATAAATGGGAGATTTAGTTACTTAGTGTTAGAACTTAGAACCATTAATGGATATTGCAGGCAATTGAACATTAATATATAATTACACATCTATATCAAATTGATTCATCTAATCATTCTAGCAGCTTTTGCTCCAAATAGATATACAGCTAAGAATGAGACACAAGAAAAAGCATCTTTTTTCGAACATCAAAACTTAGCCTGTACAGGTATCCAACCTATGACCTCGGCGTTATTATCACCACGCTCTAACCAACTGAGCTAACAGGCCACTTTGTGCACATTGATGGGGACAAGCATATGAAGAAGTGCTAATGACAGTAAACCCCAGATAGTTGGAAAGCTTATTTTCAGCTGTTTACATTTAAGGTATATGTATATATTATCAAAATGAAGAAACCAATATGACAAAAAGAAATTCAATACAAAAGAGATTTTGATACTTAGTGATAGAACTTAGAACCATTAATGTATTTTCCACGTGGTTTAGCAATAAACAACAATTCATCAACTGTATTAAATTGATTCATCTAATCATTCTATCAGCTTGTGCTCAAAGGAAATATAGAGATAAACATGATACAGAAGAAAATGCATCTATTTTCAACATTAAAGCAGCATCAAGAATTGGCTTGGAGAGTGATTGAAAGTATGTCCTTGGCGTTTTTAACTTCATGCTCTAACAGACTAAACTAACAGGCTCACTAAATTTATAGCATACTATTAAAGAAATAGCAGATGATGAAGTGCTACTGATTGTTAACCCGGGATAGTTGGGAAGCTTATATTCAGCTGTTTACATTCATGGCATCTTTATGTATTATCAACAAATCGAAACTAAAATTGCCTCAATTACTTGTAATGAATGAGAGATTTAGTTACTTGGTGTTAGAACTTAGAACCATTAATGGATATTCCAGGCACTTTAACATTAATATATAATTCCACATCTATATCAAATTAATTCATCTAATTATTCTAGCAGCTTTTGCTCCAAGGAGATATGCAGCTAAGAATGAGACACAAGAAAAAGCATCTTTTTTCCAACATCAAAACTTGGCCTGTACAGTGATGGAACCTGTGACATTGGCGTTATTAGCACCACGCTCCAACCAACTGGGGTAACGGGCCACTTTGAGCACATTGATGGGGGACAAGCATATGAAGAAGTGCTAATGACAGTAAACCCCAGATATTTGTAATGCTTATTTTCTGCTGTTTACCTTTAAGGTATATGTATAGATTATCAAAATGAAGAAACCAATATGACAAAAAAAGAATTCAATACAAAAGAGATTTTCAAACTTAGTGCTAGAAGAAAGAACCATTAATGTATTTTCCATGTGGTTTAGCAATAAACAACAATTCATCAACTGTATTAAATTAATTCATCTAATCATTCTATCAGCTTGTGCTCAAAGGAAATATAGAGATAAACATCATACAGTAGAAAATGCATCTATTTTCACCATTTAAGCATCATTAAGAATTGGCTTGGAGAGTGATTGAAAGTATGACCTTGGCATTTTTAACTTCATGCTCTAATAGACTTAGCTGATAGGCTCACTAAATTAATAGCATACTATAGATGAAATAGCAGATAATGAAGTGCTACTGATTGTTGACCCGGGATAGTTGGAAAGCTTATATTCAGCTGTTTACATTCATGGTATCTTTATGTATCATCAACAAATCGAAACTAAAATCACCTCAATTACTTGTAATAAATGGGAGATTTAGCTACTTAGTGTTAGAACTTAGAACCATTAATGTATAATGCAGGCACTTTAACATTAATATTTAATTACACATCTATATCAAATTGATTCATCTAATCATTCTAGCAGCTTCTGCTCCAAGGAGATATACAGCTAAGAATGAGACAGAAAAAAAAGCATCTTTTTTTTAATTCAAACCTAGGCCTGTACAGGGATCGAACCTGTGACCATGGCGTTATTAGCACCTCGCTCTTACCAACTGAGCTAACAGGCCACTTTGTACACATTGATGGGGACAAGCATATGAAGAAGTGCTAATGACAGTAAACCCCAGATATTTGGAAAGCTTATTTTCAACTGTTTACCTTTAAGGTATATGTATATATTATCAAAATGAAGAAACCAATATGACAAAAAGAAATTCAATACAAAAGAAATTTCGATACTTAGTGTTAGAACTTAGAACCATTAATGTATTTTCCACGTGGTTTAGCAATAAACAACAATTCATCAACTGTATTAAATTGATTCATCTAATCATTCTGTCAGCTTGTGCTCAAAGGAAACGTAGAGATAAACATTATACAGAAGAAAATGCATCTATTTTCAACATTAAAGCAGCATCAAGAATTAGCTTGGAGAGTGATTGAAAGTATGTCCTTGACGTTTTTAATTTCATGCTCTAACAGACTAGACTAACAGGCTCACTAAATTTATAGCATACTATTAAAGAAATAGCAGGTGATGAAGTGCTACTGATTGTTAACCCGGGATAGTTGGAAAGCTTATATTCAGCTGTTTACATTCATGGTATCTTTATGTATTATCAACAAATCGAAACTAAAATGACCTCAATTACTTCTAATGAATGAGATATTTAGTTACTTGGTGTTAGAACTTAGAACCATTAATAGATATTCCAGGCACTTTAACAATAATAAATAATTCTACATCTATATCAAATTGATTCATCCAATCCTTCTAGCAGCTCTTGCTCCAAGGAGATAAACAGCCAAAAATGAGACACAAGAATAAAGCATCTTTTAATTTGAACAATACAACTTTGCCTGTACAGGGATCGAAGCTGTGACCTTGGCATTATTAGCACCACGCTCTAACCAACTGAGCTAAAACACCACTTTGTGCACGTTCATGGAGGACCAGCATATGAAGAAGTGCTAATGATAGTGAACCCGGGAGAGTTGGAAAGCTTATTTTCGGCTGTTTACCATGAAGCTATATTAATATATTATCAACATGAAGAAACTAATATGTCTTCAAAAAAGTCTTCAAAAAATTACAATACAGAAGAGAGTTTGAAACTTAGTGTTAGAACTTAGAACCATTAATGTATTTTCCATGTGGTTTAGCAATGAACAACAATTCATCAACTATATTAAATTGATTCATCTAATCATTCTATCAGCTTGTGCTCAAAGGAAATATAGAGATAAACATCATACAGAAGAAAATGCTTCTATTTTCACCATTTAAGCATCATTAAGAATTGGCTTGGAGAGTGATTGAAAGTATGACCTTGGCATTTTTAACTTCATGCTCTAATAGATTTAGCTAATAGGCTCACTAAATTTATAGCATACTATAGAAGAAATAGCAGATAATGAAGTGCTACTGATTGTTGACCCGGGATAGTTGGAAAGCTTATATTCAGCTGTTTACATTCATGGTATCTTTATGTATCATCAACAAATCAAAACTAAAATGACCTCAATTACTTGTAATAAATGGGAGATTTAGTTACTTAGTGTTAGAACTTAGAACCATTAATGGATATTGCAGGCAATTGAACATTAATATATAATTACACATCTATATCAAATTGATTCATCTAATCATTCTAGCAGATTTTGCTCCAAGTAGATATACAGCTAAGAATGAGACACAAGAAAAAGCATCTTTTTCGAACATCAAAACTTGGCCTGTACAGGGATCGAACCTATGACCTTGGCGTTATTAGCACCACGCTCTAACCAACTGAGCTAACAGGCCACTTACTGCACATTGATGGAGACAAGCATCTGAAGAAGTGCTAATGACAGTAAACCCCAGATATTTGGAAAGCTTATTTTCAGCTGTTTACCTTTAAGGTATATGTATATATTATCAAAATGAAGAAACCAATATGACAAAAAGAAATTCAATACAAAAGAGATTTTGATACTTAGTGTTAGAACTTAGAACCATTAATGTATTTTCCACGTGGTTTAGCAATAAACAACAATTCATCAACTGTATTAAATTGATTCATCTAATCATTCTATCAGCTTGTGCTCAAAGGAAATATAGAGATAAACATGATACAGAAGAAAATGCATCTATTTTCAACATTAAAGCAGCATCAAGAATTGGCTTGGAGAGTGATTGAAAGTATGTCCTTGGCGTTTTTAACTTCATGCTCTAACAGACTAAACTAACAGGCTCACTAAATTTATAGCATACTATTAAAGAAATAGCAGATGATGAAGTGCTACTGATTGTTAACCCGGGATAGTTGGGAAGCTTATATTCAGCTGTTTACATTCATGGCATCTTTATGTATTATCAACAAATCGAAACTAAAATGACCTCAATTACTTGTAATGAATGAGAGATTTAGTTACTTGGTGTTAGAACTTAGAACCATTAATGGATATTCCAGGCACTTTAACATTAATATATAATTCCACATCTATATCAAATTAATACATCTAATTATTCTAGCAGCTTTTGCTCCAAGGAGATATACAGCTAAGAATGAGACACAAGAAAAAGCATCTTTTTTCAAACATCAAAACTTGGTCTGTACAGGGATCGAACCTGTGACCTTGGCGTTATTAGCACCACGCTCCAACCAACTGAGGTAATAGGCCACTTTGAGCACATTGATGGGGGACATGCATATGAAGAAGTGCTAATGACAGTAAACCCCAGATATTTGGAATTCTTATTTTCTGCTGTTTACCTTTAAGGTATATGTATATATTATCAAAATGAAGAAACCAATATGACAAAAAAAAATTCAATACAAAAGAGATTTTCAAACTTAGTGCTAGAACTTAGAACCATTAATGTATTTTCCATGTGGTTTAGCAATAAACAACAATTCATCAACTGTATTAAATTGATTCATCTAATCATTCTATCAGCTTGTGCTCGAAGGAAATATAGAGATAAACATCATACAGTAGAAAATGCATCTATTTTCACCATTTAAGCATCATTAAGAATTGGCTTGGAGAGTGATTGAAAGTATGACCTTGGCATTTTTAACTTCATGCTCTAATAGACTTAGCTGATAGGCTCACTAAATTAATAGCATACTATAGATAAAATAGCAGATAATGAAGTGCTACTGATTGTTGACCCGGGATAGTTGGAAAGCTTATATTCAGCTGTTTACATTCATGGTATCTTTATGTATCATCAACAAATCGAAACTAAAATCACCTCAATTCCTTGTAATAAATGGGAGATTTAGTTACTTAGTGTTAGAACTTAGAACCATTAATGTATTTTACATGTGGTTTAGCAATGAACAACAATTCATCAACTGTATTAAATTGATTCATCTAATCATTCTATCAGCTTGTGCTCAAAGGAAATATAGAGATAAACATGATACAGAAGAAAATGCATCTATTTTCAACATTAAAGCAGCATCAAGAATTGACTTGGAGAGTGATTGAAAGTATGTCCTTGGCGGTTTTTAACTTCATGCTCTAACAGACTAAACTAACATGTTCATTAAATTTATAGCATACTATTAAAGAAATAGCAGATGATGAAGTGCTACTGATTGTTAACCAGGGATAGTTGGAAAGCTTATATTCAGCTGTTTACATTCATGGTATCTTTATGTATTATCAACAAATCGAAACTAAAATGACCTCAATTACTTCTAATGAATGAGATATTTAGTTACTTGGTGTTAGAACTTAGAACCATTAATAGATATTCCAGGCACTTTAACAATAATAAATAATTCTACATCTATATCAAATTGATTCATCCAATCCTTCTAGCAGCTCTTGCTCCAAGGAGATAAACAGCCAAAAATGAGACACAAGAAAAAAGCATCTTTTAATTTGAACAATAAAACTTTGCCTGTACAGGGATCGAAGATGTGACCTTGGCATTATTAGCACCACGCTCTAACCAACTGAGCTAAAACGCCACTTTGTGCACGTTCATGGACGACCAGCATATGAAGAAGTGCTAATGATAGTGAACCCGGGAGAGTTGGAAAGCTTATTTTCGGCTGTTTACCATGAAGCTATATTAATATATTATCAACATGAAGAAACTAATATGTCTTCAAAAAAATTACAATACAGAAGAGAGTTTGAAACTTAGTGTTAGAACTTAGAACCATTAATGTATTTTCCATGTGGTTTAGCAATGAACAACAATTCATCAACTATATTAAATTGATTCATCTAATCATTCTATCAGCTTTTGCTCAAAGGAAATATAGAGATAAACATCATACAGAAGAAAATGCTTCTATTTTCACCATTTAAGCATCATTAAGAATTGGCTTGGAGAGTGATTGAAAGTATGACCTTGGCATTTTTAACTTCATGCTCTAATAGACTTAGCTAATAGGCTCACTACATTTATAGCATACTATAGAAGAAATAGCAGATAATGAAGTGCTACTGATTGTTGACCCGGGATAGTTCGAAAGCTTATATTCAGCTGTTTACATTCATGGTATCTTTATGTATCATCAACAAATCAAAATTAAAATGACCTCAATTACTTGTAATAAATGGGAGATTTAGTTGCTTAGTGTTAGAACTTAGAACCATTAATGGATATTGCAGGCAATTGAACATTAATATATAATTACACATCTATATCAAATTGATTCATCTAATCATTCTAGCAGCTTTTGCTCCAAGGAGATATACAGCTAAGAATGAGACACAAGAAAAAGCATCTTTTTTCGAAATCAAACCTTTTCCTGGACAGGGATCGAACCTGTGACCTTGGCGTTATTAGCACCACGCTGTAACCAACTGAGCTAACAGGCCACTTTGTGCACATTGATGGGGACAAGCATATGAAGAAGTGCTAATGACAGTAAACCCCAGATATTTTGGAAAGCTTATTTGCAATTGTTTACCTTTAAGGTATATGTATATATTATCAAAATGAAGAAACCAATATGACAAAAAGAAATTCAATACAAAAGAGATTTTGATACTTAGTGTTAGAACTTAGAACCATTAATGTATTTTCCACGTGGTTTAGCAATAAACAACAATTCATCAACTGTATTAAATTGATTCATCTAATCATTCTGTCAGCTTGTGCTCAAAGGAAACATAGAGATAAACATTATACAGAAGAAAATGCATCTATTTTCAACATTAAAGCAGCATCAAGAATTAGCTTGGAGAGTGATTGAAAGTATGTCCTTGACGTTTTTAATTTCATGCTCTAACAGACTAAACTAACAGGCTCACTAAATTTATAGCATACTATTAAAGAAATAGCAGATGATGAAATGCTACTGATTGTTAACCCGGGATAGTTGTAAAGCTTATATTCAGCTGTTTACATTCATGGTATCTTTATGTATCATCAACAAATCGAAACTAAAATGACCTCAATTACTTCTAATGAATGAGATATTTAGTTACTTGGTGTTAGAACTTAGAACCATTAATAGATATTCCAGGCACTTTAACAATAATAAATAATTCTACATCTATATCAAATTGATTCATCCAATCCTTCTAGCAGCTCTTGCTCCAAGGAGATAAACAGCCAAAAATGAGACACAAGAAAAAAGCATCTTTTAATTTGAACAATAAAACTTTGCCTGTACAGGGATCGAAGCTGTGACCTTGGCATTATTAGCACCACGCTCTAACCAACTGAGCTAAAACAACACTTTGTGCACGTTCATGGAGGACCAGCATATGAAGAAGTGCTAATGATAGTGAACCTGGGAGAGTTGTAAAGCTTATTTTTGGCTGTTTACCATGAAGCAATATTAATATATTATCAACATGAAGAAACCAATATGACAAAAAAAATTCAATACAAAAGAGATTTTCAAACTTAGTGTTAGAACTTAGAACCATTAATGTATTTTCCATGTGTTTTAGCAATAAACAATAATTCATCAACTGTATTAAATTGATTAATCTAATCACTCTATCAGCTTGTGCTCAAAGGAAATATAGAGATAAACATCATACAGAAGAAAATGCATCTATTTTCACCATTTAAGCATCATTAAGAATTGGCTTGGAGAGTGATTGAAAGTATGACCTTGTCATTTTTAACGTCATGCTCTAATAAACTTAGCTAATAGGCTCACTAAATTTATAGCATACTATAGAAGAAATAGCAGATAATGAAGTGCTACTGATTGTTGACCAGGGATAGCTGGAAAGCTTATATTCAGCTGTTTACATTCATGGTATCTTTATGTATCATCAACAAATCAAAACTAAAATCACCTCAATTACTTGTAATAAATGGGAGATTTAGTTACTTAGTGTTAGAACTTAGAACCATTCAAGGATATTGCAGGCAATCGAACATTAATATATAATTACACATCTATATCAAATTGATTCATCTAATCATTCAAGCAGCTTTTGCTCCAATTAGATATACAGCTAAGAATGAGACACAAGAAAAAGCATCTTTTTTCGAACATCAAATCTTGGCCTGTACAGGGATCGAACCTATGACCTTGGTGTTACTAGCACCACGCTATAACAAACTGAGCTAACAGGCCACTTTGTGAACATTGATGGGGACAAGCATATGAAGAAGTGCTAATGACAGTAAACCCCAGATATTTGGAAAGCTTATTTTCAGCTGTTTACCTTTAAGGTATATGTATATATTGTCAAAATGAAGAAACCAATATGACAAAAAGAAATTCAATACAAAAGAGATTTTGATACTTAGTGTTAGAACTTAGAACCATTAATGTATTTTCCACGTGGTTTAGCAATAAACAACAATTCATCAACTGTATTAAATTGATTCATCTAATCATTCTATCAGCTTGTGCTCAAAGGAAATATAGAGATAAACATGATACAGAAGAAAATGCATCTATTTTCAACATTAAAGCAGCATCAAGAATTGGCTTGGAGAGTGATTGAAAGTATGTCCTTGGCGTTTTTAACTTCATGCTCTAACAGACTAAACTAACAGGCTCACTAAATTTATAGCATACTATTAAAGAAATAGCAGATGATGAAGTGCTACTGATTGTTAACCTGGGATAGTTGGGAAGCTTATATTCAGCTGTTTACATTCATGGCATCTTTATGTATTATCAACAAATCGAAACTAAAATGACCTCAATTACTTGTAATAAATGGGAGATTTAGTTACTTAGTGTTAGAACTTAGAACCATTAATGGATAATGCATGCACTTTAACATTAATATTTAATTACACATCTATATCAAATTGATTCATCTAATCATTCTAGCAGCTTTTGCTCCAAGGAGATATACAGCTAAGAATGAGACACAAGAAAAAGCATCTTTTTTTTAATTCAAAACTTGGCCTGTACAGGGATTGAACCTGTGACCTTGGCGTTATTAGCACCACGCTCTAACCAACTGAGCTAACAGGCCACTTTGTGCACAATGATGGGGACAAGCATATGAAGAAGTGCTAATGACAGTAAACCCCAGATATTTGGAAAGCTTATTTTCGGCTGTTTACCATGAAGCTATATTAATATATTATCAACATGAAGAAACTAATATGTCTTCAAAAAAATTACAATACAAAAGAGATTTTCTAACTTAGTGTTAGAACTTAGAACAATTAATGTATTTTACATGTGGTTTAGCAATGAACAACAATTCATTAACTTTATTAAATTGATTCATCTAATCATTCTATCAGCTTGTGCTCAAAGGAAATATAGAGATAAACATCATACAGAAGAAAATGCTTCTATTGTCACCATTTAAGCATCATTAAGAATTGTCTTGGAGAGTGATTGAAAGTATGACCTTGGCATTTTTATCTTCATGCTCTAATAGACTTAGCTAATAGGCTCACTAAATTTATAGCATACTATAGAAGAAATAGCAGCTAATGAAGTGCTACTGATTGTTAACCCGGGATAGTTGGAAAGCTTATATTCAGCTGTTTACATTCATGGTATCTTTATGTATTATCAACAAATCGAAACTAAAATTACCTCAATTACTTCTAATGAATGAGATATTTAGTTACTTAGTGTTAGAACTTAGAACTATTAATGGATATTCCAGGGACTTTGACAGTAATATATAATTCCACATCTATATCAAATTAATTCATCTAATTATTCTAGCAGCTTTTGCTCCAAGGAGATATACAGCTAAGAATGAGACACAAGAAAAAGCATCTTTTTTCAAACATCAAAACTTGGCCTGTACAGGGATCGAACCTGTGACTTTGGCGTTATTAGCACCACGCTCTAACCAACTGAGCTAACAGGCCACTTTGAGCACATCGATGGGGGACAAGCATATGAAGAAGTGCTAATGACAGTAAACCCCAGATATTTGGAAAGCTTATTTTCTGCTGTTTACCTTTAAGGTATATGTATATATTATCAAAATGAAGAAACCAATATGACAAAAAGAAATTCAATACAAATGAGATTTTGATACTTAGTGTAAGAACTTAGAACCATTAATGTATTTTCCACGTGGTTTAGCAATAAACAACAATTCATCAACTGTATTAAATTGATTCATCTAATCATTCTGTCAGCTTGTGCTCAAAGGAAACATAGAGATAAACATTATACAGAAGAAAATGCATCTATTTTCAACATTAAAGCAGCATCAAGAATTAGCTTGGAGAGTGATTGAAAGTATGTCCTTGACGTTTTTAATTTCATGCTCTAACAGACTAAACTAACAGGCTCACTAAATTTATAGCATACTATTAAAGAAATAGCAGATGATGAAGTGCTACTGATTGTTAACCCGGGATAGTTGGAAAGCTTATATTCAGCTGTTTACATTCATGGTATCTTTATGTATTATCAACAAATCGAAACTAAAATGACCTCAATTACTTCTAATGAATGAGATATTTAGTTACTTGGTGTTAGAACTTAGAACCATTAATAGATATTCCAGGCACTTTAACAATAATAAATAATTCTACATCTATATCAAATTGATTCATCCAATCCTTCTAGCAGCTCTTGCTCCAAGGAGATAAACAGCCAAAAATGAGACACAAGAAAAAGCATCTTTTAATTTGAACAATAAAACTTTGCCTGTACAGGGATCGAAGCTGTGACCTTGGCATTATTAGCACCACGCTCTAACCAACTGAGCTAAAACAAGCCACTTTGTGCACGTTCATGGAGGACCAGCATATGAAGAAGTGCTAATGATAGTGAACCTGGGAGAGTTGGAAAGCTTATTTTCGTCTGTTTACCATGAACCTATATTAATATATTATCAACATGAAGAAACCAATATGACAAACAGAAAATTCAATACAAAAGAGATTTTCAAACTTAGTGTTAGAACTTAGAACCATTAATGTATTTTCCATGTGGTTTAGCAATAAACAACAATTCATCAACTGTATTAAATTGATTAATCTAATCACTCTATCAGCTTGTGCTCAAAGGAAATATAGAGATAAACATCATACAGAAGAAAATGCATCTATTTTCACCATTTAAGCATCATTAAGAATTGGCTTGGAGAGTGATTGAAAGTATGACCTTGTCATTTTTAACTTCATGCTCTAATAGACTTAGCTAATAGGCTCACTAAATTTATAGCATACTATTAGAAGAAATAGCAGATGATGAAGTGCTACTGATTGTTGACCCGGGATAGCTGGAAAGCTTATATTCAGCTGTTTACATTCATGGTATCTTTATGTATCATCAACAAATCGAAACTAAAATGACCTCAATTACTTGTAATAAATGGGAGATTTAGTTACTTAGTGTTAGAACTTAGAACCATTCAATGGATATTCCAGGCACTTTAACATTAATATATAATTACACATCTATATCAAATTGATTCATCTAATCATTCTAGCAGCTTTTGCTCCAAGGATATATACAGCTAAGAATGAGACACAAGATAAAGCATCTTTTTTCGAACATCAAAACTTGGCCTGTACAGGGATCGAACCTATGACCTTGGTGTTATTAGCACCACGCTCTAACCAACTGAGCTAACAGGCCACTTTGTGAACATTGATGGGGACAAGCATATGAAGAAGTGCTAATGACAGTAAACCCCAGATATTTGGAAAGCTTATTTTCAGCTGTTTACCTTTAAGGTATATGTATATATTATCAAAATGAAGAAACCAATATGACAAAAAGAAATTCAATACAAAAGAGATCTTTGATACTTAGTGTTAGAACTTAGAACCATTAATGTATTTTCCACGTGGTTTAGCAATAAACAACAATTCATCAACTGTATTAAATTGATTCATCTAATCATTCTATCAGCTTGTGCTCAAAGGAAATATAGAGATAAACATGATACAGAAGAAAATGCATCTATTTTCAACATTAAAGCAGCATCAAGAATTGGCTTGGAGAGTGATTGAAAGTATGTCCTTGGCATTTTTAACTTCATGCTCTAACAGACTAAACTAACAGGCTCACTAAATTTATAGCATACTATTAAAGAAATAGCAGATGATGAAGTGCTACTGATTGTTAACCTGGGATAGTTGGGAAGCTTATATTCAGCTGTTTACATTCATGGCATCTTTATGTATTATCAACAAATCGAAACTAAAATGACCTCAATTACTTGTAATAAATGGGAGATTTAGTTACTTAGTGTTAGAACTTAGAACCATTAATGGATATTGCAGGCACTTTAACATTAATATATAATTCCACATCTATATCAAATTGATTCATCTAATCATTCTAGCAGCTTTTGCTCCAAGGAGATATACAGCTAAGAATGAGACACAAGATAAAGCATCTTTTTTTGAACATCAAAACTTGGCCTGTACAGGGATCGAACCTGTGACCTTGGCGTTATTAGCACCACGCTCTAACCAACTGAGCTAACATGCCACTTTGTGCACAGTAGATGGGGACAAGCATATGAAGAAGTGCTAATGACAGTAAACCCCAGATATTTGGAAAGCTTATTTTCAGCTGTTTACCATGAAGCTATATGTAATATATTATCAACATGAAGAAACTAATATGTCTTCAAAAGAAATTACAATACAAAAGAGATTTTCTGATACTTAGTGTTAGAACTTAGAACCATTAATGTATTTTCCATGTGGTTTAGCAATGAACAACAATTCATCAACTGTATTAAATTGATTCATCTAATCATTCTATCAGCTTGTGCTCAAAGGAAATATAGAGATAAACATCATACAGAAGAAAATGCATCTATTTTCACCATTTAAGCATCATTAAGAATTGGCTTGGAGAGTGATTGAAAGTATGACCTTGGCATTTTTAACTTCATGCTCTAATAGACTTAGCTAATAGGCTCACTAAATTTATAGCATACTATTAGAAGAAATAGCAGATAATGAAGTGCTACTGATTGTTAACCCGGGATAGTTGGAAAGCTTATATTCAGCTGTTTACATTCATGGTATCTTTATGTATTATCAACAAATCGAAACTAAAATGACCTCAATTACTTGTAATGAATGAGAGATTTAGTTACTTAGTGTTAGAACTTAGAACTATTAATGGATATTCCAGGCACTTTAACATTAATATATAATTCCACATCTATATCAAATTGATTCATCTAATCATTCTAGCAGCTTTTGCTCTAAGGAGATATACAGCTAAGAATGAGACACAAGATAAAGCATCTTTTTTCGAACATCAAAACTTGGCCTGTACAGGGATCGAACCTGTGACCTTGGCGTTATTAGCACCACGCTCTAACCAACTGAGCTAACAGGCCACTTTGTGCACATAGATGGGGACAAGCATATGAAGAAGTGCTAATGACAGTAAACCCCAGATATTTGGAAAGCTTATTTTCAGCTGTTTACCTTTAAGGTATATGTATATATTATCAAAATGAAGAAACCAATATGACAAAAAGAAATTCAATACAAAAGAGATCTTTGATACTTAGTGTTAGAACTTAGAACCATTAATGTATTTTCCACGTGGTTTAGCAATAAACAACAATTCATCAACTGTATTAAATTGATTCATCTAATCATTCTATCAGCTTGTGCTCAAAGGAAATATAGAGATAAACATGATACAGAAGAAAATGCATCTATTTTCAACATTAAAGCAGCATCAAGAATTGGCTTGGAGAGTGATTGAAAGTATGTCCTTGGCATTTTTAACTTCATGCTCTAACAGACTAAACTAACAGGCTCACTAAATTTATAGCATACTATTAAAGAAATAGCAGATGATGAAGTGCTACTGATTGTTAACCCGGGATAGTTGGGAAGCTTATATTCAGCTGTTTACATTCATGGCATCTTTATGTATTATCAACAAATCGAAACTAAAATGACCTCAATTACTTGTAATGAATGAGAGATTTAGTTACTTGGTGTTAGAACTTAGAACGATTAATAGATATTCCAGGCACTTTAACATTAATATATAATTCCACATCTATATCAAATTGATTCATCTAATCATTCTAGCAGCTTTTGCTCTAAGGATATATACAGCTAAGAATGAGACACAAGATAAAGCATATTTTTTCGAACATCAAAACTTGGCCTGTACAGGGATCGAACCTGTGACCTTGGCGTTATTAGCACCACGCTCTAACCAACTGAGCTAACAGGCCACTTTGTGCACATAGATGGGGACAAGCATATGAAGAAGTGCTAATGACAGTAAACCCCAGATATTTGGAAAGCTTATTTTCAGCTGTTTACCTTTAAGGTATATGTATATATTATCAAAATGAAGAAACCAATATGACAAAAAGAAATTCAATACAAAAGAGATCTTTGATACTTAGTGTTAGAACTTAGATCCATTAATGTATTTTCCACGTGGTTTAGCAATAAACAACAATTCATCAACTGTATTAAATTGATTCATCTAATCATTCTATCAGCTTGTGCTCAAAGGAAATATAGAGATAAACATGATACAGAAGAAAATGCATCTATTTTCAACATTAAAGCAGCATCAAGAATTGGCTTGGAGAGTGATTGAAAGTATGTCCTTGGCATTTTTAACTTCATGCTCTAACAGACTAAACTAACAGGCTCACTAAATTTATAGCATACTATTAAAGAAATAGCAGATGATGAAGTGCTACTGATTGTTAACCCGGGATAGTTGGGAAGCTTATATTCAGCTGTTTACATTCATGGCATCTTTATGTATTATCAACAAATCGAAACTAAAATGACCTCAATTACTTGTAATGAATGAGAGATTTAGTTACTTGGTGTTAGAACTTAGAACGATTAATAGATATTCCAGGCACTTTAACATTAATATATAATTCCACATCTATATCAAATTGATTCATCTAATCATTCTAGCAGCTTTTGCTCTAAGGATATATACAGCTAAGAATGAGACACAAGATAAAGCATATTTTTTCGAACGTCAAAACTTGGCCAGTACAGGAAACGAACCTGTGACCTTGGCGTTATTAGCACCACACTCTAACCAACTGAGCTAACAGGCCACTTTGTGCACATAGATGGGGACAAGCATATGAAGAAGTGCTAATGACAGTAAACCCCAGATATTTGGAAAGCTTATTTTCAGCTGTTTACCTTTAAGGTATATGTATATATTATCAAAATGAAGAAACCAATATGACAAAAAGAAATTCAATACAAAAGAGATCTTTGATACTTAGTGTTAGAACTTAGAACCATTAATGTATTTTCCACGTGGTTTAGCAATAAACAACAATTCATCAACTGTATTAAATTGATTCATCTAATCATTCTATCAGCTTGTGCTCAAAGGAAATATAGAGATAAACATGATACAGAAGAAAATGCATCTATTTTCAACATTAAAGCAGCATCAAGAATTGGCTTGGAGAGTGATTGAAAGTATGTCCTTGGCATTTTTAACTTCATGCTCTAACAGACTAAACTAACAGGCTCACTAAATTTATAGCATACTATTAAAGAAATAGCAGATGATGAAGTGCTACTGATTGTTAACCCGGGATAGTTGGGAAGCTTATATTCAGCTGTTTACATTCATGGCATCTTTATGTATTATCAACAAATCGAAACTAAAATGACCTCAATTACTTGTAATGAATGAGAGATTTAGTTACTTGGTGTTAGAACTTAGAACGATTAATAGATATTCCAGGCACTTTAACATTAATATATAATTCCACATCTATATCAAATTGATTCATCTAATCATTCTAGCAGCTTTTGCTCCAAGGAGATAAACAGCTAAGAATGAGACACAAGATAAAAGCATCTTTTATTTGAACAATCAAAACTTGGCCTGTACAGGGATCGAACCTGTGACCTTGGCATTATTAGCACAACGCTCTAACCAACTGAGCTAACAGGCCACTTTATGCACGTTCATGGAGGACCAGCATATGAAGAAGTGCTAATGATAGTGAACCCCAGAGAGTTGTGAAAGCTTATTTTCAGCTGTTTACCTTGAAGCTATATGTAATATATTATCAAAATGAAGAAACCAATATGACTACAAAAGAAATTACAATACAAAAGAGATCTTTGATACTTAGTGTTAGAACTTAGATCCATTAATGTATTTTCCATGTGGTTTAGCAATAAACAACAATTCATCAACTGTATTAAATTGATTCATCTAATCATTCTATCAGCTTGTGCTCAAAGGAAATATAGAGATAAACATGATACAGAAGAAAATGCATCTATTTTCAACATTAAAGCAGCATCAAGAATTGGCTTGGAGAGTGATTGAAAGTATGTCCTTGGCATTTTTAACTTCATGCTCTAACAGACTAAACTAACAGGCTCACTAAATTTATAGCATACTATTAGAAGAAATAGCAGATGATGAAGTGCTACTGATTGTTAACCCGGGATAGTTGGAAAGCTTATATTCAGCTGTTTACATTCATGGTATCTTTATGTATTATCAACAAATCGAAACTAAAATGACCTCAATTACTTGTAATGAATGAGAGATTTAGTTACTTGGTGTTAGAACTTAGAACGATTAATAGATATTCCAGGCACTTTAACATTAATATATAATTCCACATCTATATCAAATTGATTCATCTAATCATTCTAGCAGCTTTTGCTCTAAGGATATATACAGCTAAGAATGAGACACAAGATAAAGCATATTTTTTCGAACATCAAAACTTGGCCTGTACAGGGATCGAACCTGTGACCTTGGCGTTATTAGCACCACGCTCTAACCAACTGAGCTAACAGGCCACTTTGTGCACATAGATGGGGACAAGCATATGAAGAAGTGCTAATGACAGTAAACCCCAGATATTTTGAAAGCTTATTTTCAGCTGTTTACCTTTAAGGTATATGTATATATTATCAAAATGAAGAAACCAATATGACAAAAAGAAATTCAATACAAAAGAGTCTTTGATACTTAGTGTTAGAACTTAGATCCATTAATGTATTTTCCACGTGGTTTAGCAATAAACAACAATTCATCAACTGTATTAAATTGATTCATCTAATCATTCTATCAGCTTGTGCTCAAAGGAAATATAGAGATAAACATGATACAGAAGAAAATGCATCTATTTTCAACATTAAAGCAGCATCAAGAATTGGCTTGGAGAGTGATTGAAAGTATGTCCTTGGCATTTTTAACTTCATGCTCTAACAGACTAAACTAACAGGCTCACTAAATTTATAGCATACTATTAAAGAAATAGCAGATGATGAAGTGCTACTGATTGTTAACCCGGGATAGTTGGGAAGCTTATATTCAGCTGTTTACATTCATGGCATCTTTATGTATTATCAACAAATCGAAACTAAAATGACCTCAATTACTTGTAATGAATGAGAGATTTAGTTACTTGGTGTTAGAACTTAGAACGATTAATAGATATTCCAGGCACTTTAACATTAATATATAATTCCACATCTATATCAAATTGATTCATCTAATCATTCTAGCAGCTTTTGCTCTAAGGATATATACAGCTAAGAATGAGACACAAGATAAAGCATATTTTTTCGAACATCAAAACTTGGCCTGTACAGGGATCGAACCTGTGACCTTGGCGTTATTAGCACCACGCTCTAACCAACTGAGCTAACAGGCCACTTTGTGCACATAGATGGGGACAAGCATATGAAGAAGTGCTAATGACAGTAAACCCCAGATATTTTGAAAGCTTATTTTCAGCTGTTTACCTTTAAGGTATATGTATATATTATCAAAATGAAGAAACCAATATGACAAAAAGAAATTCAATACAAAAGAGTCTTTGATACTTAGTGTTAGAACTTAGATCCATTAATGTATTTTCCACGTGGTTTAGCAATAAACAACAATTCATCAACTGTATTAAATTGATTCATCTAATCATTCTATCAGCTTGTGCTCAAAGGAAATATAGAGATAAACATGATACAGAAGAAAATGCATCTATTTTCAACATTAAAGCAGCATCAAGAATTGGCTTGGAGAGTGATTGAAAGTATGTCCTTGGCATTTTTAACTTCATGCTCTAACAGACTAAACTAACAGGCTCACTAAATTTATAGCATACTATTAAAGAAATAGCAGATGATGAAGTGCTACTGATTGTTAACCCGGGATAGTTGGGAAGCTTATATTCAGCTGTTTACATTCATGGCATCTTTATGTATTATCAACAAATCGAAACTAAAATGACCTCAATTACTTGTAATGAATGAGAGATTTAGTTACTTGGTGTTAGAACTTAGAACGATTAATAGATATTCCAGGCACTTTAACATTAATATATAATTCCACATCTATATCAAATTGATTCATCTAATCATTCTAGCAGCTTTTGCTCTAAGGATATATACAGCTAAGAATGAGACACAAGATAAAGCATATTTTTTCGAACATCAAAACTTGGCCTGTACAGGGATCGAACCTGTGACCTTGGCGTTATTAGCACCACGCTCTAACCAACTGAGCTAACAGGCCACTTTGTGCACATAGATGGGGACAAGCATATGAAGAAGTGCTAATGACAGTAAACCCCAGATATTTTGAAAGCTTATTTTCAGCTGTTTACCTTTAAGGTATATGTATATATTATCAAAATGAAGAAACCAATATGACAAAAAGAAATTCAATACAAAAGAGTCTTTGATACTTAGTGTTAGAACTTAGATCCATTAATGTATTTTCCACGTGGTTTAGCAATAAACAACAATTCATCAACTGTATTAAATTGATTCATCTAATCATTCTATCAGCTTGTGCTCAAAGGAAATATAGAGATAAACATGATACAGAAGAAAATGCATCTATTTTCAACATTAAAGCAGCATCAAGAATTGGCTTGGAGAGTGATTGAAAGTATGTCCTTGGCATTTTTAACTTCATGCTCTAACAGACTAAACTAACAGGCTCACTAAATTTATAGCATACTATTAAAGAAATAGCAGATGATGAAGTGCTACTGATTGTTAACCCGGGATAGTTGGGAAGCTTATATTCAGCTGTTTACATTCATGGCATCTTTATGTATTATCAACAAATCGAAACTAAAATGACCTCAATTACTTGTAATGAATGAGAGATTTAGTTACTTGGTGTTAGAACTTAGAACGATTAATAGATATTCCAGGCACTTTAACATTAATATATAATTCCACATCTATATCAAATTGATTCATCTAATCATTCTAGCAGCTTTTGCTCTAAGGATATATACAGCTAAGAATGAGACACAAGATAAAGCATATTTTTTCGAACATCAAAACTTGGCCTGTACAGGGATCGAACCTGTGACCTTGGCGTTATTAGCACCACGCTCTAACCAACTGAGCTAACAGGCCACTTTGTGCACATAGATGGGGACAAGCATATGAAGAAGTGCTAATGACAGTAAACCCCAGATATTTTGAAAGCTTATTTTCAGCTGTTTACCTTTAAGGTATATGTATATATTATCAAAATGAAGAAACCAATATGACAAAAAGAAATTCAATACAAAAGAGTCTTTGATACTTAGTGTTAGAACTTAGATCCATTAATGTATTTTCCACGTGGTTTAGCAATAAACAACAATTCATCAACTGTATTAAATTGATTCATCTAATCATTCTATCAGCTTGTGCTCAAAGGAAATATAGAGATAAACATGATACAGAAGAAAATGCATCTATTTTCAACATTAAAGCAGCATCAAGAATTGGCTTGGAGAGTGATTGAAAGTATGTCCTTGGCATTTTTAACTTCATGCTCTAACAGACTAAACTAACAGGCTCACTAAATTTATAGCATACTATTAAAGAAATAGCAGATGATGAAGTGCTACTGATTGTTAACCCGGGATAGTTGGGAAGCTTATATTCAGCTGTTTACATTCATGGCATCTTTATGTATTATCAACAAATCGAAACTAAAATGACCTCAATTACTTGTAATGAATGAGAGATTTAGTTACTTGGTGTTAGAACTTAGAACGATTAATAGATATTCCAGGCACTTTAACATTAATATATAATTCCACATCTATATCAAATTGATTCATCTAATCATTCTAGCAGCTTTTGCTCTAAGGATATATACAGCTAAGAATGAGACACAAGATAAAGCATATTTTTTCGAACATCAAAACTTGGCCTGTACAGGGATCGAACCTGTGACCTTGGCGTTATTAGCACCACGCTCTAACCAACTGAGCTAACAGGCCACTTTGTGCACATAGATGGGGACAAGCATATGAAGAAGTGCTAATGACAGTAAACCCCAGATATTTTGAAAGCTTATTTTCAGCTGTTTACCTTTAAGGTATATGTATATATTATCAAAATGAAGAAACCAATATGACAAAAAGAAATTCAATACAAAAGAGTCTTTGATACTTAGTGTTAGAACTTAGATCCATTAATGTATTTTCCACGTGGTTTAGCAATAAACAACAATTCATCAACTGTATTAAATTGATTCATCTAATCATTCTATCAGCTTGTGCTCAAAGGAAATATAGAGATAAACATGATACAGAAGAAAATGCATCTATTTTCAACATTAAAGCAGCATCAAGAATTGGCTTGGAGAGTGATTGAAAGTATGTCCTTGGCATTTTTAACTTCATGCTCTAACAGACTAAACTAACAGGCTCACTAAATTTATAGCATACTATTAAAGAAATAGCAGATGATGAAGTGCTACTGATTGTTAACCCGGGATAGTTGGGAAGCTTATATTCAGCTGTTTACATTCATGGCATCTTTATGTATTATCAACAAATCGAAACTAAAATGACCTCAATTACTTGTAATGAATGAGAGATTTAGTTACTTGGTGTTAGAACTTAGAACGATTAATAGATATTCCAGGCACTTTAACATTAATATATAATTCCACATCTATATCAAATTGATTCATCTAATCATTCTAGCAGCTTTTGCTCTAAGGATATATACAGCTAAGAATGAGACACAAGATAAAGCATATTTTTTCGAACATCAAAACTTGGCCTGTACAGGGATCGAACCTGTGACCTTGGCGTTATTAGCACCACGCTCTAACCAACTGAGCTAACAGGCCACTTTGTGCACATAGATGGGGACAAGCATATGAAGAAGTGCTAATGACAGTAAACCCCAGATATTTTGAAAGCTTATTTTCAGCTGTTTACCTTTAAGGTATATGTATATATTATCAAAATGAAGAAACCAATATGACAAAAAGAAATTCAATACAAAAGAGTCTTTGATACTTAGTGTTAGAACTTAGATCCATTAATGTATTTTCCACGTGGTTTAGCAATAAACAACAATTCATCAACTGTATTAAATTGATTCATCTAATCATTCTATCAGCTTGTGCTCAAAGGAAATATAGAGATAAACATGATACAGAAGAAAATGCATCTATTTTCAACATTAAAGCAGCATCAAGAATTGGCTTGGAGAGTGATTGAAAGTATGTCCTTGGCATTTTTAACTTCATGCTCTAACAGACTAAACTAACAGGCTCACTAAATTTATAGCATACTATTAAAGAAATAGCAGATGATGAAGTGCTACTGATTGTTAACCCGGGATAGTTGGAAAGCTTATATTCAGCTGTTTACATTCATGGTATCTTTATGTATTATCAACAAATCGAAACTAAAATGACCTCAATTACTTGTAATGAATGAGAGATTTAGTTACTTGGTGTTAGAACTTAGAACCATTAATAGATATTCCAGGCACTTTAACATTAATATATAATTCTACATCTATATCAAATTGATTCATCTAATCATTCTAGCAGCTTTTGCTCCAAGGAGATATACAGCTAAGAATGAGACACAAGATAAAAGCATCTTTTAATTTGAACAATCAAAACTTGGCCTGTACAGGGATCGAACCTGTGACCTTGGCATTATTAGCACCACGCTCTAACCAACTGAGCTAACAGGCCACTTTGTGCACATAGATGGAGGACAAGCATATGAAGAAGTGCTAATGATAGTAAACCCGAGAGAGTTGTGAAAGCTTATTTTCAGCTGTTTACCATGAAGCTATATGTAATATATTATCAACATGAAGAAACTAATATGTCTTCAAAAGAAATTACAATACAAAAGAGATCTTTCGATACTTAGTGTTAGAACTTAGAACCATTAATGTATTTTCCATGTGGTTTAGCAATAAACAACAATTCATCAACTGTATTAAATTGATTCATCTAATCATTCTATCAGCTTGTGCTCAAAGGAAATATAGAGATAAACATGATACAGAAGAAAATGCATCTATTTTCAACATTAAAGCAGCATCAAGAATTGGCTTGGAGAGTGATTGAAAGTATGACCTTGGCATTTTTAACTTCATGCTCTAATAGACTTAGACTAATAGGCTCACTAAATTTATAGCATACTATTAGAAGAAATAGCAGATGATGAAGTGCTACTGATTGTTAACCCGGGATAGTTGGAAAGCTTATATTCAGCTGTTTACATTCATGGCATCTTTATGTATTATCAACAAATCGAAACTAAAATGACCTCAATTACTTGTAATGAATGGGAGATTTAGTTACTTAGTGTTAGAACTTAGAACCATTAATGGATATTCCAGGCACTTTAACATTAATATATAATTCCACATCTATATCAAATTAATTCATCTAATCATTCTAGCAGCTTTTGCTCCAAGGATATATACAGCTAAGAATGAGACACAAGATAAAGCATCTTTTTTCGAACATCAAAACTTTGACTGTACAGGGATCGAACCTGTGACCTTGGCATTATTAGCACCACACTCTAACCAACTGAGCTAACAGGCCACTTTGTGTACATTGATGGGGGACAAGCATATGAGGAAGTCCTAATGACAGTGAACCACAGATATTTAGAAAGCTTATTTTCAGCTGTTTACCGTTAAGGTATATGTATATATTATCAAAATGAAGAAACCAATATGACAAAAAGAAATTCAATACAAAAGAGATCTTTGATACTTAGTGTTAGAACTTAGATCCATTAATGTATTTTCCACGTGGTTTAGCAATAAACAACAATTCATCAACTGTATTAAATTGATTCATCTAATCATTCTATCAGCTTGTGCTCAAAGGAAATATAGAGATAAACATGATACAGAAGAAAATGCATCTATTTTCAACATTAAAGCAGCATCAAGAATTGGCTTGGAGAGTGATTGAAAGTATGTCCTTGGCATTTTTAACTTCATGCTCTAACAGACTAAACTAACAGGCTCACTAAATTTATAGCATACTATTAAAGAAATAGCAGATGATGAAGTGCTACTGATTGTTAACCCGGGATAGTTGGGAAGCTTATATTCAGCTGTTTACATTCATGGCATCTTTATGTATTATCAACAAATCGAAACTAAAATGACCTCAATTACTTGTAATGAATGAGAGATTTAGTTACTTGGTGTTAGAACTTAGAACGATTAATAGATATTCCAGGCACTTTAACATTAATATATAATTCCACATCTATATCAAATTGATTCATCTAATCATTCTAGCAGCTTTTGCTCTAAGGATATATACAGCTAAGAATGAGACACAAGATAAAGCATATTTTTTCGAACATCAAAACTTGGCCTGTACAGGGATCGAACCTGTGACCTTGGCGTTATTAGCACCACGCTCTAACCAACTGAGCTAACAGGCCACTTTGTGCACATAGATGGGGACAAGCATATGAAGAAGTGCTAATGACAGTAAACCCCAGATATTTTGAAAGCTTATTTTCAGCTGTTTACCTTTAAGGTATATGTATATATTATCAAAATGAAGAAACCAATATGACAAAAAGAAATTCAATACAAAAGAGATCTTTGATACTTAGTGTTAGAACTTAGATCCATTAATGTATTTTCCACGTGGTTTAGCAATAAACAACAATTCATCAACTGTATTAAATTGATTCATCTAATCATTCTATCAGCTTGTGCTCAAAGGAAATATAGAGATAAACATGATACAGAAGAAAATGCATCTATTTTCAACATTAAAGCAGCATCAAGAATTGGCTTGGAGAGTGATTGAAAGTATGTCCTTGGCATTTTTAACTTCATGCTCTAACAGACTAAACTAACAGGCTCACTAAATTTATAGCATACTATTAAAGAAATAGCAGATGATGAAGTGCTACTGATTGTTAACCCGGGATAGTTGGGAAGCTTATATTCAGCTGTTTACATTCATGGCATCTTTATGTATTATCAACAAATCGAAACTAAAATGACCTCAATTACTTGTAATGAATGAGAGATTTAGTTACTTGGTGTTAGAACTTAGAATGATTAATAGATATTCCAGGCACTTTAACATTAATATATAATTCCACATCTATATCAAATTAATTCATCTAATCATTCTAGCAGCTTTTGCTCTAAGGATATATACAGCTAAGAATGAGACACAAGATAAAGCATATTTTTTTGAACATCAAAACTTGGCCTGTACAGGGATCGAACCTGTGACCTTGGCGTTATTTGCACCACGCTCTAACCAACTGGGCTAACAGGCCACTTTGTGCACATAGATGGGGACAAGCATATGAAGAAGTGCTAATGACAGTAAACCCCAGATATTTTGAAAGCTTATTTTCAGCTGTTTACCTTTAAGGTATATGTATATATTATCAAAATGAAGAAACCAATATGACAAAAAGAAATTCAATACAAAAGAGTCTTTGATACTTAGTGTTAGAACTTAGATCCATTAATGTATTTTCCATGTGGTTTAGCAATAAACAACAATTCATCAACTGTATTAAATTGATTCATCTAATCATTCTATCAGCTTGTGCTCAAAGGAAATATAGAGATAAACATGATACAGAAGAAAATGCATCTATTTTCAACATTAAAGCAGCATCAAGAATTGGCTTGGAGAGTGATTGAAAGTATGTCCTTGGCATTTTTAACTTCATGCTCTAACAGACTAAACTAACAGGCTCACTAAATTTATAGCATACTATTAGAAGAAATAGCAGATGATGAAGTGCTACTGATTGTTAACCCGGGATAGTTGGAAAGCTTATATTCAGCTGTTTACATTCATGGCATCTTTATGTATTATCAACAAATCGAAACTAAAATGACCTCAATTACTTGTAATGAATGAGAGATTTAGTTACTTGGTGTTAGAACTTAGAACGATTAATAGATATTCCAGGCACTTTAACATTAATATATAATTCCACATCTATATCAAATTGATTCATCTAATCATTCTAGCAGCTTTTGCTCCAAGGAGATATACAACTAAGAATGAGACACAAGAAAAAGCATCTCTTTTCGAACATCAAAACTTGGCCTGTACAGGGATCGAACCTGTGACCTTGGCGTTATTAGCACCACACTCTAACCAACTGAGCTAACAGGCCACTTTGTGCACATTGATGGGGGACAAGCATATGAAAAAGTCCTAATGACAGTGAACCCCAGATATTTGGAAAGCTTATTTTCAGCTGTTTACCTTTAAGGTATATGTATATATTATCAAAATGAAGAAACCAATATGACAAAAAAAATTCAATACAAAAGAGATTTTGATACTTAGTGTTAGAACTTAGAACCATTAATGTATTTTCCATGTGGTTTAGCAATAAACAACAATTCATCAACTGTATTAAATTGATTCATCTAATCATTCTATCAGCTTGTGCTCAAAGGAAACAGAGATAAACATGATACAGAAGAAAATGCATCCATTTTCAACATTAAAGCAGCATCAAGAATTGGCTTGGAGAGTGATTGAAAGTATGTCCTTGGCATTTTTAACTTCATGCTCTAACAGACTAAACTAACAGGCTCACTAAATTTATAGCATACTATTAAAGAAATAGCAGATGATGAAGTGCTACTGATTGTTAACCCGGGATAGTTGGAAAGCTTATATTCAGCTGTTTACATTCATGGTATCTTTATGTATTATCAACAAATCGAAACTAAAATGACCTCAATTACTTCTAATGAATGAGAGATTTAGTTACTTGGTGTTAGAACTTAGAACCATTAATAGATATTCCAGGCACTTTAACAATAATAAATAATTCTACATCTATATCAAATTGATTCATCCAATCCTTCTAGCAGCTTTTGCTCCAAGGAGATAAACAGCCAAGAATGAGACACAAGAAAAAGCATCTTTTATTTGAACAATCAAAACTTGGCCTGTACAGGGATCGAAGCTGTGACCTTGGCATTATTAGCACCACGCTCTAACCAACTGAGCTAACAGGCCACTTTGTGCACATTCATGGAGGACCAGCATATGAAGAAGTGCTAATGATAGTGAACCCGAGAGAGTTGGAAAGCTTATTTTCGGCTGTTTACCATGAAGCTATATTAATATATTATCAACATGAAGAAACTAATATGTCTTCAAAAAAATTACAATACAAAAGAGATTTTCTAACTTAGTGCTAGAACTTAGAACCATTAATGTATTTTCCATGTGGTTTAGCAATAAACAACAATTCATCAACTGTATTAAATTGATTCATCTAATCATTCTATCAGCTTGTGCTCAAAGGAAATATAGAGATAAACATCATACAGAAGAAAATGCATCTATTTTCACCATTTAAGCATCATTAAGAATTGGCTTGGAGAGTGATTGAAAGTATGACCTTGGCATTTTTAACTTCATGCTCTAATAGACTTAGCTAATAGGCTCACTAAATTTATAGCATACTATAGAAGAAATAGCAGATAATGAAGTGCTACTGATTGTTGACCCGGGATAGCTGGAAAGCTTATATTCAGCTGTTTACATTCATGGTATCTTTATGTATCATCAACAAATCAAAACTAAAATGACCTCAATTACTTGTAATAAATGGGAGATTTAGTTACTTAGTGTTAGAACTTAGAACCATTAATGGATATTGCAGGCACTTGTAACATTAATATATAATTACACATCTATATCAAATTGATTCATCTAATCATTCTAGCAGCTTTTGCTCCAAGGAGATATACAGCTAAGAATGAGACACAAGAAAAAGCATCTTTTTTCGAACATCAAAACTTAGCCTGTACAGGGATCAAACCTGTGACCTTGGCGTTATTAGCACCACGCTCTAACCAACTGAGCTAACAGGCCACTTTGTGCACATTGATGGGGGACAAGCATATGAAGAAGTGCTAATGACAGTAAACCCCAGATATTTGGAAAGCTTATTTTCAGCTGTTTACCTTTAAGGTATATGTATATATTATCAAAATGAAGGAACCAATATGACAAAAAGAAATTCAATACAAAAGAGATTTTGATACTTAGTGTTAGAACTTAGAACCATTAATGTATTTTCCACGTGGTTTAGCAATAAACAACAATTCATCAACTGTATTAAATTGATTCATCTAATCATTCTATCAGCTTGTGCTCAAAGGAAATATAGAGATAAACATGATACAGAAGAAAATGCATCTATTTTCAACATTAAAGCAGCATCAAGAATTGGCTTGGAGAGTGATTGAAAGTATGTCCTTGGCATTTTTAACTTCATGCTCTAACAGACTAAACTAACAGGCTCACTAAATTTATAGCATACTATTAAAGAAATAGCAGATGATGAAGTGCTACTGATTGTTAACCCGGGATAGTTGGGAAGCTTATATTCAGCTGTTTACATTCATGGCATCTTTATGTATTATCAACAAATCGAAACTAAAATGACCTCAATTACTTGTAATGAATGAGAGATTTAGTTACTTGGTGTTAGAACTTAGAACCATTAATGGATATTCCAGGCACTTTAACATTAATATATAATTCCACATCTATATCAAATTAATTCATCTAATCATTCTAGCAGCTTTTTCTCCAAGGAGATATACAGCTAAGAATGAGACACAAGAAAAAGCATCTTTATTCGAACATCAAAACTTGGCCTGTACAGGGATCGAACCTGTGACCTTGGCGTTATTAGCACCACGCTCTAACCAACTGAGCTAACAGGCCACTTTGTGCACATCGATGGGGACAAGCATATGAAGAAGTGCTAATGACAGTAAACCCCAGATATTTGGAAAGCTTATTTTCAACTGTTTTCCTTTAAGGTATATGTATATATTATCAAAATGAAGAAACCAATATGACAAAAAAAAATTCAATACAAAAGAGATTTTCAATACTTAGTGTTAGAACTTAGAACCATTAATGTATTTTCCATGTGGTTTAGCAATAAACAACAATTCATCAACTGTATTAAATTGATTCATCTAATCATTCTATCAGCTTGTGCTCAAAGGAAATATAGAGATAAACATCATACAGAAGAAAATGCATCTATTTTCACCATTTAAGCATCATTAAGAATTGGCTTGGAGAGTGATTGAAAGTATGACCTTGGCATTTTTAACTTCATGCTCTAATAGACTTAGCTAATAGGCTCACTAAATTTATAGCATACTATAGAAGAAATAGCAGATAATGAAGTGCTACTGATTGTTGACCCGGGATAGTTGGAAAGCTTATATTCAGCTGTTTACATTCATGGTATCTTTATGTATCATCAACAAATCGAAACTAAAATGACCTCAATTACTTGTAATAAATGGGAGATTTAGTTACTTAGTGTTAGAACTTAGAACCATTAATGGATATTGCAGGCACTTTAACATTAATATATAATTACACATCTATATCAAATTGATTCATCTAATCATTCTAGCAGCTTTTGCTCCAAGGAGATATACAGCTAAGAATGAGACACAAGAAAAAGCATCTTTTTTCGAACATCAAAACCTTGGCCTGTACAGGGATCGAACCTGTGACCTTGGCGTTATTAGCACCACGCTCTAACCAACTGAGCTAACAGGCCACTTTGTGCACATTGATGGGGACAAGCATATGAAGAAGTGCTAATGACAGTAAACCCCAGATATTTGGAAAGCTTATTTTCAGCTGTTTACCTTTAAGGTATATGTATATATTATCAAAATGAAGAAACCAATATGACAAAAAGAAATTCAATACAAAAGAGATTTTGATACTTAGTGTAAGAACTTAGAACCATTAATGTATTTTCCACGTGGTTTAGCAATAAACAACAATTCATCAACTGTATTAAATTGATTCATCTAATCATTCTATCAGCTTGTGCTCAAAGGAAACATAGAGATAAACATGATACAGAAGAAAATGCATCTATTTTCAACATTAAAGCAGCATCAAGAATTAGCTTGGAGAGTGATTGAAAGTATGTCCTTGGCGTTTTTAATTTCATGCTCTAACAGACTAAACTAACAGGCTCACTAAATTTATAGCATACTATTAAAGAAATAGCAGATGATGAAGTGCTACTGATTGTTAACCCGGGATAGTTGGAAAGCTTATATTCAGCTGTTTACATTCATGGTATCTTTATGTATTATCAACAAATCGAAACTAAAATGACCTCAATTACTTCTAATGAATGAGAGATTTAGTTACTTGGTGTTAGATCTTAGAACCATTAATAGATATTCCAGGCACTTTTAACAATAATAAATAATTCTACATCTATATCAAATTGATTCATCCAATCCTTCTAGCAGCTTTTGCTCCAAGGAGATAAACAGCCAAAAATGAGACACAAGAAAAAAGCATCTTTTTATTTGAACAATAAAACTTTGCCTGTACAGGGATCGAAGCTGTGACCTTGGCATTATTAGCACCACGCTCTAACCAACTGAGCTAACAGGCCACTTTGTGCACGTTCATGGAGGACCAGCATATGAAGAAGTGCTAATGATAGTGAACCCGGGAGAGTTGGAAAGCTTATTTTCGGCTGTTTACCATGAAGCTATATTAATATATTATCAACATGAAGAAACTAATATGTCTTCAAAAGCATTACAATACAAAAGAGATTTTCAAACTTAGTGTCAGAACTTAGAACCATTAATGTATTTTCCATGTGGTTTAGCAATGAACAACAATTCATCAACTATATTAAATTGATTCATCTAATCATTCTATCAGCTTGTGCTCAAAGGAAATATAGAGATAAACATCATACAGAAGAAAATGCATCTATTTTCACCATTTAAGCATCATTAAGAATTGGCTTGGAGAGTAATTGAAAGTATGACCTTGTCATTTTTAACTTCATGCTCTAATAAACTTAGCTAATAGGCTCACTAAATTTATAGCATACTATAGAAGAAATAGCAGATAATGAAGTGCTACTGATTGTTGACCCGGGATAGTTGGAAAGCTTATATTCAGCTGTTTACATTCATGGTATCTTTATGTATCATCAACAAATCAAAACTAAAATGACCTCAATTACTTGTAATAAATGGGAGATTTAGTTACTTAGTGTTAGAACTTAGAACAATTAATGGATATTGCAGGCAATTGAACATTAATATATAATTACACATCTATATCAAATTGATTCATCTAATCATTCTAGCAGCTTTTGCTCCAAGGAGATATACAGCTAAGAATGAGACACAAGAAAAAGCATCTTTTTCGAACATCAAAACTTGGCCTGTACAGGGATCGAACCTGTGACCTTGGCGTTATTAGCACCACACTCTAACCAACTGAGCCAACATGCCACTTTGAGCACATTGAGGGGGGACAAAAATATGAAGAAGTGCTAATGACAGTAAACCCCAGATATTTGGAATGCTTATTTTCTGCTGTTTACCTTTAAGGTATATGTATATATTATCAAAATGAAGAAACCAATATGACAAAAAGAAATTCAATACAAAAGAGATTTTGATACTTAGTGTTAGAATTTAGAACCATTAATGTATTTTCCACGTGGTTTAGCAATAAACAACAATTCATCAACTGTATTAAATTGATTCATCTAATCATTCTATCAGCTTGTGCTCAAAGGAAATATAGAGATAAACATGATACAGAAGAAAATGCATCTATTTTCAACATTAAAGCAGCATCAAGAATTGGCTTGGAGAGTGATTGAAAGTATGTCCTTGGCGTTTTTAACTTCATGCTCTAACAGACTAAACTAACAGGCTCACTAAATTTATAGCATACTATTAAAGAAATAGCAGATGATGAAGTGCTACTGATTGTTAACCCGGGATAGTTGGGAAGCTTATATTCAGCTGTTTACATTCATGGCATCTTTATGTATTATCAACAAATCGAAACTAAAATGACCTCAATTACTTGTAATGAATGAGAGATTTAGTTACTTGGTGTTAGAACTTAGAACCATTAATAGATATTCCAGGCACTTTAACATTAATATATAATTCCACATCTATATCAAATTGATTCATCTAATCATTCTAGCAGCTTTTGCTCCAAGGAGATATACAGCTAAGAATGAGACACAAGAAAAAGCATCTTTTTAAAAAATCAAAACTTGGCCTGTACAGGGATTGAACCTGTGACCTTGGCGTTATTAGCACCACGCTCTAACCAACTGAGCTAACAGGCCACTTTGTGCACGTTGATGGAGGACAAGCATATGAAGAAGTGCTAATGACAGTAAACCCCAGATATTTGGAAAGCTTATTTTCGGCTGTTTACCTTTAAGGTATATGTAATATATTATCAAAATGAAGAAACCAATATGACTTAAAAAAAATTCAATACAAAAGAGATTTTCAAACTTAGTGTTAGAACTTAGAACCATTAATGTATTTTCCATGTGGTTTAGCAATAAACAATAATTCATCAACTGTATTAAATTGATTCATCTAATCATTCTATCAGCTTGTGCTCAAAGGAAATATAGAGATAAACATCATACAGAAGAAAATGCATCTATTTTCACCATTTAAGCATCATTAAGAATTGGCTTGGAGAGTGATTGAAAGTATGACCTTGGCATTTTTAACTTCATGCTCTAATAGACTTAGCTAATAGGCTCACTAAATTTATAGCATACTATAGAAGAAATAGCAGATAATGAAGTGCTACTGATTGTTGACCCGGGATAGTTGGAAAGCTTATATTCAGCTGTTTACATTCATGGTATCTTTATGTATCATCAACAAATCGAAACTAAAATGACCTCAATTACTTGTAATAAATGGGAGATTTAGTTACTTAGTGTTAGAACTTAGAACCATTAATGGATATTGCAGGCACTTTAACATTAATATATAATTACACATCTATATCAAATTGATTCATCTAATCATTCTAGCAGCTTTTGCTCCAAGGAGATATACAGCTAAGAATGAGACACAAGAAAAAGCATCTTTTTTCGAACATCAAAACTTGGCCTGTACAGGGATCGAACCTGTGACCTTGGCGTTATTAGCACCACGCTCTAACCAACTGAGCTAACAGGCCACTTTGTGCACATTGATGGGGACAAGCATATGAAGAAGTGCTAATGACAGTAAACCCCAGATATTTGGAAAGCTTATTTTCAACTGTTTACCTTTAAGGTATATGTATATATTATCAAAATGAAGAAACCAATATGACAAAAAGAAATTCAATACAAAAGAGATTTTGATACTTAGTGTTAGAACTTAGAACCATTAATGTATTTTCCACGTGGTTTAGCAATAAACAACAATTCATCAACTGTATTAAATTGATTCATCTAATCATTCTGTCAGCTTGTGCTCAAAGGAAACATAGAGATAAACATTATACAGAAGAAAATGCATCTATTTTCAACATTAAAGCAGCATCAAGAATTAGCTTGGAGAGTGATTGAAAGTATGTCCTTGGCGTTTTTAATTTCATGCTCTAACAGACTAAACTAACAGGCTCACTAAATTTATAGCATACTATTAAAGAAATAGCAGATGATGAAGTGCTACTGATTGTTAACCCGGGATAGTTGGAAAGCTTATATTCAGCTGTTTACATTCATGGTATCTTTATGTATTATCAACAAATCGAAACTAAAATGACCTCAATTACTTCTAATGAATGAGATATTTAGTTACTTGGTGTTAGAACTTAGAACCATTAATAGATATTCCAGGCACTTTAACAATAATAAATAATTCTACATCTATATCAAATTGATTCATCCAATCCTTCTAGCAGCTCTTGCTCCAAGGAGATAAACAGCCAAAAATGAGACACAAGAAAAAAGCATCTTTTAATTTGAACAATAAAACTTTGCCTGTACAGGGATCGAAGCTGTGACCTTGGCATTATTAGCACCACGCTCTAACCAACTGAGCTAAAACGCCACTTTGTGCACGTTCATGGAGGACCAGCATATGAAGAAGTGCTAATGATAGTGAACCTGAGAGAGTTGGAAAGCTTATTTTCGGCTGTTTACCATGAAGCTATATTAATATATTATCAACATGAAGAAACTAATATGTCTTCAAAAAAATTACAATACAAAAGAGATTTTCTAACTTAGTGTTAGAACTTAGAACCATTAATGTATTTTACATGTGGTTTAGCAATGAACAACAATTCATTAACTTTATTAAATTGATTCATCTAATCATTCTATCAGCTTGTGCTCAAAGGAAATATAGAGATAAACATCATACAGAAGAAAATGCTTCTATTTTCACCATTTAAGCATCATTAAGAATTGGCTTGGAGAGTGATTGAAAGTATGACCTTGGCATTTTTAACTTCATGCTCTAATAGACTTAGCTAATAGGCTCACTAAATTTATAGCATACTATAGAAGAAATAGCAGATAATGAAGTGCTACTGATTGTTGACCCGGGATAGTTGGAAAGCTTATATTCAGCTGTTTACATTCATGGTATCTTTATGTATCATCAACAAATCAAAACTAAAATGACCTCAATTACTTGTAATAAATGGGAGATTTAGTTACTTAGTGTTAGAACTTAGAACCATTAATGGATATTGCAGGCAATTGAACATTAATATATAATTACACATCTATATCAAATTGATTCATCTAATCATTCTAGCAGCTTTTGCTCCAAGTAGATATACAGCTAAGAATGAGACACAAGAAAAAGCATCTTTTTTCGAACATCAAAACTTGGCCTGTACAGGGATCGAACCTGTGACCTTGGCGTTATTAGCACCACGCTCTAACCAACTGAGCTAACAGGCCACTTTGTGCACATTGATGGGGACAAGCATATGAAGAAGTGCTAATGACAGTAAACCCCAGATATTTGGAAAGCTTGTGTTCTGCTGTTTACCTTTAAGGTATATGTATATATTATCAAAATGAAGAAACCAATATGACAAAAAAAATTCAATACAAAAGAGATTTTCGATACTTAGTGTTAGAACTTAGAACCATTAATGTATTTTCCATGTGGTTTAGCAATAAACAACAATTCATCAACTGTATTAAATTGATTCATCTAATCATTCTATCAGCTTGTGCTCAAAGGAAATATAGAGATAAACATCATACAGAAGAAAATGCATCTATTTTCACCATTTAAGCATCATTAAGAATTGGCCTGGAGAGTGATTGAAAGTATGACCTTGGCATTTTTAACTTCATGCTCTAATAGACTTAGCTAATAGGCTCACTAAATTTATAGCATACTATTAGATAGAAATAGCAGATAATGAAGTGCTACTGATTGTTGACCCGGGATAGTTGGAAAGCTTATATTCAGCTGTTTACATTCATGGTATCTTTATGTATCATCAACAAATCGAAACTAAAATGACCTCAATTACTTGTAATAAATGGGAGATTTAGTTACTTAGTGTTAGAACTTAGAACCATTAATGGATATTGCAGGCACTTGAACATTAATATATAATTACACATCTATATCAAATTTATCATCTAATCATTCTAGCAGCTTTTGCTCCAAGTAGATATACAGCTAAGAATGAGACACAAGCAAAAGTATCTTTTTTCGAACATCAAAACTTGGCCTGTAGAGGGATCAAACCTGTGACCTTGGCGTTATTAGCACCACTCTCTAACCAACTGAGCTAACAGCCCACTTTGTGCACATTGATGGGGGACAAGCATATGAAGAAGTGCTAATGACAGTGAACCCCAGATATTTGGAAAGCTTATTTTCAGCTGTTTACCTTTAAGGTATATGTATATATTATCAAAATGAAGAAACCAATATGACAAAAAGAAATTCAATACAAAAGAGATTTTGATACTTAGTGTTAGAACTTAGAACCATTAATGTATTTTCCACGTGGTTTAGCAATAAACAACAATTCATCAACTGTATTAAATTGATTCATCTAATCATTCTATCAGCTTGTGCTCAAAGGAATTATAGAGATAAACATCATACAGTAGAAAATGCATCTATTTTCACCATTTAAGCATCATTAAGAATTGGCTTGGAGAGTGATTGAAAGTATGACCTTGGCATTTTTAACTTCATGCTCTAATAGACTTAGCTAATAGGCTCACTAAATTTATAGCATACTATAGATAGAAATAGCAGATAATGAAGTGCTACTGATTGTTGACCCGGGATAGTTGGAAAGCTTATATTCAGCTGTTTACATTCATGGTATCTTTATGTATCATCAACAAATCGAAACTAAAATCACCTCAATTACTTGTAATAAATGGGAGATTTAGTTACTTAGTGTTAGAACTTAGAACCATTAATGGATATTGCAGGCACTTTAACATTAATATTTAATTACAGATCTATATCAAATTGATTCATCTAATCATTCTAGCAGCTTTTGCTCCAAGGAGATATACAGCTAAGAATGAGACACAAGAAAAAGCATCTTTTTTCGAACATCAAAACTTGGCCTGTACAGGGATCAAACCTGTGACCTTGGCGTTATTAGCACCACGCTCTAACCAACTGAGCTAACAGGCCACTTTGTGCACATTGATGGGGACAAGCATATGAAGAAGTGCTAATGACAGTAAACCCCAGATATTTGGAAAGCTTATTTTCAGCTGTTTACCTTTAAGGTATATGTATATATTATCAAAATGAAGAAACCAATATGACAAAAAGAAATTCAATACAAAAGAGATTTTGATACTTAGTGTTAGAACTTAGAACCATTAATGTATTTTCCACGTGGTTTAGCAATAAACAACAATTCATCAACTGTATTAAATTGATTCATCTAATCATTCTATCAGCTTGTGCTCAAAGGAAATATAGAGATAAACATGATACAGAAGAAAATGCATCTATTTTCAACATTAAAGCAGCATCAAGAATTGGCTTGGAGAGTGATTGAAAGTATGTCCTTGGCATTTTTAACTTCATGCTCTAACAGACTAAACTAACAGGCTCACTAAATTTATAGCATACTATTAAAGAAATAGCAGATGATGAAGTGCTACTGATTGTTAACCCGGGATAGTTGGGAAGCTTATATTCAGCTGTTTACATTCATGGCATCTTTATGTATTATCAACAAATCGAAACTAAAATGACCTCAATTACTTGTAATGAATGAGAGATTTAGTTACTTGGTGTTAGAACTTAGAACCATTAATGGATATTCCAGGCACTTTAACATTAATATATAATTCCACATCTATATCAAATTGATTCATCTAATCATTCTAGCAGCTTTTGCTCCAAGGAGATATACAGCTAAGAATGAGACACAAGAAAAAGCATCTTTTTTCAAACATCAAAACTTGGCCTGTACAGGGATCGAACCTGTGACCTTGGCGTTATTAGCACCACACTCTAACCAACTGAGCTAACAGGCCACTTTGTGCACATTGATGGGGACAAGCATATGAAGAAGTGCTAATGACAGTAAACCCCAGATATTTGGAAAGCTTATTTTCAGCTGTTTACCTTTAAGGTATATGTATATATTATCAAAATGAAGAAACCAATATGACAAAAAGAAATTCAATACAAAAGAGATTTTCGATACTTAGTGTTAGAACTTAGAACCATTAATGTATTTTCCACGTGGTTTAGCAATAAACAACAATTCATCAACTGTATTAAATTGATTCATCTAATCATTCTATCAGCTTGTGCTCAAAGGAAATATAGAGATAAACATGATACAGAAGAAAATGCATCTATTTTCAACATTAAAGCAGCATCAAGAATTGGCTTGGAGAGTGATTGAAAGTATGTCCTTGGCATTTTTAACTTCATGCTCTAACAGACTAAACTAACAGGCTCACTAAATTTATAGCATACTATTAAAGAAATAGCAGATGATGAAGTGCTACTGATTGTTAACCCGGGATAGTTGGGAAGCTTATATTCAGCTGTTTACATTCATGGCATCTTTATGTATTATCAACAAATCGAAACTAAAATGACCTCAATTACTTGTAATGAATGAGAGATTTAGTTACTTGGTGTTAGAACTTAGAACCATTAATGGATATTCCAGGCACTTTAACATTAATATATAATTCCACATCTATATCAAATTGATTCATCTAATCATTCTAGCAGCTTTCGCTCCAAGGAGATATACAGCTAAGAATGAGACACAAGAAAAAGCATATTTTTTCCAACATCAAAACTTGGCCTGTACAGGGATCGAACCTGTGACCTTGGCATTATTAGCACCACGCTCTAACCAACTGAGCTAACAGGTCACTTTGTGCACATAGATGGGGGACAAGCATATGAAGAAGTGCTATTGACGGTAAACTCCAGATATTTGGAAAGCTTATTTTCTGCTGTTTACCTTTAAGGTATATGTATATATTATCAAAATGAAGAAACCAATATGACAAAAAGAAATTCAATACAAAAGAGATTTTGAAACTTAGTGTTAGAACTTAGAACCATTAATGTATTTTCCATGTGGTTTAGCAATAAACAACAATTCATCAACTGTATTAAATTGATTCATCTAATCATTCTATCAGCTTGTGCTCAAAGGAAATATAGAGATAAACATCATACAGAAGAAAATGCATCTATTTTCACCATTTAAGCATCATTAAGAATTGGCTTGGAGAGTGATTGAAAGTATGACCTTGGCATTTTTAACTTCATGCTCTAATAGACTTAGCTAATAGGCTCACTAAATTTATAGCATACTATAGAAGAAATAGCAGATAATGAAGTGCTACTGATTGTTGACCCGGGATAGTTGGAAAGCTTATATTCAGCTGTTTACATTCATGGTATCTTTATGTATCATCAACAAATCGAAACTAAAATGACCTCAATTACTTGTAATAAATGGGAGATTTAGTTACTTAGTGTTAGAACTTAGAACCATTAATGGATATTGCAGGCACTTTAACATTAATATATAATTACACATCTATATCAAATTGATTCATCTAATCATTCTAGCAGCTTTTGCTCCAAGGAGATATACAGCTAAGAATGAGACACAAGAAAAAGCATCTTTTTTCGAACATCAAAACTTGGCCTGTACAGGGATCGAACCTGTGACCTTGGCGTTATTAGCACCACGCTCTAACCAACTGAGCTAACAGGCCACTTTGTGCACATTGATGGGGACAAGCATATGAAGAAGTGCTAATGACAGTAAACCCCAGATATTTGGAAAGCTTATTTTCAACTGTTTACCTTTAAGGTATATGTATATATTATCAAAATGAAGAAACCAATATGACAAAAAGAAATTCAATACAAAAGAGATTTTGATACTTAGTGTTAGAACTTAGAACCATTAATGTATTTTCCACGTGGTTTAGCAATAAACAACAATTCATCAACTGTATTAAATTGATTCATCTAATCATTCTGTCAGCTTGTGCTCAAAGGAAACATAGAGATAAACATTATACAGAAGAAAATGCATCTATTTTCAACATTAAAGCAGCATCAAGAATTAGCTTGGAGAGTGATTGAAAGTATGTCCTTGGCGTTTTTAATTTCATGCTCTAACAGACTAAACTAACAGGCTCACTAAATTTATAGCATACTATTAAAGAAATAGCAGATGATGAAGTGCTACTGATTGTTAACCCGGGATAGTTGGAAAGCTTATATTCAGCTGTTTACATTCATGGTATCTTTATGTATTATCAACAAATCGAAACTAAAATGACCTCAATTACTTCTAATGAATGAGATATTTAGTTACTTGGTGTTAGAACTTAGAACCATTAATAGATATTCCAGGCACTTTAACAATAATAAATAATTCTACATCTATATCAAATTGATTCATCCAATCCTTCTAGCAGCTCTTGCTCCAAGGAGATAAACAGCCAAAAATGAGACACAAGAAAAAAGCATCTTTTAATTTGAACAATAAAACTTTGCCTGTACAGGGATCGAAGCTGTGACCTTGGCATTATTAGCACCACGCTCTAACCAACTGAGCTAAAACGCCACTTTGTGCACGTTCATGGAGGACCAGCATATGAAGAAGTGCTAATGATAGTGAACCTGAGAGAGTTGGAAAGCTTATTTTCGGCTGTTTACCATGAAGCTATATTAATATATTATCAACATGAAGAAACTAATATGTCTTCAAAAAAATTACAATACAAAAGAGATTTTCTAACTTAGTGTTAGAACTTAGAACCATTAATGTATTTTACATGTGGTTTAGCAATGAACAACAATTCATTAACTTTATTAAATTGATTCATCTAATCATTCTATCAGCTTGTGCTCAAAGGAAATATAGAGATAAACATCATACAGAAGAAAATGCTTCTATTTTCACCATTTAAGCATCATTAAGAATTGGATTGGAGAGTGATTGAAAGTATGACCTTGGCATTTTTAACTTCATGCTCTAATAGACTTAGCTAATAGGCTCACTAAATTTATAGCATACTATAGAAGAAATAGCAGATAATGAAGTGCTACTGATTGTTAACCCGGGATAGTTGGAAAGCTTATATTCAGCTGTTTACATTCATGGTATCTTTATGTATCATCAACAAATCGAAACTAAAATGACCTCAATTACTTGTAATAAATGGGAGATTTAGTTACTTAGTGTTAGAACTTAGAACCATTAATGGATATTCCAGGCACTTTAACATTAATATATAATTCCACATCTATATCAAATTAATTCATCTAATCATTCTAGCAGCTTTTGCTCCAAGGAGATATACAGCTAAGAATGAGACACAAGAAAAAGCATCTTTTTTCGAACATCAAAACTTGGCCTGTACAGGGATCGAACCTGTGACCTTGGCGTTATTAGCACCACGCTCTAACCAACTGAGCCAACAGGCCACTTTGAGCACATCGATGGGGGACAAGCATATGAAGAAGTGCTAATGACAGTAAACCCCAGATATTTGGAAAGCTTATTTTCTGCTGTTTACCTTTAAGGTATATGTATATATTATCAAAATGAAGAAACCAATATGACAAAAAGAAATTCAATACAAAAGAGTCTTTGATACTTAGTGTTAGAACTTAGAACCATTAATGTATTTTCCACGTGGTTTAGCAATAAACAACAATTCATCAACTGTATTAAATTGATTCATCTAATCATTCTATCAGCTTGTGCTCAAAGGAAATATAGAGATAAACATGATACAGAAGAAAATGCATCTATTTTCAACATTAAAGCAGCATCAAGAATTGGCTTGGAGAGTGATTGAAAGTATGTCCTTGGCATTTTTAACTTCATGCTCTAACAGACTAAACTAACAGGCTCACTAAATTTATAGCATACTATTAGAAGAAATAGCAGATGATGAAGTGCTACTGATTGTTAACCCGGGATAGTTGGAAAGCTTATATTCAGCTGTTTACATTCATGGCATCTTTATGTATTATCAACAAATCGAAACTAAAATGACCTCAATTACTTGTAATGAATGAGAGATTTAGTTACTTGGTGTTAGAACTTAGAACCATTAATGGATATTGCAGGCAATTGAACATTAATATATAATTACACATCTATATCAAATTGATTCATCTAATCATTCTAGCAGCTTTTGCTCCAAGGAGATATACAGCTAAGAATGAGACACAAGAAAAAGCATCTTTTTTCGAACATCAAAACTTGGCCTGTACAGGGATCGAACCTGTGACCTTGGCGTTATTAGCACCATGCTCTAACCAACTGAGCTAACAGGCCACTTTGTACACATGGATGGGGACAAGCATATGAAGAAGTGCTAATGACAGTAAACCCCAGATATTTGGAAAGCTTATTTTCAGCTGTTTACCTTTAAGGTATATGTATATATTATCAAAATGAAGAAACCAATATGACAAACAAAAAATTCAATACAAAAGAGATTTTCAAACTTAGTGTTAGAACTTAGAACCATTAATGTATTTTACACGTGGTTTAGCAATAAACAACAATTCATCAACTGTATTAAATTGATTCATCTAATCATTCTATCAGCTTGTGCTCAAAGGAAATATAGAGATAAACATGATACAGAAGAAAATGCATCTATTTTCAACATTAAAGCAGCATCACGAATTGGCTTGGAGAGTGATTGAAAGTATGTCCTTGGCATTTTTAACTTCATGCTCTAACAGACTAAACTAACAGGCTCACTAAATTTATAGCATACTATAGAAGAAATAGCAGATGATGAAGTGCTACTGATTGTTAACCCGGGATAGTTGGGAAGCTTATATTCAGCTGTTTACATTCATGGCATCTTTATGTATTATCAACAAATCGAAACTAAAATGACCTCAATTACTTGTAATGAATGAGAGATTTAGTTACTTGGTGTTAGAACTTAGAACGATTAATAGATATTCCAGGCACTTTAACATTAATATATAATTACACATCTATATCAAATTGATTCATCTAATCATTCTAGCAGCTTTTGCTCTAAGGATATATACAGCTAAGAATGAGACACAAGATAAAGCATATTTTTTCGAACATCAAAACTTGGCCTGTACAGGGATCGAACCTGTGACCTTGGCGTTATTAGCACCACGCTCTAACCAACTGAGCTAACAGGCCACTTTGTGCACATAGATGGGGACAAGCATATGAAGAAGTGCTAATGACAGTAAACCCCAGATATTTTGAAAGCTTATTTTCAGCTGTTTACCTTTAAGGTATATGTATATATTATCAAAATGAAGAAACCAATATGACAAAAAGAAATTCAATACAAAAGAGTCTTTGATACTTAGTGTTAGAACTTAGATCCATTAATGTATTTTCCACGTGGTTTAGCAATAAACAACAATTCATCAACTGTATTAAATTGATTCATCTAATCATTCTATCAGCTTGTGCTCAAAGGAAATATAGAGATAAACATGATACAGAAGAAAATGCATCTATTTTCAACATTAAAGCAGCATCAAGAATTGGCTTGGAGAGTGATTGAAAGTATGTCCTTGGCATTTTTAACTTCATGCTCTAACAGACTAAACTAACAGGCTCACTAAATTTATAGCATACTATTAAAGAAATAGCAGATGATGAAGTGCTACTGATTGTTAACCCGGGATAGTTGGGAAGCTTATATTCAGCTGTTTACATTCATGGCATCTTTATGTATTATCAACAAATCGAAACTAAAATGACCTCAATTACTTGTAATGAATGAGAGATTTAGTTACTTGGTGTTAGAACTTAGAACGATTAATAGATATTCCAGGCACTTTAACATTAATATATAATTCCACATCTATATCAAATTGATTCATCTAATCATTCTAGCAGCTTTTGCTCTAAGGATATATACAGCTAAGAATGAGACACAAGATAAAGCATATTTTTTCGAACATCAAAACTTGGCCTGTACAGGGATCGAACCTGTGACCTTGGCGTTATTAGCACCACGCTCTAACCAACTGAGCTAACAGGCCACTTTGTGCACATAGATGGGGACAAGCATATGAAGAAGTGCTAATGACAGTAAACCCCAGATATTTTGAAAGCTTATTTTCAGCTGTTTACCTTTAAGGTATATGTATATATTATCAAAATGAAGAAACCAATATGACAAAAAGAAATTCAATACAAAAGAGTCTTTGATACTTAGTGTTAGAACTTAGATCCATTAATGTATTTTCCACGTGGTTTAGCAATAAACAACAATTCATCAACTGTATTAAATTGATTCATCTAATCATTCTATCAGCTTGTGCTCAAAGGAAATATAGAGATAAACATGATACAGAAGAAAATGCATCTATTTTCAACATTAAAGCAGCATCAAGAATTGGCTTGGAGAGTGATTGAAAGTATGTCCTTGGCATTTTTAACTTCATGCTCTAACAGACTAAACTAACAGGCTCACTAAATTTATAGCATACTATTAAAGAAATAGCAGATGATGAAGTGCTACTGATTGTTAACCCGGGATAGTTGGGAAGCTTATATTCAGCTGTTTACATTCATGGCATCTTTATGTATTATCAACAAATCGAAACTAAAATGACCTCAATTACTTGTAATGAATGAGAGATTTAGTTACTTGGTGTTAGAACTTAGAACGATTAATAGATATTCCAGGCACTTTAACATTAATATATAATTCCACATCTATATCAAATTGATTCATCTAATCATTCTAGCAGCTTTTGCTCCAAGGAGATATACAGCTAAGAATGAGACACAAGATAAAGCATCTTTTTTCGAACATCAAAACTTGGCCTGTACAGGGATCGAACCTGTGACCTTGGCGTTATTAGCACCACGCTCTAACCAACTGAGCTAACAGGCCACTTTGTGCACATAGATGGGGACAAGCATATGAAGAAGTGCTAATGACAGTAAACCCCAGATATTTGGAAAGCTTATTTTCAGCTGTTTACCTTTAAGGTATATGTATATATTATCAAAATGAAGAAACCAATATGACAAAAAGAAATTCAATACAAAAGAGTCTTTGATACTTAGTGTTAGAACTTAGAACCATTAATGTATTTTCCACGTGGTTAAGCAATAAACAACAATTCATCAACTGTATTAAATTGATTCATCTAATCATTCTATCAGCTTGTGCTCAAAGGAAACATAGAGATAAACATGATACAGAAGAAAATGCATCCATTTTCAACATTAAAGCAGCATCAAGAATTGGCTTGGAGAGTGATTGAAAGTATGTCCTTGGCATTTTTAACTTCATGCTCTAACAGACTAAACTAACAGGCTCACTAAATTTATAGCATACTATTAAAGAAATAGCAGATGATGAAGTGCTACTGATTGTTAATCCGGGATAGTTGGAAAGCTTATATTCAGCTGTTTACATTCATGGTATCTTTATGTATTATCAACAAATCGAAACTAAAATGACCTCAATTACTTCTAATGAATGAGAGATTTAGTTACTTGGTGTTAGAACTTAGAACCATTAATAGATATTCCAGGCGCTTTAACAATAATAAATAATTCTACATCTATATCAAATTGATTCATCCAATCCTTCTAGCAGCTTTTGCTCCAAGGAGATAAACAGCCAAAAATGAGACACAAGAAAAAGCATCTTTTTATTTGAACAATAAAACTTTGCCTGTACAGGGATCGAACCTGTGACCTTGGCATTATTAGCACCACGCTCTAACCAACTGAGCTAACAGGCCACTTTGTGCACATTCATGGAGGACCAGCATATGAAGAAGTGCTAATGATAGTGAACCCGGGAGAGTTGGAAAGCTTATTTTCGGCTGTTTACCATGAAGCTATATTAATATATTATCAACATGAAGAAACTAATATGTCTTCAAAAGAAATTACAATACAAAAGAGATTTTGAAACTTAGTGTTAGAAGTTAGAAACAGTAATGTATTTTCCATGTGGTTTAGCAATAAACAACAATTCATCAACTATATTAAATTGATTCATTTAAGCATTCTATCAGCTTGTGCTCAAAGGAAATATAGAGATAAACATCATACAGAAGAAAATGCATCTATTTTCACCATTTAAGCATCATTAAGAATTGGCTTGGAGAGTGATTGAAAGTATGACCTTGGCATTTTTAACTTCCTGCTCTAATAGACTTAGCTAATAGGCTCACTAAATTTATAGCATACTATAGAAGAAATAGCAGATAATGAAGTGCTACTGATTGTTGACCTGGGATAGTTGGAAAGCTTATATTCAGCTGTTTACATGCATGGTATCTTTATGTATCATCAACAAATCGAAACTAAAATGACCTCAATTACTTGTAATGAATGAGAGATTTAGTTACTTAGTGTTAGAACTTAGAACGATTAATAGATATTCCAGGCACTTTAACATTAATATATAATTACACATCTATATCAAATTGATTCATCTAATCATTCTAGCAGCTCTCCAAGGAGATATACAGCTAACAAGGAGACACAAGAAAAAGCATCTTTTTTCGAACATCAAAACTTGGCCTGTACAGGGATCGAACCTGTGACCTTGGCGTTATTAGCACCACGCTCTAACCAACTGAGCTAACAGGCCACTTTGTGCACATAGATGGGGACAAGCATATGAAGAAGTGCTAATGACAGTAAACCCCAGATATTTTGAAAGCTTATTTTCAGCTGTTTACCTTTAAGGTATATGTATATATTATCAAAATGAAGAAACCAATATGACAAAAAGAAATTCAATACAAAAGAGATCTTTGATACTTAGTGTTAGAACTTAGATCCATTAATGTATTTTCCACGTGGTTTAGCAATAAACAACAATTCATCAACTGTATTAAATTGATTCATCTAATCATTCTATCAGCTTGTGCTCAAAGGAAACATAGAGATAAACATGATACAGAAGAAAATGCATCTATTTTCAACATTAAAGCAGCATCAAGAATTGGCTTGGAGAGTGATTGAAAGTATGTCCTTGGCATTTTTAACTTCATGCTCTAACAGACTAAACTAACAGGCTCACTAAATTTATAGCATACTATTAAAGAAATAGCAGATGATGAAGTGCTACTGATTGTTAACCCGGGATAGTTGGGAAGCTTATATTCAGCTGTTTACATTCATGGCATCTTTATGTATTATCAACAAATCGAAACTAAAATGACCTCAATTACTTGTAATGAATGAGAGATTTAGTTACTTGGTGTTAGAACTTAGAACGATTAATAGATATTCCAGGCACTTTAACATTAATATATAATTCCACATCTATATCAAATTGATTCATCTAATCATTCTAGCAGCTTTTGCTCTAAGGATATATACAGCTAAGAATGAGACACAAGATAAAGCATATTTTTTCGAACATCAAAACTTGGCCTGTACAGGGATCGAACCTGTGACCTTGGCGTTATTAGCACCACGCTCTAACCAACTGAGCTAACAGGCCACTTTGTGCACATAGATGGGGACAAGCATATGAAGAAGTGCTAATGACAGTAAACCCCAGATATTTTGAAAGCTTATTTTCAGCTGTTTACCTTTAAGGTATATGTATATATTATCAAAATGAAGAAACCAATATGACAAAAAGAAATTCAATACAAAAGAGATCTTTGATACTTAGTGTTAGAACTTAGATCCATTAATGTATTTTCCACGTGGTTTAGCAATAAACAACAATTCATCAACTGTATTAAATTGATTCATCTAATCATTCTATCAGCTTGTGCTCAAAGGAAATATAGAGATAAACATGATACAGAAGAAAATGCATCTATTTTCAACATTAAAGCAGCATCAAGAATTGGCTTGGAGAGTGATTGAAAGTATGTCCTTGGCATTTTTAACTTCATGCTCTAACAGACTAAACTAACAGGCTCACTAAATTTATAGCATACTATTAAAGAAATAGCAGATGATGAAGTGCTACTGATTGTTAACCCGGGATAGTTGGGAAGCTTATATTCAGCTGTTTACATTCATGGCATCTTTATGTATTATCAACAAATCGAAACTAAAATGACCTCAATTACTTGTAATGAATGAGAGATTTAGTTACTTGGTGTTAGAACTTAGAACGATTAATAGATATTCCAGGCACTTTAACATTAATATATAATTCCACATCTATATCAAATTGATTCATCTAATCATTCTAGCAGCTTTTGCTCTAAGGATATATACAGCTAAGAATGAGACACAAGATAAAGCATATTTTTTCGAACATCAAAACTTGGCCTGTACAGGGATCGAACCTGTGACCTTGGCGTTATTAGCACCACGCTCTAACCAACTGAGCTAACAGGCCACTTTGTGCACATAGATGGGGACAAGCATATGAAGAAGTGCTAATGACAGTAAACCCCAGATATTTTGAAAGCTTATTTTCAGCTGTTTACCTTTAAGGTATATGTATATATTATCAAAATGAAGAAACCAATATGACAAAAAGAAATTCAATACAAAAGAGATCTTTGATACTTAGTGTTAGAACTTAGATCCATTAATGTATTTTCCACGTGGTTTAGCAATAAACAACAATTCATCAACTGTATTAAATTGATTCATCTAATCATTCTATCAGCTTGTGCTCAAAGGAAATATAGAGATAAACATGATACAGAAGAAAATGCATCTATTTTCAACATTAAAGCAGCATCAAGAATTGGCTTGGAGAGTGATTGAAAGTATGTCCTTGGCATTTTTAACTTCATGCTCTAACAGACTAAACTAACAGGCTCACTAAATTTATAGCATACTATTAAAGAAATAGCAGATGATGAAGTGCTACTGATTGTTAACCCGGGATAGTTGGGAAGCTTATATTCAGCTGTTTACATTCATGGCATCTTTATGTATTATCAACAAATCGAAACTAAAATGACCTCAATTACTTGTAATGAATGAGAGATTTAGTTACTTGGTGTTAGAACTTAGAACCATTAATAGATATTCCAGGCACTTTAACATTAATATATAATTCCACATCTATATCAAATTGATTCATCTAATCATTCTAGCAGCTTTTGCTCCAAGGATATATACAGCTAAGAATGAGACACAAGATAAAGCATATTTTTTCGAACATCAAAACTTGGCCTGTACAGGGATCGAACCTGTGACCTTGGCGTTATTAGCACCACACTCTAACCAACTGAGCTAACAGGCCACTTTGTGCACATAGATGGGGACAAGCATATGAAGAAGTGCTAATGACAGTAAACCCCAGATATTTGGAAAGCTTATTTTCAGCTGTTTACCTTTAAGGTATATGTATATATTATCAAAATGAAGAAACCAATATGACAAAAAGAAATTCAATACAAAAGAGATCTTTGATACTTAGTGTTAGAACTTAGATCCATTAATGTATTTTCCACGTGGTTTAGCAATAAACAACAATTCATCAACTGTATTAAATTGATTCATCTAATCATTCTATCAGCTTGTGCTCAAAGGAAATATAGAGATAAACATCATACAGAAGAAAATGCATCTATTTTCACCATTTAAGCATCATTAAGAATTGGCTTGGAGAGTGATTGAAAGTATGACCTTGGCATTTTTAACTTCATGCTCTAATAGACTTAGCTAATAGGCTCACTAAATTTATAGCATACTATTAGAAGAAATAGCAGATAATGAAGTGCTACTGATTGTTGACCCGGGATAGTTGGAAAGCTTATATTCAGCTGTTTACATTCATGGTATCTTTATGTATCATCAACAAATCGAAACTAAAATGACCTCAATTACTTGTAATAAATGAGAGATTTAGTTACTTGGTGTTAGAACTTAGAACCATTAATAGTATATTCCAGGCACTTTAACATTAATATATAATTACACATCTATATCAAATTGATTCATCTAATCATTCTAGCAGCTTTTGCTCCAAGGAGATATACAGCTAAGAATGAGACACAAGAAAAAGCATCTTTTTTCGAACATCAAAACTTGGCCTGTACAGGGATCGAACCTGTGACCTTGGCGTTATTAGCACCACGCTCTAACCAACTGAGCTAACAGGCCACTTTGTGCACATTGATGGGGACAAGCATATGAAGAAGTGCTAATGACAGTAAACCCCAGATATTTGGAAAGCTTATTTTCAACTGTTTACCTTTAAGGTATATGTATATATTATCAAAATGAAGAAACCAATATGACAAAAAGAAATTCAATACAAAAGAGATTTTGATACTTAGTGTTAGAACTTAGAACCATTAATGTATTTTCCACGTGGTTTAGCAATAAACAACAATTCATCAACTGTATTAAATTGATTCATCTAATCATTCTGTCAGCTTGTGCTCAAAGGAAACGTAGAGATAAACATGATACAGAAGAAAATGCATCTATTTTCAACATTAAAGCAGCATCAAGAATTAGCTTGGAGAGTGATTGAAAGTATGTCCTTGGCGTTTTTAATTTCATGCTCTAACAGACTAAACTAACAGGCTCACTAAATTTATAGCATACTATTAAAGAAATAGCAGGTGATGAAGTGCTACTGATTGTTAACCCGGGATAGTTGGAAAGCTTATATTCAGCTGTTTACATTCATGGTATCTTTATGTATTATCAACAAATCGAAACTAAAATGACCTCAATTACTTCTAATGAATGAGAGATTTAGTTACTTGGTGTTAGAACTTAGAACCATTAATAGATATTCCAGGCACTTTAACAATAATAAATAATTCTACATCTATATCAAATTGATTCATCCAATCCTTCTAGCAGCTCTTGTTCCAAGGAGATAAACAGCCAAAAATGAGACACAAGAAAAAAGCATCTTTTAATTTGAACAATAAAACTTTGCCTGTACAGGGATCGAAGCTGTGACCTTGGCATTATTAGCACCACGCTCTAACCAACTGAGCTAACAGGCCACTTTGTGCAAGTTCATGGAGGACCAGCATATGAAGAAGTGCTAATGATAGTGAACCCGGGAGAGTTGGAAAGCTTATTTTCGGCTGTTTACCATGAAGCTATATTAATATATTATCAACATGAAGAAACTAATATGTCTTCAAAAAAATTACAATACAGAAGAGAGTTTGAAACTTAGTGTTAGAACTTAGAACCATTAATGTATTTTCCATGTGGTTTAGCAATGAACAACAATTCATCAACTATATTAAATTGATTCATCTAATCATTCTATCAGCTTGTGCTCAAAGGAAATATAGAGATAAACATCATACAGAAGAAAATGCTTCTATTTTCACCATTTAAGCATCATTAAGAATTGCCTTGGAGAGTGATTGAAAGTATGACCTTGGCATTTTTAACTTCATGCTCTTATAGACTTAGCTAATAGGCTCACTAAATTTATAGCATACTATAGAAGAAATAGCAGATAATGAAGTGCTACTGATTGTTGACCCGGGATAGTTGGAAAGCTTATATTCAGCTGTTTACATTCATGGTATCTTTATGCATCATCAACAAATCAAAACTAAAATGACCTCAATTACTTGTAATAAATGGGAGATTTAGTTACTTAGTGTTAGAACTTAGAACCATTAATGGATATTGCAGGCAATTGAACATTAATATATAATTACACATATATATCAAATTGATTCATCTAATCATTCTAGCAGCTTTTGCTCCAAATAGATATACAGCTAAGAATGAGACACAAGAAAAAGCATCTTTTTTCGAACATCAAAACTTGGCCTGTACCGGGATCGAACCTATGACCTCGGCGTTATTAGCACCACGCTCTAACCAACTGAGCTAACAGGCCACTTTGTGCACATTGATGGGGACAAGCATATGAAGAAGTGCTAATGACAGTAAACCCCAGATATTTGAAAGCTTATTTTCAGCTGTTTACATTTAAGGTATATGTATATATTATCAAAATGAAGAAACCAATATGACAAAAAGAAATTCAATACAAAAGAGATTTTGATACTTAGTGATAGAACTTAGAACCATTAATGTATTTTCCACGTGGTTTAGCAATAAACAACAATTCATCAACTGTATTAAATTGATTCATCTAATCATTCTGTCAGCTTGTGCTCAAAGGAAACATAGAGATAAACATTATACAGAAGAAAATGCATCTATTTTCAACATTTAAGCATCATTAAGAATTGGCTTGGAGAGTGATTGAAAGTATGACCTTGGCATTTTTAACTTCATGCTCTAATAGGCTTAGCTGATAGGCTCACTAAATTAATAGCATACTATAGATAAAATAGCAGATAATGAAGTGCTACTGATTGTTGACCCGGGATAGTTGGAAAGCTTATATTCAGCTGTTTACATTCATGTTATCTTTATGTATCATCAACAAATCGAAACTAAAATCACCTCAATTCCTTGTAATAAATGGGAGATTTAGTTACTTAGTGTTAGAACTTAGAACCATTAATGGATAATGCAAGCACTTTAACATTAATATTTAATTACACATCTATATCAAATTGATTCATCTAATCATTCTAGCAGCTTTTGCTCCAAGGAGATATACAGCTAAGAATGAGACACAAGAAAAAGCATCTTTTTTCGAACATCAAAACTTTGCCTGTACAGGGATCGAACCTATGACCTTGGCGTTATTAGCACCACGCTCTAACCAACTGAGCTAACAGGCTACTTAGAGCACATTGATGGAGACAAGCATCTGAAGAAGTGCTAATGACAGTAAACCCCAGATATTTGGAATGCTTATATTCAGCTGTTTACATTCATGGTATCTTAATGTATTATCAACAAATCGAAACTAAAATGACCTCAATTACTTGTAATGAATGAGAGATTTAGTTACTTGGTGTTAGAACTTAGAACCATTAATGGATATTGCAGGCAATTGAACATTAATATATAATTACACATCTATATCAAATTGATTCATCTAATCATTCTAGCAGATTTTGCTCCAAGTAGATATACAGCTAAGAATGAGACACAAGAAAAAGCATCTTTTTTCGAACATCAAAACTTGGCCTGTACAGGGATCGAACCTATGACCTTGGCGTTATTAGCACCACGCTCTAACCAACTGAGCTAACAGGCCACTTATTGCACATTGATGGAGACAAGCATCTGAAGAAGTGCTAATGACAGTAAACCCCAGATATTTGTAAAGCTTATTTTCAGCTGTTTACCTTTAAGGTATATGTATATATTATCAAAATGAAGAAACCAATATGACAAAAAGAAATTCAATACAAAAGAGATTTTGATACTTAGTGTTAGAACTTAGAACCATTAATGTATTTTCCACGTGGTTTAGCAATAAACAACAATTCATCAACTGTATTAAATTGATTCATCTAATCATTCTATCAGCTTGTGCTCAAAGGAAATATAGAGATAAACATGATACAGAAGAAAATGCATCTATTTTCAACATTAAAGCAGCATCAAGAATTGGCTTGGAGAGTGATTGAAAGTATGTCCTTGGCGTTTTTAACTTCATGCTCTAACAGACTAAACTAACAGGCTCACTAAATTTATAGCATACTATTAAAGAAATAGCAGATGATGAAGTGCTACTGATTGTTAACCCGGGATAGTTGGGAAGCTTATATTCAGCTGTTTCCATTCATGGCATCTTTATGTATTATCAACCAATCGAAACTAAAATGACCTCAATTACTTGTAATGAATGAGAGATTTAGTTACTTGGTGTTAGAACTTAGAACCATTAATGGATATTCCAGGCACTTTAACATTAATATATAATTCCACATCTATATCAAATTAATACATCTAATTATTCTAGCAGCTTTTGCTCCAAGGAGATATACAGCTAAGAATGAGACACAAGAAAAAGCATCTTTTTTCAAACATCAAAACTTGGTCTGTACAGGGATTGAACCTGTGACCTTGGCGTTATTAGCACCACGCTCCAACCAACTGAGGTAATAGGCCACTTTGAGCACGTTGATGGGGGACAAGCATATGAAGAAGTGCTAATGACAGCAAACCCCAGATATTTGGAATTCTTATTTTCTGCTGTTTACCTTTAAGGTATATGTATATATTATCAAAATGAAGAAACCAATATGACAAAAAAAATTCAATACAAAAGAGATTTTCAAACTTAGTGCTAGAACTTAGAACCATTAATGTATTTTCCATGTGGTTTAGCAATAAACAACAATTCATCAACTGTATTAAATTGATTCATCTAATCATTCTATCAGCTTGTGCTCAAAGGAAATATAGAGATAAACATCATACAGTAGAAAATGCATCTATTTTCACCATTTAAGCATCATTAAGAATTGGCTTGGATAGTGATTGAAAGTATGACCTTGGCATTTTTAACTTCATGCTCTAATAGACTTAGCTGATAGGCTCACTAAATTAATAGCATACTATAGATAAAATAGCAGATAATGAAGTGCTACTGATTGTTGACCCGGGATAGTTGGAAAGCTTATATTCAGCTGTTTACATTCATGGTATCTTTATGTATCATCAACAAATCGAAACTAAAATCACCCTCAATTCCTTGTAATAAATGGGAGATTTAGTTACTTAGTGTTAGAACTTAGAACCATTAATGTATTTTACATGTGGTTTAGCAATGAACAACAATTCATCAACTGTATTAAATTGATTCATCTAATCATTCTATCAGCTTGTGCTCAAAGGAAATATAGAGATAAACATGATACAGAAGAAAATGCATCTATTTTCAACATTAAAGCAGCATCAAGAATTGACTTGGAGAGTGATTGAAAGTATGTCCTTGGCGTTTTTAACTTCATGCTCTAACAGACTAAACTAACATGTTCATTAAATTTATAGCATACTATTAAAGAAATAGCAGATGATGAAGTGCTACTGATTGTTAACCAGGGATAGTTGGAAAGCTTATATTCAGCTGTTTACATTCATGGTATCTTTATGTATTATCAACAAATCGAAACTAAAATGACCTCAATTACTTCTAATGAATGAGATATTTAGTTACTTGGTGTTAGAACTTAGAACCATTAATAGATATTCCAGGCACTTTAACAATAATAAATAATTCTACATCTATATCAAATTGATTCATCCAATCCTTCTAGCAGCTCTTGCTCCAAGGAGATAAACAGCCAAAAATGAGACACAAGAAAAAAGCATCTTTTAATTTGAACAATAAAACTTTGCCTGTACAGGGATCGAAGCTGTGACCTTGGCATTATTAGCACCACGCTCTAACCAACTGAGCTAAAACAACACTTTGTGCACGTTCATGGAGGACCAGCATATGAAGAAGTGCTAATGATAGTGAACCTGGGAGAGTTGTAAAGCTTATTTTTGGCTGTTTACCATGAAGCAATATTAATATATTATCAACATGAAGAAACTAATATGTCTTCAAAAAATTACAATACAAAAGAGATTTTCTAACTTAGTGTTAGAACTTAGAACCATTAATGTATTTTACATGTGGTTTAGCAATGAACAACAATTCATTAACTTTATTAAATTGATTCATCTACTCATTCTATCAGCTTGTGCTCAAAGGAAATATAGAGATAAACATCATACAGAAGAAAATGCTTCTATTTTCACCATTTAAGCATCATTAAGAATTGGCTTGGAGAGTGATTGAAAGTATGACCTTGGCATTTTTAACTTCATGCTCTAATAGACTTAGCTAATAGGCTCACTAAATTTATAGCATACTATAGAAGAAATAGCAGATAATGAAGTGCTACTGATTGTTGACCCGGGATAGTTGGAAAGCTTATATTCAGCTGTTTACATTCATGGTATCTTTATGTATCATCAACAAATCAAAACTAAAATGACGTCAATTACTTGTAATAAATGGGAGATTTAGTTACTTAGTGTTAGAACTTAGAACCATTAATGGATATTGCAGGCAATTGAACATTAATATATAATTACACATCTATATCAAATTGATTCATCTAATCATTCTAGCAGCTTTTGCTCAAAGTAGATATACAGCTAAGAATGAGACACAAGAAAAAGCACCTTTTTTCGAACATCAAAACTTGGCATGTACAGGGATTGAGCCTGTGACTTTGGCGTTATTAGCACCATGCTCTAACCAACTGAGCTAACAGGCCACTTTGAGCACATTGATGGGGGACAAGCATATGAAGAAGTGCTAATGACAGTAAACCCCAGATATTTGGAAAGCTTATTTTCAGCTGTTTACCTTTAAGGTATATGTATATATTATCAAAATGAAGAAACCAATATGACAAAAAGAAATTCAATACAAAGGAGATTTTGATACTTAGTGTTAGAACTTAGAACCATTAATGTATTTTCCACGTGGTTTAGCAATAAACAACAATTCATCAACTGTATTAAATTGATTCATCTAATCATTATATCAGCTTGTGCTCAAAGGAAATATAGAGATAAACATGATACAGAAGAAAATGCATCTATTTTCAACATTAAAGCAGCATCAAGAATTGGCTTGGAGAGTGATTGAAAGTATGTCCTTGGCGTTTTTAACTTCATGCTCTAACAGACTAAACTAACAGGCTCACTAAATTTATAGCATACTATTAAAGAAATAGCAGATGATGAAGTGCTACTGATTGTTAACCCGGGATAGTTGGGAAGCTTATATTCAGCTGTTTACATTCATGGGATCTTTATGTATTATCAACAAATCGAAACTAAAATGACCTCAAATACTTGTAATGAATGAGAGATTTAGTTACTTGGTGTTAGAACTTAGAACCATTAATGGATATTCCAGGCACTTTAACATTAATATATAATTCCACATCTATATCAAATTAATTCACCTAATTATTCTAGCAGCTTTTGCTCCAAGGAGATATACAGCTAAGAATGAGACGCAAGAAAAAGCATCTTTTTTCAAACATCAAAACTTGGCCTGTACAGGGATCGAACCTGTGACCTTGGGGTTATTTGCACCACGCTCCAACCAACTGAGGTAATAGGCCACTTTGAGCACATTGATGGGGGACAAGCATATGAAGAAGTGCTAATGACAGTAAACCCCAGATATTTGGAATGCTTATATTCTGCTGTTTACCTTTAAGGTATATGTATATATTATCCAAATGAAGAAACCAATATGACAAAAAAAATTCAATACAAAAGAGATTTTCAAACTTAGTGATAGAACTTAGAACCATTAATGTATTTTCCACGTGGTTTAGCAATAAACAACAATTCATCAACTGTATTAAATTGATTCATCTAATCATTCTATCAGCTTGTGCTCAAAGGAAATATAGAGATAAACATCATACATTAGAAAATGCATCTATTTTCACCATTTAAGCATCATTAAGAATTGGCTTGGAGAGTGATTGAAAGTATGACCTTGGCATTTTTAACTTCATGCTCTAATAGACTTAGCTGATAGGCTCACTAAATTAATAGCATACTATAGATGAAATAGCAGATAATGAAGTGCTACTGATTGTTGACCCGGGATAGTTGGAAAGCTTATATTCAGCTGTTTACATTCATGGTATCTTTATGTATCATCAACAAATCGAAACTAAAATCACCTCAATTACTTGTAATAAATGGGAGATTTAGTTACTTAGTGTTAGAACTTAGAACCATTAATGGATAATGCAGGCACTTTAACATTAATATTTAATTACACATCTATATCAAATTGATTCATCTAATCATTCTAGCAGCTTTTGCTCCAAGGAGATATACAGCTAAGAATGAGACACAAGAAAAAGCATTGTTTTTCTAATTCAAACCTTGGCCTGTACAGGGATCGAACCTGTGACCTTGGCGCTATTAGCACCATGCTCTAACCAACTGAGCTAACAGGCCTCCTTGTGCACATTGATGGGGACAAGCATATGAAGAAGTGCTAATGACAGTAAACCCCAGATATTTGGAAAGCTTATTTTCAACTGTTTACTTTTAAGGTATATGTATATATTATCAAAATGAAGAAACCAATATGACAAAAAGAAATTCAATACAAAAGAGATTTTGATACTTAGTGTTAGAACTTAGAACCATTAATGTATTTTCCACGTGGTTTAGCAATAAACAACAATTCATCAACTGTATTGAATTGATTCATCTAATCATTCTATCAGCTTGTGCTCAAAGGAAATATAGAGATAAACATCATACAGTAGAAAATGCATCTATTTTCACCATTTAAGCATCATTAAGAATTGGCTTGGAGAGTGATTGAAAGTATGACCTTGGCATTTTTAACTTCATGCTCTAATAGACTTAGCTGATAGGCTCACTAAATTAATAGCATACTATAGATGAAATAGCAGATAATGAAGTGTTACTAATTGTTGACCCGGGATAGCTGGAAAGCTTATATTCAGCTGTTTACATTCATGCTATCTTTATGTATCATCAACAAATCAAAACTAAATCGACCTCAATTACTTGTAATAAATGGGAGATTTAGTTACTTAGTGTTAGAACTTAGAACCATTAATGGATATTGCAGGCAATTGAACATTAATATATAATTACACATCTATATCAAATTGATTCATCTAAGCATTCTAGCAGCTTTTGCTATAAGTAGATATACAGCTAAGAATGAGACACAAGAAAAAGAATCTTTTTTCGAACATCAAAACTTGGCCTGTACAGGGATCGATCCTATGACCTTGGCGTTATTAGCATCACGCTCTAACCAACTGAGCTGACAGGCCACTTTGTGCACGTTGATGGGGACAAGCATATGAAGAAGTGCTAATGAAAGTAAACCCCAGATATTTGGAAAGCTTATTTTCAGCTGTTTACCTTTAAGGTATATGTATATATTATCAGAATGAAGAAACCAATATGACAAAAAGAAATTCGATACAAAAGAAATTTTGATAATCAGTGTTAGAACTTAGAACCATTAATGTATTTTCCACGTGGTTTAGCAATAAACAACAATTCATCAACTGTATTAAATTGATTCATCTAATCATTCTATCAGCTTGTGCTCAAAGGAAATATAGAGATAAACATGATACAGAAGAAAATGCATCTATTTTCAACATTAAAGCAGCATCAAGAATTGGCTTGGAGAGTGATTGAAAGTATGTCCTTGGTGTTTTTAACTTCATGCTCTAACAGACTAAACTAACAGGCACACTAAATTTATAGCATACTATTATGAAATAGCAGATGATGAAGTGCTACTGATTGTTAACCCGGGATAGTTGGGAAGCTTATATTCAGCTGTTTACATTCATGGCATCTTTATGTATTATCAACAAATCAAAACTAAAATGACCTCAATTTCTTGTAATGAATGAGAGATTTAGTTACTTGGTGTTAGAACTTAGAACCATTAATGGATATTCCAGGCACTTTAACATTAATATGTAATTCCACATCTATATCAAATTAATACATCTAATTATTCTAGCAGCTTTTGCTCCAAGGAGATATACAGCTAAGAATGAGACACAAGAAAAAACATATTTTTTCAAACATCAAAACTTAGCCTGTACAGGGATCGTACCTGTGACCTTGGCGTTATTAGCACCACGCTCTAACCAACTGAGGTAATAGGCCACTTTGAGCACATTGATGGGGGACAAGCATATGAAGAAGTGCTAATGACAGTAAACCCCAGATATTTGGAATGCTTATTTTCTGCTGTTTACCTTTAAGGTATATGTATTTATTATCAAAATGAAGAAACCAATATGACAAAAAAAAAATCAATACAAAAGAGTTTTTCAAACTTAGTGCTAGAACTTAGAACCATTAATGTATTTTCCATGTGGTTTAGCAATAAACAACAATTCATCAACTGTATTAAATTGATTCATCTAATCATTCTATCAGCTTGTGCTCAGAGGAAATATAGAGATAAACATCATACAGTAGAAAATGCATCTATTTTCACCATTTAAGCATCATTAAGAATTGGCTGGGAGAGTGATTGAAAGTATGACCTTGGCATTTTTAACTTCATGCTCTAATAGACTTAGCTGATAGGCTCACTAAATTAATAGCATACTATAGATGAAATAGCAGATAATGAAGTGCTACTGATTGTTGACCCGGGATAGTTGGAAAGCTTATATTCAGCTGTTTACATTCATGGTATCTTTATGTATCATCAACAAATCGAAACTAAAATCACCTCAATTCCTTGTAATAAATGGGAGATTTAGTTACTTAGTGTTAGAACTTAGAACCATTAATGGATAATGCAGGCACTTTAACATTAATATTTAATTACACATCTATATCAAATTGATTCATCTAATCATTCTAGCAGCTTTTGCTCCAAGGAGATATACAGCTAAGAATGAGACACAAGAAAAAGCATCTTTTTTCGAATTCAAACCTTGGCCTGTACTGGGATCAAACCTGTGACCTTGGCGTTATTAGCACCACGCTCTAACCAACTGAGCTAACAGGCCACTTTGTGCACATTGATGGGGACAAGCATATGAAGAAGTGCTAATGACAGTAATCCCCAGATATTTGGAAAGCTTATTTTCAACTGTTTACCTTTAAGGTATATGTATATATTATCAAAATGAAGAAACCAATATGACAAAAAGAAATTCAATACAAAAGAGATTTTGATACTTAGTGTTAGAACTTAGAACCATTAATGTATTTTCCACGTGGTTTAGCAATAAACAACAATTCATCAACTGTTTTAAATTGATTCATCTAATCATTCTGTCAGCTTGTGCTCAAAGGAAACATAGAGATAAACATTATACAGAAGAAAATGCATCTATTTTCAACATTAAAGCAGCATCAAGAATTAGCTTGGAGAGTGATTGAAAGTATATCCTTGACGTTTTTAATTTCATGCTCTAACAGACTAAACTAACAGGCTCACTAAATTTATAGCATACTATTAAAGAAATAGCAGATGATGAAGTGCTACTGATTGTTAACCCGGGAAAGTTGGAAAGCTTATATTCAGCTGTTTACATTCATGGTATCTTTATGTATTATCAACAAATCGAAACTAAAATGACCTCAATTACTTCTAATGAATGAGATATTTAGTTACTTGGTGTTAGAACTTAGAACCATTAATAGATATTCCAGGCACTTTAACAATAATAAATAATTCTACATCTATATCAAATTGATTCATCCAATCCTTCTAGCAGCTCTTGCTCCAAGGAGATAAACAGCCAAAAATGAGACACAAGAAAAAAGCATCTTTTAATTTGAACAATATAACGTTGCCTGTACAGGGATCAAAGCTGTGACCTTGGCATTATTAGCACCACGCTCTAACCAACTGAGCTAAAACGCCACTTTGTGCACGTTCATGGAGGACCAGCATATGAAGAAGTGCTAATGATAGTGAACCTGAGAGAGTTGGAAAGCTTATTTTCGGCTGTTTACCATGAAGCTATATTAATATATTATCAACATGAAGAAACTAATATGTCTTCAAAAAATTACAATACAAAGAGATTTTCTAACTTAGTGTTAGAACTTAGAACCATTAATGTATTTTACATGTGGTTTAGCAATGAACAACAATTCATTAACTTTATTAAATTGATTCATCTAATCATTCTATCAGCTTGTGCTCAAATGAAATATAGAGATAAACATCATACAGAAGAAAATGCTTCTATTTTCACCATTTAAGCATCATTAAGAATTGGCTTGGAGAGTGATTGAAAGTATTACCTTGGCATTTTTATCTTCATGCGCTAATAGACTCACTAAATTTATAGCATACTATAGAAGAAATAGCAGATAATGAAGTGCTACTGATTGTTAACCCGGGATAGTTGGAAAGCTTATATTCAGCTGTTTACATTCATGGTATCTTTATGTATTATCAACAAATCGAAACTAAAATGACCTCAATTACTTGTAATAAATGGGAGATTTAGTTACTTAGTGTTAGAACTTAGAACTATTAATGGATATTCCAGGCACTTTAACATTAATATATAATTCCACATCTATATCAAATTAATTCATCTAATTATTCTAGCAGCTTTTGCTCCAAGGAGATATACAGCTAAGAATGAGACACAAGAAAAAGCATCTTTTTTCAAACATCAAAACTTGGCCTGTACAGGGATCGAACCTGTGACTTTGGCATTATTAGCACCACGCTCTAACCAACTGAGCTAACAGGCCACTTTGAGCACATCGATGGGGTACAAGCATATGAAGAAGTGCTAATGACAGTAAACCCCAGATATTTGGAAAGCTTGTGTTCTGCTGTTTACCTTTAAGGTATATGTAT